>JAZGLO010000150.1:0-116647 GCA_036873155.1 Biomphalaria sudanica
ACAGACAACTTTTGATGGCATTAGAGAGAGGCAGTTTTTATGGACGTAGAGATGTAGCTTGGCAACATTCGACGGTTCCCTTCCTTACTATTTAACATCTTGCTCCACATTCGCTACCAGCGCCAACTATCTAATATTGTTGGCATTTCGCCTGTGTTATTTGATTTCGTTATTTGAGAGTTACCTCCGTTTGACTTATCTGTATAAGAAACAGTGCTGAAACGCCTAACAATATTATTATGCACCATAAATAAAAAAAAAGAAAGTCAAGCTATTCACTGAAGCACCAGAGACGAAAGGTATCATGGACTATGCCTGCACAAGAGCACAGGCATTAAGATAAGGATGGACTATGAAACTCTGTATGTGTGGGTAACCAATTGGTTTACTATTTTATAAAAAAACTTAAGACTTTATTTCAATAAGTTTAGACTAGCCCCCAATAATATAAATAATGTGAACTTTTTTCGTTCTTTTTTTGTTTTTGATAGAGAATGATTTTTAACAGCCAACACAAATGAAAGTATTAAAATTATAAGACAATTTTATCTGATGAAATTGTTTTTTTCAAAACAAGATAAGTACAAAGTCTACTGAATGAGAAAATTTACCTTTGAAACTCTAAAAACCATATAGGCACTGTAAGGTGAGGTGAGATCCATCCTGTAAATACGAGGAATGAACTCGGCAGTCAGGACAGTGTAAAAAAGTAAATTATCCTCAACAAACGATTCCCTACAGAAAAAAAAAAAAAAAAAAAATATTAGTTGATTAAATTCAAGTTTCAGAAATATCTGGGTATAAAACAGAAAGTATACTGGTATGAAAAGTTTTACATGGCAATAGGAAAAGTTGAACCAATAATATAAATCAATATTATTAAGGCTTACAAAATTGTACAGTACAGTCACTGGGAGGAATATACAAACTTAACAAGTATGAGAGATTGGAATATAACAATAAAATAAAATGTCTGTTAGGAATTACTTGAAATGTGCTTTTAAAATTTGATATGGAACCAAATTTGCTTTTATAGACACATTTCAAGAAACAATTGCTAAGGTCTATTCCAATATAAAATTGCAGAGACATTTCTAAACAATAAGTTGATATAACAATTGTATTCTTCTAATTAAAGGGTAATGAAATAGCTTCAAGAAAGCTTTAGCAACTTACCATTACCACAACTCACAGTTTAATTTTGTAGGCCAGCATCAAGTTAAACTTTTCATTTGTTCAGATTAATATATCTGATTTTAAAACGTTTTTTTCAGATGAATATATCACTTTAAAACTGCTTATTCAGATAAATATATTATTTTAAAATCATTAGTTCACATTAATATATCATTTTAAAACCATTACGACTTAAGCATTTTAGATAGCTCATTCTTTTCAAGTTGAGTGCTATGTCCTAAGAGTGTACACTACATCCATTTTTCTCCATAACACAACAGTAAATGCACATTACTCTTACCATCTTTGGTCTACATATTTATTAATGTCAGTCTCTGAGTGATGAGATTCCAATATTCCTCCTTTAGAGATGTCCTTGTACCTCCAAGGCTGGATAAAACTAAGCCAAGTTTCAAGAACCTGCAGAAACACAAAGCAGAATTTCAGATAAGCAACTATAGGAGTCTCATCCCACAGATTTAAACCCATACCATCCACACCCCAACTCTCACTTACCATTCTAAAGCAGGAATCTAAAGGCCACATTGCAAACGCATGTTTCAGAAAAGTGTAGAGTTTCTTCTGTAAAATATGAGGAATGACTGACCTATATAAAAAGAATGAATTTCGGATTACAGCATTTCTTATTCTCAAACTTTGACAATCACAGCCATAAATTTAATCAAAACATTTGGAAACAAACACAAACCAGTCTTAGTAGTTCTTGGTATGAAATTCACATCAAAGTAAAGAAATGCTTACAGGTGATTGTTTAAAAGGCTGGGAGCTTTGCAAATGGTAATGGCATCTTAAAACTACAATAAAACTTTTTTTTTCTACACTCATAAACTGAAATGAATCATTTTCTTCTAAAAATCAGGGATTAGTCCCTCAAATTATTTGGTTGCATTATATAGCCAATACTTTGTGGTCGAAGATGATCACATTTCTTATTTCATCTCATTGGTTGGATTAAAGACTTGTTCAAAGGGTGGGGCTATCAGACATTATTTAAATATTCTTTTTTTTTCTATAAATTTTACTTGATACATTTTTTAAAACTCCTTTTGGACATTTGACCGAAAATTTGTCGCTATAATTTCTTTAGCCAACTGTAATGTATCTTATCCCATTTTTGTTAAGCCCTAATGGGCTTACTGACAGCTGTGAGCCTGCATCTATTTCTCCTACCACTTCAAAACTGAAGCTGGAAACCAAATTTGTAACACAAAAAACTTTTAAGTGGGCAAAAGGACCTGCTTTGCCAGAAGAGACATGCCTGTATGTTTATTGCTTGGCCATTTGTATTGTACAAATATATATGTATATGTACATTCTTTCTTCTTACAGATTGGCATGTTTTTTTAATTTTTATTTGGACATTGGATAATAATCTTTCTTCTAATCCTGATGCTCTTTTTTAAGTTATTACTTTAGCAGAAATTTAATTTTGAAACTTTCTAAAACTATTTTACTAGACTGTACTCTGATTATGTAAAACAATGATGAAAAGAATAGGTTATTGTGACAATACGTAAAACACTTAATTGATCTAGTTATATCTAGTTTATAATAGATTATAAGTATCTGCTAGCAGCTGACAAGGCTTTGATGCAGCCTGTTGACCAAACGTTTTATCCATTCCTTGACTTAAGCTAAATAATAAATTAACCCATATTTTTTTTCTTTCATTCAACTAAAACACTTTCAAAAATATATAGTGTACTGTTTTTCGCACCTTTGCACAGACTAATTACAAATTCTAAAAAAATACCTTTTAAACTGATCAAGCGGTGACTGAATGTTGTGTGTGTATGGCGAACTGACCACCAATGTGGCGCTGTTAGCAAAGTAGTGTAGGTACTTGACTAGGAGCCTGACCATCTTAACATGATTCATAGTTGGCATAAAGTGTTCCTGGAAAACATACCGTTGCATTATTAAAGGACATAGCATCTTTGTATAAATTAACTAGTAGCGATCATGCAGCATAAATCATAATTAATAAAAAAAAGCTAGGTGTTACTAAATATAGGTGTGGTTTTTAAATATAATTGATTAAAATTTTTATAAAATAGTTTCAAAATATGCAAAAGGAATCCCACATTATCCTGGCAATGCTGGTGCCCCACAGAAATACTTTAAAGACCAGCTTAGGCGTCAACTTGCTTTAACTGAAATAGAAGAGAGCACCTGGTTGCAGGTGGCTTCAGAACGAAATAGCTGAAGGTCACTTGCAAAGGCCGCGAGATTCACATTTGAGACCAAATCTGCTGCTAAGGTCAGAGGTAGATGGCAAAAAGGAAATCTAAATAGGCAACCGGCGGACAGTGGTTATGCCTGCGCTAGATGTGTAGGTCGCAGCCACAGGAAATACTGCATTCCTCATTAATCTTCAGACTTGAAGACAAGCCTTATTACTATTATTATTATAATCCTGGCAATACTACAGAATACCATTAAGCTCTTAATTTTGTAGTAGTTATAAGCTTTATTATCTTAAAGTAAATGGGTTTTGAACAATTCAGCAATGATAAAAAAAAAAAAGATTTTACAAATTCATTCCTGTAACAATCAGATTGAACGATTCAAAAAGGGAAACACATCAGAATGTAAAAGCATGTCTAGCTACCTCTATGCCAACAACCATGCTATATGTGATTAGAACTACTCAGCATCATGTACATGAAGACAAATATAAAGTACAAATATTCATTTTAATACTAGGTGCAGAAAATTGAATAAAATGAGAAATAGACAAGAATATAAAAAATGTGGGTGACTGAACTCAAAACATCAGAACTGAACCCAAAACATCAAAAAAAATAAAAAATTTCAGATTGAAAAAAATCAAATGACTTCACTAGCTTTCTGTAGCAAAAAACTTTATTTCTTTTAAATTTACAGCATTTAAAGCTAATGATTTGTCAGACCTTGTTGTAATTATATGTGAGTTTCTTAATATAGGCAGGGATTTCATTAAAAATATTTTACATTTAACAAATCAAAAAAAAAAAATAATAATAATAAAGAGACATCATTCAAACAAAAAAATTAATAATTGGAAAATTTAAAATTACAATCATGCACACAAAAAAAAATGGTGTCATGGAAGAAAAAAAAAAAAAAAAGCAAAATATCAAATGATTATAGACATGAAGGCTAAATAGTTAAATGTCTAGTCAGGCTATTTTGTAAACTGGGATGTGAGTAATATAATGGCTAAGAATGTCAAGGCCACTAGGTCAAAGTTCATGCCTGACAGCTATTTAGTGCCAAGCCAATGGGATGAAAAGTGCGCTTAATGAAAGACCAAGGGAGTTAATGTGGAGAATGAGTTGATGCTGAGATTAGCTAAGAGATACAATGAACTGTGATCCTCAGACATACTTACAAATATTGTCTTAAGTGGATCTGTGTAGCGAAACGCTGAAAACTTAACAGGAGAAATAAAGACATCTATTAATTAACTGTTCTCTTGGATTGGTTACATTTTTGTTGACAAATAAAAACATCTATATATTTACTTTTTCTCTTTGATTTGTTACGTCTTTGTTGACAATTAAAAACAACAACACATTTCTTCATTTGAAGTGGCAGACTAATGAAACTTCACAGATAAAAGTATACAAGGCTATTTAGTTGAATAGTGAAAAAGCATGGAGGTGCTGACCGGTAAAGCGCTTTGCTTCCGAACCAGGGTCTGGGGTTCAACTCTTGGTGAATACTGGGATTTTAAATTCAGGATCTTCAAGCACATCTGAGTCCATCCAGCTCTATTGGGTATCTGATATTAGTTGGATAAAAGTAAAAGGCGGTTGGCCATTGTGCTAGCCACATGACACCGTCATTAACAGTAGGCCACAGAAAAAGATGACCTTTACATCATCTGCCCTTTAGACCACAAGGACTAAAAGGGGAACTTTACTTTACTTTTTTTATACTAGTGATGGTTTCAAATTGGAAATTGGAAAAGCGCAAAGACTGGGATAATAAATTCAGGGTTTACTCAATCCTATGAGCTGTAATTATCATTTTAACATTTCAAAAATTAATATTAAATCTTGCCACAGAACAATCTCAAAAACAGCTCGGCCATCTTTGGAACTCATGCCTCATGGAACTCTTAAAGTTTATAAACAACTTTATTTCAATTGTTAAACAGTAAATCTAGCTTTTAAAAATGCACAGCCTTATAAGCTGAATGAAAAGTTGGCAGAGTACAAATCATTTCTTTTTTTCGTAGAAAAAAATTAATTTAATTAAATTTTGATGAACAAGCATTTTAGTTATTAATTTTCTAATTGAGTTATTTGGTGTTGCTTGTTTTTAAATTGAATGAAATACTGAGTTTGAAATCAAAGGCAAGGATTAGAAGGGGAACGCTATTGAGGTTAAACATAATGTGAGTTATAGACATCAGGCAAAGTGAAACTAAAAATTATCATAAATATGAGTAAACTTAAAGAAGAAATATACACACAGCTTAGCTCAAATTGTTTTTTGTTTTTTTTTAAATATAAATTGATCACATTTTATTAACAATTATCCAGGTCACTATTTTTTAAATTAATAACCAAATGAAATACCTTACAAATCAATAAAAAAAAATGAAAATGAACATAGATTTAAAATTTAACAAAAACCAACATTATAAAACATGAACTAATGAAACAATCAAATCATGTTTCCAAACTTAATTTAAGTGAAAACAGTTCATGCCCTCCAATCATTCAAGCTCATGACAAGAAATAGTATTCTTATAACAAATAACTTACAGGAACGCCACAAGCGTAGGACTGCATCTCATTAACACCAGAAGAGTTTTGGTTCAACCAGAATTCAATAAGGACCTAGAAAAAAATTGAAGGACATTGTTTACAATATGAGTCATTTTCTAACAATATCAAAAATACCGCCCCCCCCCCCCCAAAACTATTTTACTTAAGTGTTCCACAGCTTATGATTTCATGCTCATTATTAAACTGTAATATTTCTGTCATCAATACAAAAAAAAAATATACCACAAATGACTAACTTGTAAGAAAGTCTCAGAGCGCCAGATCTCTGTCTCTGCCTGGTCATACACTGGCATATTCTGCATGTGAATTTTTTGAGCATTAAGGAAAGAAGATTTGAATAAACTTCGATGTGAAGAACTGGACAGAGACGCATTTGATGGGGATACCTGCGTCAAACTCTTGCTAAAAACACGGCTGAAAAAAAAAGCGTCAATCAAATAAAATTAAGAAAAACTAATCTGCTCTATGCTTAGTTTATCACACATATTTTTCTAAGTGCAAGAAGCTAAATGTAATCATCTAATACTTTCTCAGGTTGAAATAATGGTATGTTAATTATAAGACTTTTTTTTTAAATGCTCAACTTTTTAAAAAAATAATCCTTAATTTGGTAGTCATTAGATGGAAAGTCAATTAAATGTTGCATCTGTTTCTTTTTTCGGTTGCAAAAAAAATGTAACATGAGTTTTGTTAATTCTTTTAATTTCCTGTGAGCTGGGGAACAAAAAAGTAAAAAAAAAAAAGTTCCCTTTCAGAACAGGGCAGATTATTTAAAGGTCATCTGTTTCTGTGGTCTAGGGTTAACGAGGGTGTCATGTGGCCAGCACATGGACCAACCACCTTTAATTTTTCCCCAACTAATGTCAGGTACCCATTAGAGCTGGGTCAACTCAGTAAAATCCCAGTCTTCATGAGGATTTGAACTTGCAACCCTGCTCATCCACTGCACCTCCTTGTGAGCTGGAAGGGTGGGGAGGGATTGTAATTATACTGTTGAGGCCAGACAACAAGGAAATGATAACAAAAGGCAAACCAACAGACCTTTGATTCTGTGATAGGATTGGCCTAACTGCTGCATTGCTAAACTGTGGTAGGATGGGAAGTGAGCTTTTGTCACAAGGCAAGAAATATGATAGCATGTCCTCTATCAGGGTAGGGTAAAGGTACTCATGCAAATCATTCCAGTTGTGGTTGACAGTTCTCCAGACGGGATTTACCAAGGTGTAAGCTAAATGAAACATGTAGTACTCAAAGGGATTTGAAAGATATTAAGGAAATATATCCCTGTCTGTTTAAGTGGCCATGTTATTAAATGCTTATTACATATATATATATAATATAATCAAACATATGTGCATTATTATCAAACTTGTTAATGCTTAGGTTTTTTTAATGCAGATTGAAAGTTCAATGGGCATACACTTTAGAGTGTCATCACGATGGTCCAATGTTCAAACCCTGACATATTCCATCCCTTGCCCTCTAGCAGGAAGTTTTGGTTTGGGAAAATAATTGTCGTTTCTGAATAAACATTTTAAAAATACCAATCAGGACAAAACAAATAAAGATGTTGATAATTACGTGAAAACATAGGGCACTTACTTGGCAACTAACTGGACACTAAATATAGATAAAATAGAAGTGCTTTTTATTCCATTCAGAATTTGAACTGGGTTAGTTGACAGGTTGTGTGTTGTTTTAGTACAAGGGTGTAGGGTTAATTAATTTTACATTAAAATAGATGTATCGAAAAAAGGTATCTCGTACAAAGACTGCATCATAAATGAAGACATTTGAAGCAGGATCACAGGTGACTAGACCCTACTATAAACTGCTGACCACAGTCAGAAAAAGCTAAATCAAAACTCTATGGTCTTCAGAACTCACAAAGACCTTCCTGCAGGTAACAGTACCAGGAAAAAGAAGAGGTAGCCAGAGAAGATGATTGGAGAACACAACAACATCAAAAAATGGACAGGCCTATCATTGAAAGAGATTTTAGTCAAGGATAATAACAGAGTGGCATGGAGAAAGATGATTGACAGATCATGTGTGGTGCCCCAACTGCCCTACAGACTTTAAATGAAGTGAAAGTGTTAGTTTCTTTGTTTTACATGTTTCTGACATTCTCTCAGAAATGCAGATTGTTAGGACCTAGTCCAAACCTCCTGCAGGTTGGCAGAGGTCAACAGGGACCAGGGTTATGTGCTAAATAAAAATTTGAAACAGAGATTCAAATTATTAATAAGCTTAAGCCACACAAAAAAAAAAAAAAATCCAATTCAAAATAAATGATTCAGCACCCTTTTACCATATGATTACTAAAGATTTTAAAAAAAAGATTTTTCTACATCCCTCTCAGATTGTGCTACAAGTATTTAACAATGTTGTATATATGTGAAATATATTGAACTAGGACAAGAACTTATGAGAAAGGCTTTGTTTCAGTAAAACATGACACCATTGGACAAAGACATAGCACACATTAACACAGTGATGGAGTTAAGGCCAAAAGACTACAGTAAGAAAACAAACACAAAGATTAATACTAACACAAATTGTTGCCCGAGCAACATAGAGGATAAGTTTATGATTACTCCAATATTTACATGCACATGTCATTTGTAATCACCCAATCTTTGGAACATATTTACTAAAGGATATTTAACAGAAGCACAGTTGAGCTCAAGCTTTGAGACTGTAGCTTGTTTAAAAAGAATGCTGGGATAGCTCCACTTTCTATCATCTGCCTTGAAGAAGACTACAAAAAAATGGAAGACAGAAAATAATTTGTATTAATTGTTGTTCCATAAGAAACTTTGTGAACTAGGGAACTCAAAAGAGGAATGAATATTGAAACAAAAAATAATGGGGAAAAAAAGTATCACACAGGTAACAGCAGCAAATTTCAAACTTAGAAAGAAGTGAACAAATTATAATTTTTTTTTTAATGTTTTTGAAAAGCCAGGTAAACACATGTACCTCTCACATCTTATGTGTTGTTTATAAATGACATTTGACATTATTTTTCAATTTCTTCTATTATAAAAAAATGATTTGAAAGACAAATTTTAGGAATTCTTCCGATTTTAATTTTAAAAGTTACGATTGTACTGTCTGAAACTAACATTTTTTACTTTATAACTAGTTCAAGACTGGGCTGTGTAACTGATAGTCATTTATTTTATTTTAAAGAGGTGTTTCCTATTGACTTTCTGATCATTCAGTGATACGTTTTAGTTTGTCTACACCCACATTCAAAGAACCCCTCAGTTGCTAGCTAATAAAAAAAAATTGTTTATCACATAATTTAAAAAAAAAACATTACTAACATTGTAATAAAGATGATTGAATCACTTAAATGTAAATAATTAGATCACTTACTGGTAAATACTTAATCGGGAACTCATACAAAGCTGCTGGGTCATTATGCAAATAATTCACCACTTTCATTAATGGTCCTTCAGGGGACAGCAGAGATCGTATGGCAGCAAACACCTCAGGAGTGTGATGCTTGGAGAGTTTGTCCAGCTGCCAACCTTGGTTAGGCTCTTTCTCAAAGTCAAAAATCTCATGAATAATGGAAGGAAATGACGCTTTCAACTCCTAAATAAATACACAAATAATGGATCAATTAAAAATATGCATCAATAAATTCTAACAATAAAAAAAAGTATATCATATTTCAGTAAATAAATAAGTAAATATGATTCTATGCAGTCACAATAAACATGTGTAACTAGTTGGTTCCAAAAGAAATGCAGTCACAATAAACATGTGTAATTAAAGCTATTTGGTTCCAAAAGAATGTTATTGTCAGAAGTGGTAATATAATATATATATTTACTCAAACACCTATAAAATGCTTCTAATGGCATGTGTCTCAAATAGCCTCTGACAATCCATTCAATTCCTGGCATTCAAGTGTGACTCAGATATTGGGTCTGGCGGAACTTTTATCACCGACAGGAGAAGGGGGAAAGGTGAGCTATTCGAGCATTAACAAGCAAGCTTTGGACAGGAGGGCCTCATTAGCCTAGGCTGGCTACCCACCTATAAGAAGGAAAACTCTGCATCCAAACATCTGCTGCCTTGGGGCGATACACAAACCTGGGAAAGGCTTCAGGAGTTAGGTCTAACTTATTTAACAAGCAACAATAACTTTTTTGATGTTTTCTTTAAATTATAGCTCCACTTTTAAAAAAGAAATTTCTTAATTGAACTGTGATAGCGTAAATCAAATTCAAACACATTTCTTGCGACAGAAAATGTTTTTTTAGTTCTAGAAAAAAAAACGCAATTTTTCCTTTCAGACCTAGCAATGTATGGTCAGAATGTGAAGCTTATCTGTTGTTGTGGATGTGCCAAGTGCTTATAAACATAAACAACAAAACATGTGACTGTTAGGTGACAAGACTCTTCAAAATAAGCAGACACTCTCGGGTACTAATTTGGAAATACTTTAATATTATTACAAATTACGTAAACATAATATTTTCCCACTCTCCCTCATGTCAACATTTTCCGGTCTCCTCTTTTTAACCTCACTTCCCTTCAATATCCCAATTCGCACCATGCTGCGCTACGACTGTAACAGTGACCTCATCAAGCAAGTGTTATGATCAAATATACAGGGAGAGGTAGTTGGCTGGGACACATATTCTGAGAATGGACTGCTATGAAATGGACACTTCATCCCAAGAGAAAGAGAGAAAAGAAAAAATGAAGATCAGCAGAGAGGGTGGCCCAAGTAGCAGAGAGGGTGGCCCAAGTAGCAGAGATTATATAGGCTAGGTCAAAGCTTGGTGCAACCTTGATGACTCTTGAGCTCTAGTAAGCATTGACAATTTAACATATCTAGATCTACAAGACCCTTGAAAGTGATTTACTAAGCATTTTGTTTAATTCACCTCTAATCTAGTGGAGTGAAGTATTTCCTTGAAGGTGCTAAGTATTTTGTTTAATTTACTTCTAATCTAGTGGAGTGAAGTATTTCCTTGAAGGTGCTAAGTATTTTGTTTAATTTACTTCTAATCTAGTGGAGTGAAGTATTTCCTTGAAGGTGCTAAGTATTTTGTATAATTTACTTCTAAGCTAGTGGAGCAAGTATTACTTTGAAGATGCTAAACATTTTGTTTAATTTACCTCAAAGCTAGAGAGTGAAGTATTTCCTTGACAGTGCTAAGCATTTTGTTTAAAATTTACCTTTAAGCTAGTGGAGCGAAGTATTTCCTCCATAATTCGAAACCTTTGATGCAATGGTCTGTTCTGACTGGCAGAAAGATGTTCCTGATAGGAAAAATAATTTATTTTTTTAAAAAGTAAAAACAACTTATATGGTAGACAAAATTAAGTGTTTTTATATATATTAAAAATGAGTTCATTAGAATACATAAAAGTTGAAATTATAAAATCATAAACAATAAATCACTCCCCACTTAAAGCATTCAGATTTATTTTAGTGTCTTTATTCTCTGTTTCCTGTTTAGGAAATAGAAACTTACATTAAAAAAAAAAAAAAAGCATTATATATATATATAAATATATGTATATACACACACACACACACAGTATTTTATATTTTTTTTAAATGGTCTATCTATCTCATTTTTGAATAGATCTAGATCTAGTTACAGTATGACACTCTCTACTATGACTATCATAGACCAGTATGAGTATGCCTCTAGACCTTCGAGGAATGATTAACTAACCATCTAAAATTTATATTTTTTCTATGTCTATGACTATGATGATATGTATTATAAATTTCTTCTTCTTCTTCGTTCTCATTTTACTCTTCTAAGACTAGAGAGTCTAGAGACAGAGTCTAGAAGATATACTATATTATATAGTAAATCATAGTATTAAATAGTACTACAGTACTAAGACTCACATAAGAGTTAGATCTAGAGTCTAGTTTAGTAGTTAGTTAGTAGAGTCTACTAGAGTTACTAGAGTCTAGAACTCTAGATCTAGACTATAATATTATATATACTACACTACAGAGTACAGTTAATAGTTAGATAGTCTCCACTCTACTCTCTACACTACAGTCTACAGCTACACTGCTGCTACACTACACTACAGTCTGGCTGCCTGGTCGTGCGGTTTGCACGCTGGACTGTCGTTCAGATTTATCGATGGTCCCGGGTTCAAACCCTGCCCGCTCCCATCCCCCGTCGTCCTGCGGGAGGTTTGGACTAGGAAGTAATTATCTTCAACTCTGAAGGAACATCCGAAACATGTAAAACATTTTACAGTGAGTGAGTCAGTGACTGAGTTGAGTTATGAGTAGTCTACTACTAGATCTACATCTAGATCTAGTACTACACTGAGTGTGACTGAGACTGACTGACTCTACGACACTCTACGTCTAGACTGCTAGACTAGATTGTTGATTTCGTAATGTAGATTTTCATATTGTAGATCTAGATTCTACTCTAGTCAGAGTCAAGATCGATAGATTAGATCTAGACAGAATTCTAGATCTTAAATTAGAGCTAATTATTAATTACTTTACTTTAAATTACACTGACTTACAATAAGCGTCATGTAGGAAGCCATGATGGAAAATGAAAGTATAATTAAACACTTTGATTTTAGCGCCGGCTGAGCGTCGCATTTTTCCTTCCCATGTCTTTTAAATCGCTTTTTAATCACAGACTGAGAGAGACTACTAGATGATCTATGTATGTCCTAATATATAGCCTAATTCTCACCGACAATGAATAATTGTACACAATTTCAACTTGATCCGAGAATGGAAGGTGGTAAAGAAAAAAAAAGTGCACAAGAATCCAGACAGACAGGGTTGATATAACTTTTGTAAAAATTTTCTTCGAATTGAGGCTTAAATATTTTCTTAGGGTTACCAGACACCTGCATGTCAAAAGGAGGACAAAAATTAGAAAAAAATCCTTACAAAGGAGGACATAAAGACAAAGGAAATTGTATCTACAATGTATTTGATGAAACATGTCTGTGTAAAAATACTGTTTTATGTTGCAGCAATCCCAGTAGATATAGTCACAAACACAGGTATGGTGCACATTTTCTGTTTTTACTTTGTGAAACAAGTAAAAGAAAAAGAAAGTAAAAAAAAAAGCTTATATAGTGGAACAAGTTACCGCGAAATCAATGCAACATATATGAATACTGCAGAAATCAGATTCCTTTTTCTAATTAATTATCACTAATTGATTAACTAATTGGTTATTTCTTTTAATTAATTCATGTATAATCAGTCATCGACTATGAAAAAATATGTAGGCCTACAATTATAGGAAGTGCGATAAATAAAAACGTGTACAAAACTTAATAAGGAAAATAACTCCACGTTACAGACCCATTCCTCAATAAAAGTTTCGATTTCCCTTTTCAACACCAAATAATTAATTACCAATAATTAATTAACTAATCGGTTCATTTTTAATGTTTTGTTAGGTACTACAAATAATTGTGTAAAAATTCAACTTGATCCGAGAATGGGCCTGAGAGAGATAACGAGTAAAAAATTGTACCAGAGTGAGTATACCGGGTAATTTAAGCTTTGTAAAAATGCCTGTCACCGAAACAAAGGAAAGTCTATTGTTGTTGTTTTTTCTTTCTTTTGTCCAATGGGCGTTATTAGGGACAAACTTCTTTTCAATGTTAGCAATATGACATATAATGCAAAAGAGTTTCACAGATCTTGAGAAGCTTCGAGTCATAGAATTCGTTTAAACAGCCCTGAATAAACCGACATCTGTTCAAGTTGTCACGAACCTGCGTTTATCTATTTTATGAGTCCGTTTTGGGTGATTAAAAATAATATGTGAATAATTTAATTCAATTAATGGATACTCTACCATAAACAAAGCGACTCCTATCTTCTTATCTTATCTTCTTATCTTATATAATACAGGATGGTAGAGGGCTTAAAAACGTAATAGATACTAGAATTCAAGGGCAAAAGGTGGGCCCTATGTGTGGAGCAGCGTTGAAAGGAAGACCTTTAATTATTGGAAGTGCAAATTAAAAAAAATAAATAAATGGAGGGAAGGGGTGCAAGTAAACAAAAAAATCAATACAGTAAAACGTCTTTCATTCGGACGTCAGTCATAAGGAACGTCAAACATCCTTTTGTTGTAGAGTAATTGAAATTGTATAGACATTGAAACCAAACGGGGAAAAAGGGAAGAGAAAAAAAAAACGTGCACAGAAGGAACAAACTACCCAGCATTTGTAAGCTTTTAGGCACTAAGGCTGCTTGCTGGGATGGCTCCATTGTAGCACGGTTCAGATATCTGGCACTCAGACTGGCTGTGTTCTTTAGAAGGAACTAACTACCCAGCATTTGTAAGCTTTCAGGCACTAAGGCTGCTTGCTGGGATGACTCCATTGTAGCACGGTTCAGATATCTGGCACTCAGACTGGCTGTGTTCTTTAGAAGGAACTAACTACCCAGCATTTGTAAGCTTTCAGGAACTAAGGCTGCTTGCTGGGATGGCTCCATTGTAGCACGGTCCGGATATCTGGCACTCAGACTGGCTGTGTTCTTTAGAAGGAACTAACTACCCAGCATTTGTAAGCTTTCAGGCACTAAGGCTGCTTGCTGGGATGACTCCATTGTAGCACGGTCCGGATATCTGGCACTCAGACTGGCTGTGTTCTTTAGAAGGAACTAACTACCCAGCATTTGTAAGCTTTCAGGCACTAAGGCTGCTTGCTGGGATGGCTCCATTGTAGCACGGTCCGGATATCTGGCACTCAGACTGGCTGTGTTCTTTAGAAGGAACTAACTACCCAGCATTTGTAAGCTTTCAGGCACTAAGGCTGCTTGCTGGGATGGCTCCATTGTAGCACGGTCCGGATATCTGGCACTCAGACTGGCTGTGTTCTTTAGAAGGAACTAACTACCCAGCATTTGTAAGCTTTCAGGCACTAAGGCTGCTTGCTGGGATGACTCCATTGTAGCACGGTTCAGATATCTGGCACTCAGACTGGCTGTGTTCTTTAGAAGGAACTAACTACCCAGCATTTGTAAGCTTTCAGGCACTAAGGCTGCTTGCTGGGATGGCTCCATTGTAGCACGGTCCGGATATCTGGCACTCAGACTGGCTGTGTTCTTTAGAAGGAACTAACTACCCAGCATTTGTAAGCTTTCAGGCACTAAGGCTGCTTGCTGGGATGGCTCCATTGTTGCACGGTCCGGATATCTGGCACTCAGACTGGCTGTGTTCTTTAGAAGGAACTAACTACCCAGCATTTGTAAGCTTTCAGGCACTAAGGCTGCTTGCTGGGATGACTCCATTGTAGCACGGTCCGGATATCTGGCACTCAGACTGGCTGTGTTCTTTAGAAGGAACTAACTACCCAGCATTTGAAAGCTTTCAGGCACTAAGGCTGCTTGCTGGGATGACTCCATTGTAGCACGGTTCAGATATCTGGCACTCAGACTGGCTGTGTTCTTTAGAAGGAACTAACTACCCAGCATTTGTAAGCTTTCAGGCACTAAGGCTGCTTGCTGGGATGGCTCCATTGTAGCACGGTCCGGATATCTGGCACTCAGACTGGCTGTGTTCTTTAGAAGGAACTAACTACCCAGCATTTGTAAGCTTTCAGGCACTAAGGCTGCTTGCTGGGATGGCTCCATTGTAGCACGGTCCGGATATCTGGCACTCAGACTGGCTGTGTTCTTTAGAAGGAACCAACTACCCAGCATTTGTAAGCTTTCAGGCACTAAGGCTGCTTGCTGGGATGACTCCATTGTAGCACGGTTCAGATATCTGGCACTCAGACTGGCTGTGTTCTTTAGAAGGAACTAACTACCCAGCATTTGTAAGCTTTCAGGCACTAAGGCTGCTTGCTGGGATGACTCCATTGTAGCACGGTTCAGATATCTGGCACTCAGACTGGCTGTGTTCTTTAGAAGGAACTAACTACCCAGCATTTGTAAGCTTTCAGGCACTAAGGCTGCTTGCTGGGATGGCTCCATTGTAGCACGGTCCGGATATCTGGCACTCAGACTGGCTGTGTTCTTTAGAAGGAACTAACTACCCAGCATTTGTAAGCTTTCAGGCACTAAGGCTGCTTGCTGGGATGACTCCATTGTAGCACGGTTCAGAAATCTGGCACTCAGACTGGCTGTGTTCTTTAGAAGGAACTAACTACCCAGCATTTGTAAGCTTTCAGGCACTAAGGCTGCTTGCTTGGATGGCTCCATTGTAGCACGGTCCGGATATCTGGCACTCAGACTGGCTGTGTTCTTTAGAAGGAACTAACTACCCAGCATTTGAAAGCTTTCAGGCACTTAGGCTGCTTGCTGGGATGGCTCCATTGTAGCACGGTTCGGATATCTGGCACTCAGACTGGCTGTGTTCTTTAGAAGGAACTAACTACCCAGCATTTGTAAGCTTTCAGGCACTAAGGCTGCTTGCTGGGATGGCTCCATTGTAGCACGGTCCGGATATCTGGCACTCAGACTGGCTGTGTTCTTTAGAAGGAACTAACTACCCAGCATTTGTAAGCTTTCAGGCACTAAGGCTGCTTGCTGGGATGACTCCATTGTAGCACGGTTCAGAAATCTGGCACTCAGACTGGCTGTGTTCTTTAGAAGGAACTAACTACCCAGCATTTGTAAGCTTTCAGGCACTAAGGCTGCTTGCTTGGATGGCTCCATTGTAGCACGGTCCGGATATCTGGCACTCAGACTGGCTGTGTTCTTTAGAAGGAACTAACTACCCAGCATTTGAAAGCTTTCAGGCACTTAGGCTGCTTGCTGGGATGGCTCCATTGTAGCACGGTTCGGATATCTGGCACTCAGACTGGCTGTGTTCTTAAGAATGAACTAACTACCCAGTATTTTTAAACTTTCAGGCACTAAGGCTGCTTGCTGGGATGGCTCCATTGTAGCACGGTCCGGATATCTGGCACTCAGACTGGCTGTGTTCTTTAGAAGGAACTAACTACCCAGCATTTGTAAGCTTTCAGGCACTAAGGCTGCTTGCTGGGATGACTCCATTGTAGCACGGTTCAGAAATCTGGCACTCAGACTTGCTGTGTTCTTTAGAAGGAACTAACTACCCAGCATTTGTAAGCTTTCAGGCACTAAGGCTGCTTGCTCGGATGGCTCCATTGTAGCACGGTCCGGATATCTGGCACTCAGACTGGCTGTGTTCTTTAGAAGGAACTAACTACCCAGCATTTGAAAGCTTTCAGGCACTAAGGCTGCTTGCTGGGATGGCTCCATTGTAGCACGGTTCGGATATCTGGCACTCAGACTGGCTGTGTTCTTAAGAATGAACTAACTACCCAGTATTTTTAAACTTTCAGGCACTAAGGCTGCTTGCTGGGATGACTCTATTGTAGCACGGTTCAGATATCTGGCACTCAGACTGGCTGTGTTCTTTAGAAGGAACTAACTACCCAGCATTTGAAAGCTTTCAGGCACTAAGGCTGCTTGCTGGGATGACTCCATTGTAGCACGGTTCAGATATCTGGCACTCAGACAGGCTGTGTTCTTTAGAAGGAACTAACTACCCAGCATTTGTAAGCTTTCAGGCACTAAGGCTGCTTGCTGGGATGGCTCCATTGTAGCACGGTCCGGATATCTGGCACTCAGACTGGCTGTGTTCTTTAGAAGGAACTAACTACCCAGCATTTGTAAGCTTTCAGGCACTAAGGCTGCTTGCTGGGATGGCTCCATTGTAGCACGGTCCGGATATCTGGCACTCAGACTGGCTGTGTTCTTTAGAAGGAACTAACTACCCAGCATTTGTAAGCTTTCAGGCACTAAGGCTGCTTGCTGGGATGGCTCCATTGTAGCACGGTCCGGATATCTGGCACTCAGACTGGCTGTGTTCTTTAGAAGGAGCTAACTACCCAGCATTTGTAAGCTTTCAGGCACTAAGGCTGCTTGCTGGGATGACTCCATTGTAGCACGGTTCAGATATCTGGCACTCAGACTGGCTGTGTTCTTTAGAAGGAACTAACTACCCAGCATTTATAAGCTTTCAGGCACTAAGGCTGCTTGCTGGGATGACTCCATTGTAGCACGGTTCAGATATCTGGCACTCAGACTGGCTGTGTTCTTTAGAAGGAACTAACTACCCAGCATTTGTAAGCTTTCAGGCACTTAGGCTGCTTGCTGGGTAGGCTCCATTGTAGCACGGTCCGGATATCTGGCACTCAGACTGGCTGTGTTCTTTAGAAGGAACTAACTACCCAGCATTTGTAAGCTTTCAGGCACTAAGGCTGCTTGCTGGGATGGCTCCATTGTAGCACGGTCCGGATATCTGGCACTCAGACTGGCTGTGTTCTTTAGAAGGAACCAACTACCCAGCATTTGTAAGCTTTCAGGCACTAAGGCTGCTTGCTGGGATGACTCCATTGTAGCACGGTTCAGATATCTGGCACTCAGACTGGCTGTGTTCTTTAGAAGGAACTAACTACCCAGCATTTGTAAGCTTTCAGGCACTAAGGCTGCTTGCTGGGATGGCTCCATTGTAGCACGGTCCGGATATCTGGCACTCAGACTGGCTGTGTTCTTTAGAAGGAACTAACTACCCAGCATTTGTAAGCTTTCAGGCACTAAGGCTGCTTGCTGGGATGGCTCCATTGTAGCACGGTCCGGATATCTGGCACTCAGACTGGCTGTGTTCTTTAGAAGGAACCAACTACCCAGCATTTGTAAGCTTTCAGGCACTAAGGCTGCTTGCTGGGATGACTCCATTGTAGCACGGTTCAGATATCTGGCACTCAGACTGGCTGTGTTCTTTAGAAGGAACTAACTACCCAGCATTTGTAAGCTTTCAGGCACTAAGGCTGCTTGCTGGGATGACTCCATTGTAGCACGGTTCAGATATCTGGCACTCAGACTGGCTGTGTTCTTTAGAAGGAACTAACTACCCAGCATTTGTAAGCTTTCAGGCACTAAGGCTGCTTGCTGGGATGGCTCCATTGTAGCACGGTCCGGATATCTGGCACTCAGACTGGCTGTGTTCTTTAGAAGGAACTAACTACCCAGCATTTGTAAGCTTTCAGGCACTAAGGCTGCTTGCTGGGATGACTCCATTGTAGCACGGTTCAGAAATCTGGCACTCAGACTGGCTGTGTTCTTTAGAAGGAACTAACTACCCAGCATTTGTAAGCTTTCAGGCACTAAGGCTGCTTGCTTGGATGGCTCCATTGTAGCACGGTCCGGATATCTGGCACTCAGACTGGCTGTGTTCTTTAGAAGGAACTAACTACCCAGCATTTGAAAGCTTTCAGGCACTTAGGCTGCTTGCTGGGATTGCTCCATTGTAGCACGGTTCGGATATCTGGCACTCAGACTGGCTGTGTTCTTTAGAAGGAACTAACTACCCAGCATTTGTAAGCTTTCAGGCACTAAGGCTGCTTGCTGGGATGGCTCCATTGTAGCACGGTCCGGATATCTGGCACTCAGACTGGCTGTGTTCTTTAGAAGGAACTAACTACCCAGCATTTGTAAGCTTTCAGGCACTAAGGCTGCTTGCTGGGATGACTCCATTGTAGCACGGTTCAGAAATCTGGCACTCAGACTGGCTGTGTTCTTTAGAAGGAACTAACTACCCAGCATTTGTAAGCTTTCAGGCACTAAGGCTGCTTGCTTGGATGGCTCCATTGTAGCACGGTCCGGATATCTGGCACTCAGACTGGCTGTGTTCTTTAGAAGGAACTAACTACCCAGCATTTGAAAGCTTTCAGGCACTTAGGCTGCTTGCTGGGATGGCTCCATTGTAGCACGGTTCGGATATCTGGCACTCAGACTGGCTGTGTTCTTAAGAATGAACTAACTACCCAGTATTTTTAAACTTTCAGGCACTAAGGCTGCTTGCTGGGATGGCTCCATTGTAGCACGGTCCGGATATCTGGCACTCAGACTGGCTGTGTTCTTTAGAAGGAACTAACTACCCAGCATTTGTAAGCTTTCAGGCACTAAGGCTGCTTGCTGGGATGACTCCATTGTAGCACGGTTCAGAAATCTGGCACTCAGACTTGCTGTGTTCTTTAGAAGGAACTAACTACCCAGCATTTGTAAGCTTTCAGGCACTAAGGCTGCTTGCTCGGATGGCTCCATTGTAGCACGGTCCGGATATCTGGCACTCAGACTGGCTGTGTTCTTTAGAAGGAACTAACTACCCAGCATTTGAAAGCTTTCAGGCACTAAGGCTGCTTGCTATGATGGCTCCATTGTAGCACGGTTCGGATATCTGGCACTCAGACTGGCTGTGTTCTTAAGAATGAACTAACTACCCAGTATTTTTAAACTTTCAGGCACTAAGGCTGCTTGCTGGGATGACTCTATTGTAGCACGGTTCAGATATCTGGCACTCAGACTGGCTGTGTTCTTTAGAAGGAACTAACTACCCAGCATTTGAAAGCTTTCAGGCACTAAGGCTGCTTGCTGGGATGACTCCATTTTAGCACGGTTCAGATATCTGGCACTCAGACAGGCTGTGTTCTTTAGAAGGAACTAACTACCCAGCATTTGAAAGCTTTCAGGCACTAAGGCTGCTTGCTGGGATGGCTCCATTGTAGCACGGTCCGGATATCTGGCACTCAGACTGGCTGTGTTCTTTAGAAGGAACTAACTACCCAGCATTTGTAAGCTTTCAGGCACTAAGGCTGCTTGCTGGGATGGCTCCATTGTAGCACGGTCCGGATATCTGGCACTCAGACTGGCTGTGTTCTTTAGAAGGAGCTAACTACCCAGCATTTGTAAGCTTTCAGGCACTAAGGCTGCTTGCTGGGATGACTCCATTGTAGCACGGTTCAGATATCTGGCACTCAGACTGGCTGTGTTCTTTAGAAGGAACTAACTACCCAGCATTTATAAGCTTTCAGGCACTAAGGCTGCTTGCTGGGATGACTCCATTGTAGCACGGTTCAGATATCTGGCACTCAGACTGGCTGTGTTCTTTAGAAGGAACTAACTACCCAGCATTTGTAAGCTTTCAGGCACTTAGGCTGCTTGCTGGGATGGCTCCATTGTAGCACGGTCCGGATATCTGGCACTCAGACTGGCTGTGTTCTTTAGAAGGAACTAACTACCCAGCATTTGTAAGCTTTCAGGCACTAAGGCTGCTTGCTGGGATGGCTCCATTGTAGCACGGTCCGGATATCTGGCACTCAGACTGGCTGTGTTCTTTAGAAGGAACCAACTACCCAGCATTTGTAAGCTTTCAGGCACTAAGGCTGCTTGCTGGGATGACTCCATTGTAGCACGGTTCAGATATCTGGCACTCAGACTGGCTGTGTTCTTTAGAAGGAACTAACTACCCAGCATTTGTAAGCTTTCAGGCACTAAGGCTGCTTGCTGGGATGACTCCATTGTAGCACGGTTCAGATATCTGGCACTCAGACTGGCTGTGTTCTTTAGAAGGAACTAACTACCCAGCATTTGTAAGCTTTCAGGCACTAAGGCTGCTTGCTGGGATGGCTCCATTGTAGCACGGTCCGGATATCTGGCACTCAGACTGGCTGTGTTCTTTAGAAGGAACTAACTACCCAGCATTTGTAAGCTTTCAGGCACTAAGGCTGCTTGCTGGGATGACTCCATTGTAGCACGGTTCATATATCTGGCACTCAGACTGGCTGTGTTCTTTAGAAGGAACTAACTACCCAGCATTTGTAAGCTTTCAGGCACTAAGGCTGCTTGCTGGGATGGCTCCATTGTAGCACGGTTCAGAAATCTGGCACTCAGACTTGCTGTGTTCTTTAGAAGGAACTAACTACCCAGCATTTGTAAGCTTTCAGGCACTAAGGCTGCTTGCTCGGATGGCTCCATTGTAGCACGGTCCGGATATCTGGCACTCAGACTGGCTGTGTTCTTTAGAAGGAACTAACTACCCAGCATTTGAAAGCTTTCAGGCACTAAGGCTGCTTGCTGGGATGGCTCCATTGTAGCACGGTTCGGATATCTGGCACTCAGACTGGCTGTGTTCTTAAGAATGAACTAACTACCCAGTATTTTTAAACTTTCAGGCACTAAGGCTGCTTGCTGGGATGACTCTATTGTAGCACGGTTCAGATATCTGGCACTCAGACTGGCTGTGTTCTTTAGAAGGAACTAACTACCCAGCATTTGTAAGCTTTCAGGCACTAAGGCTGCTTGCTGGGATGACTCCATTGTAGCACGGTTCAGATATCTGGCACTCAGACAGGCTGTGTTCTTTAGAAGGAACTAACTACCCAGCATTTGTAAGCTTTCAGGCACTAAGGCTGCTTGCTGGGATGGCTCCATTGTAGCACGGTCCGGATATCTGGCACTCAGACTGGCTGTGTTCTTTAGAAGGAACTAACTACCCAGCATTTGTAAGCTTTCAGGCACTAAGGCTGCTTGCTGGGATGGCTCCATTGTAGCACGGTCCGGATATCTGGCACTCAGACTGGCTGTGTTCTTTAGAAGGAACTAACTACCCAGCATTTGTAAGCTTTCAGGCACTAAGGCTGCTTGCTGGGATGGCTCCATTGTAGCACGGTCCGGATATCTGGCACTCAGACTGGCTGTGTTCTTTAGAAGGAGCTAACTACCCAGCATTTGTAAGCTTTCTGGCACTAAGGCTGCTTGCTGGGATGACTCCATTGTAGCACGGTTCAGATATCTGGCACTCAGACTGGCTGTGTTCTTTAGAAGGAACTAACTACCCAGCATTTATAAGCTTTCAGGCACTAAGGCTGCTTGCTGGGATGACTCCATTGTAGCACGGTTCAGATATCTCGCACTCAGACTTGCTGTGTTCTTTAGAAGGAACTAACTACCCAGCATTTGTAAGCTTTCAGGCACTTAGGCTGCTTGCTGGGATGGCTCCATTGTAGCACGGTCCGGATATCTGGCACTCAGACTGGCTGTGTTCTTTAGAAGGAACTAACTACCCAGCATTTGTAAGCTTTCAGGCACTAAGGCTGCTTGCTGGGATGACTCCATTGTAGCACGGTTCAGATATCTGGCACTCAGACTGGCTGTGTTCTTTAGAAGGAACTAACTACCCAGCATTTATAAGCTTTCAGGCACTAAGGCTGCTTGCTGGGATGACTCTATTGTAGCACGGTTCAGATATCTGGCACTCAGACTGGCTGTGTTCTTTAGAAGGAACTAACTACCCAGCATTTGTAAGCTTTCAGGCACTAAGGCTGCTTGCTGGGATGGCTCCATTGTAGCACGGTCCGGATATCTGGCACTCAGACTGGCTGTGTTCTTTAGAAGGAACTAACTACCCAGCATTTGTAAGCTTTCAGGCACTAAGGCTGCTTGCTGGGATGGCTCCATTGTAGCACGGTCCGGATATCTGGCACTCAGACTGGCTGTGTTCTTTAGAAGGAACTAACTACCCAGCATTTGTAAGCTTTCAGGCACTAAGGCTGCTTGCTGGGATGACTCCATTGTAGCACGGTTCAGAAATCTGGCACTCAGACTGGCTGTGTTCTTTAGAAGGAACTAACTACCCAGCATTTGTAAGCTTTCAGGCACTAAGGCTGCTTGCTCGGATGGCTTCATTGTAGCACGGTTCAGAAATCTGGCACTCAGACTGGCTGTGTTCTTTAGAAGGAACTAACTACCCAGCATTTGTAAGCTTTCAGGCACTAAGGCTGCTTGCTGGGATGGCTTCATTGTAGCACGGTTCAGAAATCTGGCACTCAGACTGGCTGTGTTCTTTAGAAGGAACTAACTACCCAGCATTTGTAAGCTTTCAGGCACTAAGGCTGCTTGCTGGGATGGCTCCATTGTAGCACGGTCCGGATATCTGGCACTCAGACTGGCTGTGTTCTTTAGAAGGAACTAACTACCCAGCATTTGTAAGCTTTCAGGCACTAAGGCTGCTTGCTGGGATGGCTCCATTGTAGCACGGTCCGGATATCTGGCACTCAGACTGGCTGTGTTCTTTAGAAGGAACTAACTACCCAGCATTTGTAAGCTTTCAGGCACTAAGGCTGCTTGCTGGGATGGCTCCATTGTAGCACGGTCCGGATATCTGGCACTCAGACTGGCTGTGTTCTTTAGAAGGAGCTAACTACCCAGCATTTGTAAGCTTTCTGGCACTAAGGCTGCTTGCTGGGATGACTCCATTGTAGCACGGTTCAGATATCTGGCACTCAGACTGGCTGTGTTCTTTAGAAGGAACTAACTACCCAGCATTTATAAGCTTTCAGGCACTAAGGCTGCTTGCTGGGATGACTCCATTGTAGCACGGTTCAGATATCTGGCACTCAGACTTGCTGTGTTCTTTAGAAGGAACTAACTACCCAGCATTTGTAAGCTTTCAGGCACTTAGGCTGCTTGCTGGGATGGCTCCATTGTAGCACGGTCCGGATATCTGGCACTCAGACTGGCTGTGTTCTTTAGAAGGAACTAACTACCCAGCATTTGTAAGCTTTCAGGCACTAAGGCTGCTTGCTGGGATGACTCCATTGTAGCACGGTTCAGATATCTGGCACTCAGACTGGCTGTGTTCTTTAGAAGGAACTAACTACCCAGCATTTATAAGCTTTCAGGCACTAAGGCTGCTTGCTGGGATGACTCTATTGTAGCACGGTTCAGATATCTGGCACTCAGACTGGCTGTGTTCTTTAGAAGGAACTAACTACCCAGCATTTGTAAGCTTTCAGGCACTAAGGCTGCTTGCTGGGATGGCTCCATTGTAGCACGGTCCGGATATCTGGCACTCAGACTGGCTGTGTTCTTTAGAAGGAACTAACTACCCAGCATTTGTAAGCTTTCAGGCACTAAGGCTGCTTGCTGGGATGGCTCCATTGTAGCACGGTCCGGATATCTGGCACTCAGACTGGCTGTGTTCTTTAGAAGGAACTAACTACCCAGCATTTGTAAGCTTTCAGGCACTAAGGCTGCTTGCTGGGATGACTCCATTGTAGCACGGTTCAGAAATCTGGCACTCAGACTGGCTGTGTTCTTTAGAAGGAACTAACTACCCAGCATTTGTAAGCTTTCAGGCACTAAGGCTGCTTGCTCGGATGGCTTCATTGTAGCACGGTTCAGAAATCTGGCACTCAGACTGGCTGTGTTCTTTAGAAGGAACTAACTACCCAGCATTTGTAAGCTTTCAGGCACTAAGGCTGCTTGCTGGGATGGCTCCATTGTAGCACGGTCCGGATATCTGGCACTCAGACTGGCTGTGTTCTTTAGAAGGAACTAACTACCCAGCATTTGTAAGCTTTCAGGCACTAAGGCTGCTTGCTGGGATGGCTCCATTGTAGCACGGTCCGGATATCTGGCACTCAGACTGGCTGTGTTCTTTAGAAGGAACCAACTACCCAGCATTTGTAAGCTTTCAGGCACTAAGGCTGCTTGCTGGGATGACTCCATTGTAGCACGGTTCAGATATCTGGCACTCAGACTGGCTGTGTTCTTTAGAAGGAACTAACTACCCAGCATTTGTAAGCTTTCAGGCACTAAGGCTGCTTGCTGGGATGACTCCATTGTAGCACGGTTCAGATATCTGGCACTCAGACTGGCTGTGTTCTTTAGAAGGAACTAACTACCCAGCATTTGTAAGCTTTCAGGCACTAAGGCTGCTTGCTGGGATGGCTCCATTGTAGCACGGTCCGGATATCTGGCACTCAGACTGGCTGTGTTCTTTAGAAGGAACTAACTACCCAGCATTTGTAAGCTTTCAGGCACTAAGGCTGCTTGCTGGGATGACTCCATTGTAGCACGGTTCAGAAATCTGGCACTCAGACTGGCTGTGTTCTTTAGAAGGAACTAACTACCCAGCATTTGTAAGCTTTCAGGCACTAAGGCTGCTTGCTTGGATGGCTCCATTGTAGCACGGTCCGGATATCTGGCACTCAGACTGGCTGTGTTCTTTAGAAGGAACTAACTACCCAGCATTTGAAAGCTTTCAGGCACTTAGGCTGCTTGCTGGGATGGCTCCATTGTAGCACGGTTCGGATATCTGGCACTCAGACTGGCTGTGTTCTTTAGAAGGAACTAACTACCCAGCATTTGTAAGCTTTCAGGCACTAAGGCTGCTTGCTGGGATGGCTCCATTGTAGCACGGTCCGGATATCTGGCACTCAGACTGGCTGTGTTCTTTAGAAGGAACTAACTACCCAGCATTTGTAAGCTTTCAGGCACTAAGGCTGCTTGCTGGGATGACTCCATTGTAGCACGGTTCAGAAATCTGGCACTCAGACTGGCTGTGTTCTTTAGAAGGAACTAACTACCCAGCATTTGTAAGCTTTCAGGCACTAAGGCTGCTTGCTTGGATGGCTCCATTGTAGCACGGTCCGGATATCTGGCACTCAGACTGGCTGTGTTCTTTAGAAGGAACTAACTACCCAGCATTTGAAAGCTTTCAGGCACTTAGGCTGCTTGCTGGGATGGCTCCATTGTAGCACGGTTCGGATATCTGGCACTCAGACTGGCTGTGTTCTTAAGAATGAACTAACTACCCAGTATTTTTAAACTTTCAGGCACTAAGGCTGCTTGCTGGGATGGCTCCATTGTAGCACGGTCCGGATATCTGGCACTCAGACTGGCTGTGTTCTTTAGAAGGAACTAACTACCCAGCATTTGTAAGCTTTCAGGCACTAAGGCTGCTTGCTGGGATGACTCCATTGTAGCACGGTTCAGAAATCTGGCACTCAGACTTGCTGTGTTCTTTAGAAGGAACTAACTACCCAGCATTTGTAAGCTTTCAGGCACTAAGGCTGCTTGCTCGGATGGCTCCATTGTAGCACGGTCCGGATATCTGGCACTCAGACTGGCTGTGTTCTTTAGAAGGAACTAACTACCCAGCATTTGAAAGCTTTCAGGCACTAAGGCTGCTTGCTGGGATGGCTCCATTGTAGCACGGTTCGGATATCTGGCACTCAGACTGGCTGTGTTCTTAAGAATGAACTAACTACCCAGTATTTTTAAACTTTCAGGCACTAAGGCTGCTTGCTGGGATGACTCTATTGTAGCACGGTTCAGATATCTGGCACTCAGACTGGCTGTGTTCTTTAGAAGGAACTAACTACCCAGCATTTGAAAGCTTTCAGGCACTAAGGCTGCTTGCTGGGATGACTCCATTGTAGCACGGTTCAGATATCTGGCACTCAGACAGGCTGTGTTCTTTAGAAGGAACTAACTACCCAGCATTTGTAAGCTTTCAGGCACTAAGGCTGCTTGCTGGGATGGCTCCATTGTAGCACGGTCCGGATATCTGGCACTCAGACTGGCTGTGTTCTTTAGAAGGAACTAACTACCCAGCATTTGTAAGCTTTCAGGCACTAAGGCTGCTTGCTGGGATGGCTCCATTGTAGCACGGTCCGGATATCTGGCACTCAGACTGGCTGTGTTCTTTAGAAGGAACCAACTACCCAGCATTTGTAAGCTTTCAGGCACTAAGGCTGCTTGCTGGGATGACTCCATTGTAGCACGGTTCAGATATCTGGCACTCAGACTGGCTGTGTTCTTTAGAAGGAACTAACTACCCAGCATTTGTAAGCTTTCAGGCACTAAGGCTGCTTGCTGGGATGACTCCATTGTAGCACGGTTCAGATATCTGGCACTCAGACTGGCTGTGTTCTTTAGAAGGAACTAACTACCCAGCATTTGTAAGCTTTCAGGCACTAAGGCTGCTTGCTGGGATGGCTCCATTGTAGCACGGTCCGGATATCTGGCACTCAGACTGGCTGTGTTCTTTAGAAGGAACTAACTACCCAGCATTTGTAAGCTTTCAGGCACTAAGGCTGCTTGCTGGGATGACTCCATTGTAGCACGGTTCAGAAATCTGGCACTCAGACTGGCTGTGTTCTTTAGAAGGAACTAACTACCCAGCATTTGTAAGCTTTCAGGCACTAAGGCTGCTTGCTTGGATGGCTCCATTGTAGCACGGTCCGGATATCTGGCACTCAGACTGGCTGTGTTCTTTAGAAGGAACTAACTACCCAGCATTTGAAAGCTTTCAGGCACTTAGGCTGCTTGCTGGGATGGCTCCATTGTAGCACGGTTCGGATATCTGGCACTCAGACTGGCTGTGTTCTTTAGAAGGAACTAACTACCCAGCATTTGTAAGCTTTCAGGCACTAAGGCTGCTTGCTGGGATGGCTCCATTGTAGCACGGTCCGGATATCTGGCACTCAGACTGGCTGTGTTCTTTAGAAGGAACTAACTACCCAGCATTTGTAAGCTTTCAGGCACTAAGGCTGCTTGCTGGGATGACTCCATTGTAGCACGGTTCAGAAATCTGGCACTCAGACTGGCTGTGTTCTTTAGAAGGAACTAACTACCCAGCATTTATAAGCTTTCAGGCACTAAGGCTGCTTGCTGGGATGACTCCATTGTAGCACGGTTCAGATATCTGGCACTCAGACTGGCTGTGTTCTTTAGAAGGAACTAACTACCCAGCATTTGTAAGCTTTCAGGCACTTAGGCTGCTTGCTGGGATGGCTCCATTGTAGCACGGTCCGGATATCTGGCACTCAGACTGGCTGTGTTCTTTAGAAGGAACTAACTACCCAGCATTTGTAAGCTTTCAGGCACTAAGGCTGCTTGCTGGGATGACTCCATTGTAGCACGGTTCAGATATCTGGCACTCAGACTGGCTGTGTTCTTTAGAAGGAACTAACTACCCAGCATTTATAAGCTTTCAGGCACTAAGGCTGCTTGCTGGGATGACTCTATTGTAGCACGGTTCAGATATCTGGCACTCAGACTGGCTGTGTTCTTTAGAAGGAACTAACTACCCAGCATTTGTAAGCTTTCAGGCACTAAGGCTGCTTGCTGGGATGGCTCCATTGTAGCACGGTCCGGATATCTGGCACTCAGACTGGCTGTGTTCTTTAGAAGGAACTAACTACCCAGCATTTGTAAGCTTTCAGGCACTAAGGCTGCTTGCTGGGATGGCTCCATTGTAGCACGGTCCGGATATCTGGCACTCAGACTGGCTGTGTTCTTTAGAAGGAACTAACTACCCAGCATTTGTAAGCTTTCAGGCACTAAGGCTGCTTGCTGGGATGACTCCATTGTAGCACGGTTCAGAAATCTGGCACTCAGACTGGCTGTGTTCTTTAGAAGGAACTAACTACCCAGCATTTGTAAGCTTTCAGGCACTAAGGCTGCTTGCTCGGATGGCTTCATTGTAGCACGGTTCAGAAATCTGGCACTCAGACTGGCTGTGTTCTTTAGAAGGAACTAACTACCCAGCATTTGTAAGCTTTCAGGCACTAAGGCTGCTTGCTCGGATGGCTCCATTGTAGCACGGTCCGGATATCTGGCACTCAGACTGGCTGTGTTCTTTAGAAGGAACTAACTACCCAGCATTTGAAAGCTTTCAGGCACTAAGGCTGCTTGCTAGGATGGCTCCATTGTAGCACGGTTCGGATATCTGGCACTCAGACTGGCTGTGTTCTTAAGAATGAACTAACTACCCAGTATTTTCAAACTTTCAGGCACTAAGGCTGCTTGCTGGGATGACTCTATTGTAGCACGGTTCAGATATCTGGCACTCAGACTGGCTGTGTTCTTTAGAAGGAACTAACTACCCAGCATTTGTAAGCTTTCAGGCACTAAGGCTGCTTGCTAGGATAGCTCCATTGTAGCACGGTCCGGATATCTGGCACTCAGACTGGCTGTGTTCTTTAGAAGGAACTAACTACCCAGCATTTGTAAGCTTTCAGGCACTAAGGCTGCTTGCTGGGATGACTCCATTGTAGCACGGTTCAGAAATCTGGCACTCAGACTGGCTGTGTTCTTTAGAAGGAACTAACTACCCAGCATTTGTAAGCTTTCAGGCACTAAGGCTGATTGCTGGGATGGCTCCATTGTAGCACGGTCCGGATATCTGGCACTCAGACTGGCTGTGTTCTTTAGAAGGAACTAACTACCCAGCATTTGAAAGCTTTCAGGCACTAAGGCTGCTTGCTGGGATGGCTCCATTGTAGCACGGTTCGGATATCTGGCACTCAGACTGGCTGTGTTCTTAAGAATGAACTAACTACCCAGTATTTTTAAACTTTCAGGCACTAAGGCTGCTTGCTGGGATGACTCTATTGTAGCACGGTTCAGATATCTGGCACTCAGACTGGCTGTGTTCTTTAGAAGGAACTAACTACCCAGCATTTGTAAGCTTTCAGGCACTAAGGCTGCTTGCTGGGATGGCTCCATTGTAGCACGGTCCGGATATCTGGCACTCAGACTGGCTGTGTTCTTTAGAAGGAACTAACTACCCAGCATTTGTAAGCTTTCAGGCACTAAGGCTGCTTGCTGGGATGGCTCCATTGTAGCACGGTCCGGATATCTGGCACTCAGACTGGCTGTGTTCTTTAGAAGGAACTAACTACCCAGCATTTGAAAGCTTTCAGGCACTAAGGCTGCTTGCTGGGATGGCTCCATTGTAGCACGGTTCGGATATCTGGCACTCAGACTGGCTGTGTTCTTAAGAATGAACTAACTACCCAGTATTTTTAAACTTTCAGGCACTAAGGCTGCTTGCTGGGATGACTCTATTGTAGCACGGTTCAGATATCTGGCACTCAGACTGGCTGTGTTCTTTAGAAGGAACTAACTACCCAGCATTTATAAGCTTTCAGGCACTAAGGCTGCTTGCTGGGATGGCTCCATTTTAGCACGGTTCAGATATCTGGCACTCAGACTGGCTGTGTTCTTTAGAATGAACTAACTACCCAGCTTTTTTAAGCTTTCAGACACTAAGGCTCCTTGCTGGGATGGCTCCATTGTAGCACGGTCCGGATATCTGGCACTCAGACTGGCAGTGCTCTTTAGACTTTGCTCTTGTCTCTGTACAAGTAAGGTGACCAGATATTTGGGGAGTGAAAGAGGAACACATGTGGATCATGAGACGTGAAATGAAAAGGTACTATTTCATTCAACAATGTTGACATTACAATGTCAACACACACAATTTACACACAATACACACACACAATAATTTAAATAATTGCAGGCTTTCTAAAAGGTAGATAGATCATCTTTCTTAGCGATCCATTTGAAAGGGTCAACCTATCAAATTGGCCGCTTCTCTATCTTTTCGATTGTCGCTGCTACATCACTTTTCTAATCAACACGCGCCATCGAAAATAATAAGTCGTTTGCGTATTTCTTTGGGGAGGAACATTTTCATGCTTCGTTTCGTGCATTTCTGAACCAATTCGACAATGGCAGAAGATACATCAAGAGCACTGACATTCTGTCCCTTAAAAATAAAAACTTCTGCATGGAATATTGCCGCAATGTTGTGTACAAAGTGCATCTACAATTCAGCTCACGGGTTTTTAAGTATGCTTTTGGCTATGATGGGGCATTTAAGCAGTCTCTCCGCTGAAAGCTTCAGGTGTAACCACCTGGTCTTTCCATAGCCCGAAATTCTGCTCTATTCTAAATCTACGAATTGGCTTTTAAAAATATTTCCTGCGAAAAGTGTCACAAAGAATCGCAGCATCAAGGGAAACAACTTCATTTTATTGTGGGCTCAAAGCATCCATGAACACTGTTAAAAACTTAGCATCACTAACCTGCTTATTTATTTTATTCATTTTTATAATGGCCAAAATTTAGTAACGATTCCTTCAACTTTGGTTCTTGCACAAGTGTAGGCCTATTCAGGGTCATACATTTGTAAGCAATTTCAACGTGCAGTCCATTGATCCAAAACAATTATTATGGAAAATTATGATAATAATAATTTTATTTATAAAGCGCTGTTAACAAACAAAATGTAGGCTCAAGGCGCTGTAACAACATAACAAACACAAACACAAGAGCTAACATGACAAACTAATCTAAAAAAGTTTTAAACAGATAGGTCTTAATGTTCTTCTTAAAAGTGGTGTAGCATGTTGTCTGTCCGAGATCAATGGGGAGTGAGTTCCAAACCTTTGGTCCGTGAACTGAAAAAGCTCGCAGACCGTAGCTTTTGAGGGAGAAACGTGGCACTACTAAAAGCGTTGAGTCCATTGAGCGCAGGGCTCTCTGGGGGACATATGGAGTAATCAGTTCTCTAAGGTACAAGGGCATCTCGTTATATATACACTGATGACAAAGTGTGGCGACCTTGTAATCGATTCTCGCTTTCACGGGAAGCCAATGGAGCGTGTGCAAGAGCGTAGTAGCAGAATCTTGTCTATTTTTGTTTAAGAACTATTCGAGCGGCGTTGTTCTGTATACGTTGCAGCTTGGCTATTTTGTCATCAGGTATACCTGCTAGCACGGCGTTGCAGTAGTCAAGGCGGGAGAGTATGAATCCCACAGCTAGCGTTTTTGTTGACTCCGTTGTTAAATATGGTCGGATCTGGCCTAATCTGCGCAGCTGCAGATAAAGACCTTTGCAGAGCTTACTTATGTGTGGGTCGAAGAAAACTCCAAGATTCCGCACTACATGGACAAAAGGAACATTGCAGTTCGTGATAAAGAGAGAATCTGTGCTTTCAACTTTTGAGACATTGTTCCTAGTGCCAATCTTAATTATTTCTGTCTTGTCTTCGTTCATCTTGAGTTTATTTTCAACCATCCAATCGCTCACCCTTGCAACAGTACTACTGATTTTCTCTGCCAGATGCGACACCCCTGAGGGTACTGATGGATCGTATAACTGTGAATCATCGGCAAAGAAATGGTATAAGATACCGGTTGGCCGTATGACACCGCTGAGTGGATATGTGTACATAGTGAACAGTACTGGGCCTAGAACTGATCCTTGGGGTACTCTGTACTTCAAAAGTAAGCTTGTTGATTCCGTCCCGCTAACAACGACACTTTGGGTGCGTTCCGTCAGGTAGGATCCAAGCAACTTTAGGACGACTCCTGCTAAACCAAAAGTTGCAGAGAATCTGGCCATCATAATTTCATGGTCTAGCGTATCAAAGACTGCGGACAAGTCCAGCATGGAAAGAATTGATATGTGGCCTTTGTCGGAATTGTGAAGTAAGTCGTTTAGTACCCTGACCACTGCTGTCTCTGTGCTACGGCACTTCCTATATGCAGATTGAAATTCTTCCAAGAGACAGTACTGTTCAAGATAAGAAAGAATTTGCGCTAACACGATGCACTCCAGAAGCTTTGACAGGAAGGGAAGATTTGATACCGGGCGATAGTTTTTTTGACATTCCGGGTCAAGACTGGATTTTTTAATAAGGGCCTGACAAGTGCATGCTTAAATTGCTTTGGTACAATGCCTTAAGTCAGTGAAGAGTTAGTAATTGTAGGTACAAGCTCATCTAAACATTCAAGGAGCAAGGAAGTTGGAATGGGATCAAGGTCACATGACTTATTTGGCATCTTTAGAATAGTACTTTTGACATAATCTTCAGATACACGCTGAAATTCTCAAAAAGGAGTATTTTGAAAAATTGGAGAGTGGTCAAGCTGTGATGAGAGGGATGGCATGTCATTTCTAATCTGCTCACAAACGTTCGTTATTTGCTCCCCCTAACATTTCAGCGGTGATCCTAAATAGCTCCTTTGAAGAATCAGAGGTTTCGATTTTTTGTCGAATATGACTAGCTTTTGCGTCTCTAATCATACGGTTAACCTTGTTTTTTTCTAGCATGTATATTTGTCGGTGTATCGTCAGACCTGTCTTTTGAAATGTACGTTCGGCACGTCGGCGAATAAGTTTGGCAGTCTTTATGTCTTCCGTCAACCAGGGTGCAGATGGCCTGAGACTGTACGAGTGACAAGAGGTGCATGGCTGTCCAGCAACTTTTTCAAGCAAGAATTGTAATTGCTGAGAACGTCTGTGTTGCTCTGTTGCAACAGCAAAGAGGTCACGTCCATTTTGAAGGAGGCAATATCTATGGCTTTAAGTTTACGGGAAGTCACGTTTTTCTTTGGCTTTTTTGCTTTTGATAGGGCATTTCAAAGTGTACAAGAAAATGATCTGACAAGCCGCGGTCTGAGACATTGAGTTTGGCTATAAGCTCACTTGCATTTGTAACAATCCAGTCAAGAGAATGGCCTTTGACGTGTGTCGGAACATTTATCAGTTGGTCTAAGTTGGCAAAAGTACCTTTTAAAGACTGCGAGATTAATTATTAAAAAAGAATGTAAATGCCGGAGAAGTCCCTTTTGTGGGGCCTAAAAGAAGCTTTTAATTGAAAATTACGACTTGCGACAGAATTCTTACAATCGCACTCCACTATTGTTGATTTTTCTTGCCTTCTTTCTAAACGGAAACTGCCTACACTATACGTTTATTCTCAGATAGTTCATACACTGTCATCAAATTGAACAGAAGGGAAAGCGACAATACGCCAAGAGTGGACAGAAAACAAACTGACGCCAGTTTCTGAGAAGGGCAGTACGCTGCAAAGTAAAAGTGTTCTGTTAAGGAAAAAGTTTGGGAATCGCTGCTCTAGCAAAATGTAGCTTGAGGAGGAGATGCTGGTTGAGCCCGCTTTTATGATCTCAAATACAATAAAACAGGTAGCAACAAGGATCAAAGAGCAGGTACATGAGAAGCGCTTGAAATCATGGACATAAAACAAGGACAAGAATAAAAAGATAATCCAGATATATTTAGTCAATTTATTTTATTACACATGATCTACAAACAATGTAGTTTGAAGTGAAAGCCAATTATCTAGACCATTCTAGTTTGGACAACTAATGGTAACATATAATTGTACTTGTCTGTTGACCAATCACAGAAAGACAAGAAAAAAAAAAAAATGTACACTATACATTTCCATTAAAAATTGTGTTGCTAAAGATGTAGCATTTGTAAATAACTCCACAAGAGTTTCTGATAGATCTTTGGCTTCATTCATTGACTCAGATTTCTAAAAAAAAAAAACTTTAAAAAAAAAAGAGGGAATACACACACACACACTATGTTATAACATATCAAGTTTTTTTCCCCCAAAGGTTTCGAAATAAAAGCTACATTGTGGATACCTAATATTATCTGTGGTATCTATAGAATCTAATTAAATATATATAATCAATGTCCTTTGCTTCTCAGTCAGTCAATGTAACCATTTCTTCATCAAAACATTAACTGCATAAAAATTATGCAAAAAAAACAGCAACAGATCAAATCCAATGTTTGATATTTTCTATTCCACTCGTGGAAACGTACATTTATATATATACTGAAAGACTAACAAAACTTACATTCAAGTGATTAAAAAAAAAGAGTACACAATTATTTGACTGAAAAATATCTCAGGGGACTTAAGCTAAGTGAAAGTGACAATGCAGATAAACACCTAGAGATTTTTTTTTGGGGGGATAAAGATAAAATAATTACTTTTTTAAGTTTTAAAATCATCGTTAAAAATTGTATACTTTTAACTATGAAAGCAAAAATATTTTTTAAGAAGTAAATCTTGAGGTGTTCATTGTGGTTGTTTAATAAGCATGGTTGGCAACAAACAGAGATTCTCCACCCGCTGCAGAGGAACCGGATGCTTTGTATAATCCAACTGCAGCTTCGCCATTAGCCTGTACAAATAGACAAAAACAGATTTAGTAAGGAGCTACAAATTTTAGAGAAAGTACAGTAATCATGTAGGTCAGAATCCTCAGTTAAGAGCACCAAACTTAATTACAAAATTTGAGTACACACACTAAATGTAAATAGTGATTTAAATAGACAATTATAAAATATAGAACCTTTGTTATTTCAATGATTATCTTATCGACTTTGACATGAATGTTGTGCTGCCATTTTGTTACCTAAGATTTTTAAATCCCAAAACATAACTCAAACCAATTTCTTTTTAAATTATCATTAGCTAAATCTTTAAAGCCATTCTCATTTTTAGTTGGCATTGTCAGAAAAGTCTGGCTATGTTGTTGACAAGGCTTTGACAAATGTCAGAATGTCATAAAAAAAAATCATTAAGGCATGATCTACACTATAGTCGAAAGTACTTTTTATTAAATGTGTTACAGCCAGAGAAAAGATGGCCGGTGCAGCACATAGATGAATCAGAGAAAGTCAGCACAGATTAGGGGGTAATCATTGAGCTCTATGCCAATAAAATAAGGTATATGATTTATGCCATATTTTATTCTCATGCCAGAGTTTGAGCCTTATGAACAGAAATTCAATAAGAGAAAGCTATATTCCAGATTAAACATTTTTAATCAACAAATCAAAACTTCATTATAATGGTAGTAATTTTTCTTGCATAGGACCCCAAATGAGAATTTAAAGTGTAGGATAAAAATTGTTATCATATATATCTGGATAGTATCAGTAATAATAATAATTACTTTAATAATAATTTTTAAGCTTTCATAAAATTGCATTACTTAACAAAATGTCGGAACTTACTCTTGCACGCTTGACCAATTCGTCCTGGGCGGCCTTGATGTTTTCATCTTTACCTCCCCAAGCTTTCAGTACACTGGCTTGAAGGGCACGTCCATAGGAGAAGGTCAGCGGCCAAGGTTTGCGTCCTGGGAACTGGTTGATGGCATTAAGATTTAAGGTAGCATCCTCTTCAGACTGTCCACCAGAGAGGAAAGTAACACCTATTGGGCAAATTTAACAATCATATGATTAATAAAAAAAAACAAACAAAAAAAAAACAACAGCAATAACAATTAGTGTTTATCGTACACATCCTAGTAGACCTCATGCCCCACTTAGCCATCTAAATTCAAGAGAAGATTTGTATCCTCCTCCCCTCCCCCCCAACACCTTTGATGCTGATTTTAAAACCCTATAAAAGACAAAGCACACATTTTTAAAGGTGTACCTAGGATAAAATCAGAGTATGCTAGATTAATTCTAAAAATAAACTTGTCTTTCCTAAAGAACATTAATACTGAACCTTAACAGAAAAAAATTATGAGTACGGACAAAAACTTGAAAAAATAACAAAATGATAGATTTGTATTCTCAACAAAGATGAACAAATGCAGTAAGTCTATCAGTTACTTTGGGGTCTCGTAAAAAAAATGCTAAAAAAAACTTTTCTAAAAAAATATGTTGGTCCAGTATTCAATTTACAACCAAAATGAAGAATCACTTTCACACCTAGAGAAAAAGATAAAAACTTTTGATATTATAAAGATAGTGAAACAAATACCATATGGATATAAAGTTTCTAGTTACTATAAAGTAACTCTGGCTGGAAAAAAGGAGGAAATCCTCAATGCTATGAAGAGATGAAAGCTAAGCTGGTTCAGTCATATTGCAAGACACGGCTCATGAGAAAAGCTGGCAAGACAACATAAAAGAATGGTATAGTCGTGTCTCAATATCCTGCTAAGAACAGCTGTCGACCAGGAAAAGTGGAGTTATTTGGTTACACGAACCTGTGTCAGCACCCATATTACAAAAGTCAAAAGACGGTTGATATGAGATGCAGAGATGCCACACTAGCAAAGTAGTTGAGAGTTAAAATGTTTACAAGAGTGGGGGAATAAAAAAGTAAAAATAGTAATAGTTTACAAGTACTAAATATACTGGATGTCTATTTCAAAATTTGTACTTAAATCTAATTAGCCTTAATGTTCAATTCAATCTTTGAGGCAACACTTACCAGCAACTGCAGCAGGTACAGTCCTGTTGAGAGCAGTCACTGTTGCCCTTGCATTGTCTTCTGGCTTGTAAGTCTTGGTGCAAGCCTGACCAGCTGTCACCATGTTGGGTTTTAGTAGGGTACCTTCCAAAAAGACATTATGGTCTGCAAGAGCTTTGTAGGTGAAAGCTAAAACCTGCACAAGAATAAATACAAAATCATAAACATTAAGAAAAGCAGATATATATAAAATGAAGATAAAAAACAAAAAAGCCAAAAAATTATTAGAAAGAAATAGGCAGATTCTGGATTGTTTCCTAACTTAAAAAAAACTACAATTATAAAGCAACAAAAAATTCTATTACCTGTTCAGTTACTCTTTGTGCAGTTTCCAAGTCATGATCACCATCAGGGAGTACTTCTGGTTCAACGATTGGCACTAAGCCATTCTGTTGGAAAAATGGTATCAGAAACATTAGAAAACAACAACAAAACATAATAATTAAAACCTTAAGCAGAATAGTGGGGAAAATTATAAATTTTAGAGCAGGCTTCAGAGTTGGGATTATCAAGCTAACTAATTGAAGCCTTGAAGTGCTTCCGCATCAACAGAGTTGCAAGACATACATAGAAGACAGTAAGAAGATGGTTCAAACAATAAAATTGGTCAACATAGACCTACATCTTAAATTACTGTATTTAATAAATACAAATGCTATCTTAGAAAAAAAAAACAAAAAAAAAAAAAACAAACTCAAACCTGTTGGCAAATGCTGGCGTAACGGGCAAGCACATTAGCATTTTCCAACATAGCTTGGTAGGATGGTGTAAATTCTGAAATTTTCAGCACACATCGCCATTTAGCAAATCCACACCCTCCTTTTTTGTATTCAGCACACCTCTCAGAGAGCCCATCTAAGCCTGCAGACAAAAATTCAACTTTATTATTTATTGAATGCAAACCATAAAGCTTATTTGAATTAACTAACTTGATTTTCGGCATTTTATGAAAATGAAGTTTAAAACATTAGATTGAGATTCAAATTAAAAATAAATAAATATTTTTATAACTTTTTGATTACATTACCGCAGAAGCTTGTTTAAAAATTATACTACAATCCTTAATTTTCTATTATTAGACTTTGATTATTGTACTTCCACAAGAAATAAATATATATTGGTGGTTTAAAATATTAGCTTACAAGTGGATTATAATTTTAAAGATAACTGTAAGGTTGTTATTGTCAGAAGTGGTAATGAATAATAGCAATGTAAAACTTAATAATAAAATGCTTCCAATGGCATGCATCTCTAACAGCCTGGTGGAACTGTTAACAGTGACAGGAGAAAAGACTAAACCATTTGAGCCTTCAGGAAGGAGAGGTTTATTAGCATTGTGGCTATATTCAAACTTGGCAAAGGCTTTAGAAGTCAATCATGAGAAGAAAAAAAAAAAAAACAGAAGCCAGTAACCTTTAGGTAGATTGCAGCAAACAGTACTACAGCCTGCAGCAGAACCTGTGATGTTGCATAGTGGACAATATTATTCCAACCATTTTATTTTGATGAGAGTCATAGCCACTTCTTGACCAAAGGAGGTCAACAATGAAAATACATGCAAGTTTTTGTTTTTTTTATATACTAAAACTACAAGGTTTCTTAGGAAGGTGCTTTACATGTAAACAAAGTAAAACTAAAAATATGCATTAGATTATTTACAAGTATGAAGTATTCACAGACAGTTAAACTTTTTTCTTCTTTACCTTGAGTTGTGCATTCGTTAAGAGTTCCAGCCAATGGGACAACACCTTTGTCAACTTTAATTCCCGGAATGATGCCCCTCTCTTGCAAAACCTGTCCATTAAAAAAAAAGTATGTGTAAATTTGCACAAGTGTCTTTTTTTATTTTATTTAAAACAAATTCAGGTTAACTTGCTTAGATGAATCCTTTATCCTCCAATCATACAGAATAATTCTAACTATTCTTAGCTGAAGAGATTTCTAAGACCACAATCATAAGTGTACAAGTAAACGGGCATAGCAATTGTTTTCAGAAGTTAAATCCAAAGACCCAAATTCCAAGATTGAACGACTGAACACAAACTGTTAACACCTAATGCACATTTCAATAATAGATTTACAAAAGATGATTTAACACAAAGCTTAAAACTTATTGACTAGTACCATTTAATGTCTTTCTTTGAAGAAAGATGAAAGAACTAAAATATTCTATTGGAAAGATCCTGTTTTTTTTTTTTAAAAACTCCCTTGGCATTTTCTTTTTGTCATTTTAGAAAATTACTGTTGTTTCTTGTTTATACAATTAAAAACAACCTTGAATCTGACAATTAATATTACATGCAGCAATCATGCATGAAAAGAATATTTAAAAAATTCTATAAAAAAAAAAAAAAAAGCTTAAATGCTGAAAAATATATTTTAACCATGCAAAACAGATTTAAATTGCTTTTGCAAAATGAGCAAAGTAAGTTTTGTAAAAAAGGTCACTTTCAAATAGGTTAATGGCTATAAGCCAGGTCAACTTACTTTTACAAAAGGCTTGCCTGCGGCAGTGCTCTGTCTGAATGTTTCGTCAAACAAAATAACTCCACTAATGTTTTCTGAAAGACTGTCATCTGCTGTGAAAAGGAGCTCTCTGTATTTGCGTCTGTTGTCCTCTGTATTTGGCAAGTTGATAGCCTCTAACCTTTTGCCCATAGTGCCTAGTAAATGAAAAATAAACTCTCAGTAATTAATTATTTAAGCATTAAGTTTTTAACATTGAAAAGCATATCAACCACAAACAATTATTTTTTATTAAAAAAACATCAACAAAAGAAAAAAAAAACAACTTAAATGTTAGGCTTAAGCTCATTTTCATCTCTAAATGTACCCTATATAATAAATTAAAGACAAGTCAAATGCTGGATTAAAACTTTTAAATAAGAGTACTGGTACAAACTTTATATGTATCATATATAGGCCAGATATTATTACAGATTTTCAAAATATTTAAACCAGTCAACCCCTGATCCCTAAGTCATATTTAACTTCATTGTTACTAGCTTCAAGAGATAAAAAAAAAATGTCTACAATGCAAGAGTGGTTAAGGGCATACAGTTTTAATTTCACCTTCACTAATGCGTGTGATTATCATACATATTAACATAAATAAACAACAACAACACAATAACGTACCAACGGACTCATCTGCAGCAAGAATGCCACATTTAGCACGAACGATGGCATTAGCAATGCCCCGCAGCTCATCTTCCTGGGCAGGTGTTAAGTACTGTGCAAAACGGGATTTAGGCTCTAAAAAAAACACAACAAATTATGTATTTAAATATTTTTTTAGGACTTATCTTTATACCATACATATAATATATACATGGTATGTCCCAACCCTTTTAGGGATATGGTTTTAAAAACTATATTAATTTATTGCATTTTTAAAGCCAATTACATAATACCTATGTCCGACAACCCATAATTATCTTTTTGTTAGTATTTGTACAAAATGACACAGATTGCCACTCAGCATTTTTAAATTTTTGGTTCACTTTATTTTCATTTTAAATGCCAAGAAGACAATATCTGTTATTTTTAGACACTGCTGTATGCTAATTAACTAGGAAACATAGAAGTATAGTTTATATTTTTTGCTTCATTTAATGTGGCAACAGTTTCCACTTTGCTCCTTCACCAGAAACTATATATATGCTGCCATAATGTCAAGAGAGTGAAGAGCAGGCAATGATAGAGTTAACTCTTTCTGTCCTAATTAATGATACCATCTTTGATTTTGACCTCATTAAATTAAATTAATGTTTAATTTTTTAAACTTGACTTTGAATTATATAAAAGAGCATGCATTTCCCTTTAATTCTATACCAAATATAACATTTTCTGATAAACAACAAAGCTATTGAAGCCCAATCATAACAGGGGTAGTGAAATAGTAATGAATGAGCAAATGAAGAATTCATTCAAAACGTGGAAAAATAATTACGGAGAAAAATAGTTAACCAAGCCTAAAGTTGCTCAGACAACAATTATGGTAGTCAAAGGGGGTGGGTCAATCAGTATAAAATAAAATACCAATTGTCGCAAAGTGATTAAAAAAAAAAAACCAAGCAGAGAAGTGAAAAACAAATGGTGATGGTGATAATTAATGGAGTGTCTCTAGATCTAGAGCTATTTGAGGTAATAATGTATACATAAAGGACTTAAATAGATGTATTTATACATCAATCTATCCAAAGTAAGGAACTACCAAATCAGACATCAATTTTTCAATGAATTAAAAAAAGTAAGAAATTAAAAAGTGCTATTACATTGTGTTATTGTCCAGACCAATAGCTCAGAAGTATCCTGATCTAGTAAAACTCTAGTATATGAAATAGTTGTATAAAAATTGGTCTATTCTAGATCTAGATATAAACAAGAATATCATAAATTTTCGGGACTTTAAAATATGCCACTTAATGACTTATAATATACTTAAGACTAAAGAGTAATAGATCAATTATTTTTATCTTAATCCTAATGACAGTAATGAATTAATGAATGATAAATCTAATGTATCTTCTAGACAATATACATAATAGACTATAAAAGAATGTAGATCTAAAATATTTCTAGAGATCTTTAAAAATATAATAGATCCAGACTCTAGATCTATATAATTACAAATCTTTTCTAGATCCAGATTTAAGTAAAGAAGTAAAGTTCCCCTTTCAGAACTAGTGGACTATAGGCTAGTATAGGGCAGATGATGTAAAGGTCATCTGTTTCTGTGGCCTAGGCTATGGTTAATGACTGTCATGTGGCCAGCACAACAACCAACCGCTTTTACTTTCCACCAACTAATGTCAGGTACCCATTAGAGCTGGGTGGACTCAGAGGTGCCCGAAGATCCAGAAATTAAAAATCAGTCTTCACCAGGATTCGAACCCCGGACCTTGATTTGGAAGTCAAGCGCTTTACTGCTCAGCCACAGCGCCTCAAGATCCAGATTTACCAGACACTTATGAGACATAAATATAAACAGACTATATTATACTACATTCTATATAGGATAGAAGTTGGTAGAGAATCTAAGACTTAAGTCTAAGAGAACTAAGAACTGAGTAAGAGCTCTTAGAATTAGAAGTAAGAACTATTAGAGTTTAGACTTTAGAGTCAATAGACATTACTGACATTAGAGTTAGACTGCATTGAATCTGATTATTCTGATCGATACTATATTATTAATTAATTAATATGATCTAGATTATAGACTCTATACTCTAGATAGACAAGATCGAAGATATTAGTCTGAAAAAAAGATAAGACACACAAGAAAAAACACATCATATATTATATAGACTAGATCTACATTATCATAGAGTCTACGAGGGCAAGGTCACAGCTCAGTTTGCTGTTAAAGTCTTGCAGTCAGATTTGTAACATCGTAACAACAAAATTGCATGCCGGCTAAATGTAAATCCAAGCTTGGTAGATCTACATAAATAGAAGATTTGTCGTTTTGCATAACTAGTCGCTTAATAGAAAGTGATTTGTAAAATACTTACTAGCCATGATCTAGATTATATCCAACTAGTGCTTGAAATGCTAAAATAATACGACGTACTGTCGGACAGTCTACCGAGGGCAAAACCAATACGGAACTCGAGTATGACGTACAAAGGTCGATTTTTATACAACCTTCACCTTGTACATTTTCTGGATCCCTTTTTTTTTATTTATCAAATCGTATTTTTAAACACTGGTGACACAAATTGTAATTTTATAAAATTTATACTATAAATTATTTGTTGCTTTCAGAAATAATGTATTAAAACATTTTGCACCGTTATGATATATTAATCTTTTTTATTAACAATGAGCACCTCGCTGACTACACAGAGGTCAAGGTGAACTACAAAAAAAGGGAAAGAAAAAAAAAAGGATCCTTCTATATCATTCATTCTTGACGCAACGAAAATCAAACACTGTGGCAATCTCCTTTATAATTTCAACATAACCTTTGCTTCTAGTCCGCCTGGTCCTAGTGTAGGCCAACTATGCCGCGACTATGCGTTACCGTGTTTTCATATAGGGTTATATGATTAAACAATAGTTGCAGTAGGTAGGCCTATGTCTACCCGAGGCCGGAGCTATGACGTACAGCGGCCGCCTAGGTCCTCGCCATTACATGTCAAAAATATAATTTTTAAAACAAAATATGCATATTGCATATAAGAAAATAAGAGAAATAAGATCAAATTTTAAATTAATCTATTTCCTTATTAACATATATGACATATGTTTTTAGATTTATTACTAGTAGTAGAGTACTAGTAGGCCCTATTAAAAGCAGGTGATGGCCTAAGCAAAGATTCTGCCGTATATACTTACTAGGATATGGACGGAACCAGGGGCGGACTGGCTATATTTTATTCATTATTATTATTCATTGTACATGACAAAACATGAAGCAATAAAAAAAAAACAAATTTGTTAATTCATTATTGGTGATTAATAATTTGGTTGATATCGAAAAAGGGGAATAACTGCTACTTAATGAGAGATGTGAATGTTTATATGGATTTAATCCCCCCCCCCCCTTACGTTTTGACACATTCTGGGAATAAGTTGAAATTTTGCATAATTATTCATAAAATATGTATATCTTGATGGCTGGATTTACCACTTTTATGTGTATCTTATTTTATGGATAATATAAGAAACGTCTGCTACTCGGAGACTTTGTGAGCTATATCAATAGGCCTATTTGTTGTACTGTGCTAGACATACGAGACAAGAAATAGTACACCAGTCACCAGTTCGAGGGAAACTAGACATCTTTAATTACACTTACATGCACAGTCAAATATCACTTAAGAGCAGTGACAGGAACTAAACCCTGCCATTTTTAGATAAACGGCAGTTTATAGGCGGTTCTTTCCCTGAGTGAGTGACGATGATGATGATGATGATGATGAATCTGTAATGAAAATATCGTCTCATTTTTTTTTATTACGACATTAAAAAAGGCCACCTTCATTCTTTGCGTCTGAGGCCCTTGGCAGCTCGATCCTGAGTTTTTTCTTTGCTTCTCGCGAGGCATCCCCGCCTTCCAAAGGAGTAGCATCTGATGAAAGGCAGCAACACAGACTAGGCATCTGTTAATGTGGCGAAACAAGGATAAAGAAATAGATTGATATGCATTCTTGTACAACCAATTTTAAATCATGTATTTGCGTGTGATTGTGAAATAGAAGGGTGGGAAAGATGACCACCAATAACCGATTGGCTTTCCATTTATAAGAGAAAATAGATAGTCAAACGTGAAATCATAACCTATGTTTGGCTTCCAAAGTACAAAGTGAATTGCAGGCGGTATAGAAGAAGAAACTGCTAGCGAGCACCTACTCTGGTAGCAAAGACTTCGGGGTTCAGGTCTCAGCTGAGCCAACCCATACTAACCACATGGGGTCCGCTCGGGGTATGAACGTTGGCCCAAATGAGGCCACCAAAAAGCGAAACTTGGCTCAGTTAAGGGGGGGCACAGAAGAACCTCTCATGGAACCCTTGTAAGGTCAGTAAGGGGATGACCTCGAGGGTCGAATGGAGCCAGATACATGGGGCTCTTTCGGGGAATGAACGTGGCCCCGAACTGAGTCTCTTACGAGCATTGCACGAGGTGGACAATTAAATAATGTTGTAGCTTTACGTAGCTACCAACTAGATTAGGTCTACATGGAAGCAGGGGAAGTCTTTAGCTGAGCATTCGAATAGGGGGCCACAAAACCACAGTCAGTTTAACAAGAAAACGTAAAAAAACACTTAAAAAACCACACACACACACACACACAAAAGCTTATACAAAGTGTAGTTTGTATCATTTAGTTTGTAATTATATTTGTAATAGATCTAGATCAACAACAATCAATCTGTGCGAAAATTTTTTTTTTCCAATTGTTTTTTTTTAGCGCAATTTCATGCTTTTAGATTTTCCACTTGTCTGGATCATTTGGAAAGTGGAGAGAGCAAACTAAAGAAGGAGTTATTTGGGTGATCGCTTTCAAACTAAAGGGCTAAAGCCTCCTCAGAATGCTCAGACCAACACGGTAACCACTGTGCCAGGAAACTGCTTATGAAAATAGGTTTTATAGTTATTTACAAACTTTTGTTTCTACAGAGAACAAAGGGGACTAACTCAACTTATACAACCTAATCAATATCAATCAAGTAAAAGTTCGAAAACCAAATATAATAATTAATTACCAATAGCTCATTAACTAATTAATTAATTATTTTATTTTTGTGTTGTTTTTTTTGTTACACCAAGGCCTCTGAAAAAGACAGTTGGAGAGCTCTCACAAAGGCCGCGGGTCACACAGTTAAGGCCCAAAGAAAAGCCAGTGCCGAAGACAGAGGCACAGTAGACGAAAAGCAAACATAAAAAGACCCCAGCTAATAAACGGCTTTGTCTGCATTAGGTGTGACTAAATATCTAGGTCACAAACGGGTTTGCGTAGGTGTGTGAAAACATTGCATAATTCCTTATTCTTCAAAATCGAATACATTGTCTAAATTAATAAAACAATAATTCGGGCATTCGATTAAATACGACAAAGACCAAACAGATTTCAATATCGAAATAAACTCTAATAATAGTTAGCAAAGAATTAGTCTTTATCAAAACAGCTTGATTACTCTGTCAGAAAATACAAATCTTTATCTTTCTAATGTTATAAAATATTTAACAGAGTGTACGTGTCTTGTACTTATAAAATATTTGAGATTTTGTCATAAACCTTATAAAATATTCGAGATCTTGAAATAAACCTTATAAAATATTCGAGATCTGGTCATAAATCTTTTAAAATATTTGAGATCTTGTCCTAAATCTTATAAAAATACTTGAGAAGAGGGTGTGTGTCTTGTCACAAATCTTATGTAGCACTTGCAGGAACTCGCCCAGTGGCTACATACACGTACACATACACCTGCTCGTGTGGCCTCGTTATGGTTCTCGGCATCTTAGACTCTCAGAAAATTTGCCATTAAAGATAAATTTAATAATAAAAAAAAAATACAAATAATTTGTGCCCAAAAGCTCGCGACCAGATTTTGTGAATTAAATATTTGTTCCCTTTACTTTTGTCACTAACTCAACACCATCATTCAGAGGGGAAAAAAACGCCTTTCATTTGTTTTAATTGAAATTATGCTCCTCTCTGGCCCTCTTCATAAGAATGAAACCCCCCCCCCCAAAAAAAAAAAAACAAAAAAAACACACACACCATGTACTCAATAAATAAATAATTAAACAAGCATAGTATAAAAAATCCTTTAAAAAACAAATACAAAGCTTTTTTAAAGGGGGAGAACTCCGTCCTTAAAAATATATCTACTAATAATATACACGTTATTTCCCTTATTCGATATCAAACAAAATAATTAATTACCAAAACCGGTAATTAATCGACTAATTGAGTATTTTTGTTTATTGATTCATGTTCTGTTAGGTACAATAAATAATTGTTTAAAGTATCAACTTGATTGGAGAATGCGTGAGGGAGAAATTGCGTTAACAATTAGGAACTAAGCCCAACAAATTTAGCCACATAAGCGAACACTGAATTATTAGCTTCCCTTGTTGTTATTGAATAAAAATAATAAATTACCAGTAATGAATTGTCTAATTGGTTACTTCTTAAAATTGATTCATGCCTTGTTTATTTCTATGAATAGTTGTGCGAAGTTTCAGCTTGATCCGAGAATGGGTGTGGGAGAAATAACGTGTACCAGACAGACAGACAGAGTGAGTTGATATAAGCTTTGTAAAAATATACTAGTACCATATGTGGTATATTACAAAGGTAGGGCTTTCTTTCTAATTTGATTATATAAGCAAGTAATTGGTTCAAATAGGCTTGTATCCTAGACTTTTGATCTAAATAGGTTTTGGATCTTCAGATTCAAAGATAAATAAAGAACATATAAGCCTTTTTTTTCAGGCAAAATTAATGTCACATTAATATTCAACAACACACAAATCAATTTTGTCTAAAACAAGACTTGCTTAATGCACAAAGATGCGACATTCAAGCAGGGGTGTACCGGCTATATGGGCAAACGGGCAAATGCCCGGTGGGCCGGTACCAAATGGGCCGGTCTGGTCGCGACCAAATAAAAAAAAAAAACTCAATGCAGACAATTTAAAAACAAAAGTGACAGCAGCAAGATACAAAGGCCCCAACATGCTTTTTTTTGTGTAAATTATTATTATAATTAATTTTGTTTGAAATTCAACAAGAATATAATTTTAAGAATTACACTATACACTGTACGTATTATTATTTGTAAAACGTTAGACCGTATTTTCTGCTATGCATGAGCGGCATGGCCTTCAACACTACTTTGATGTCTTCGAGACTGTGTTTGGCCTGATCGTTTTGCTGGTCGGCATGGGCCTTTGATGGCGCTCCCATTTTTGTTTTGCTCCTTCCCTCCCCCGCCTTTTGGTGGTTCCAATGAAAGTTAACGAAAAAGAGGGATGGGAGAGGGTAAGTTAGAAAACATTGATATAACCGGCGCCTTCGACGGAGGTCACGATATAACGCAGCCAAAGGGGAGACAATTAGCACAAAACTTAATAGAAGTTAACAAACACATACACACAGCCGCGACATTGCCAGCCACCCAACTTATTCATAGCTCAATATGGGTATAAAGTTCTACTTTCTGCGATTTGAAAAGAAAAAGTAAGTTTCTTGTTGTTTATTTGTAATAACATAGATCTAAAAATACTACACTTAAGCCTAAGGCTTACAAAAAGAAATTATTTGATTAAAACATAAATCTAGATCTAAATACAATGCATACTATTGTAATATTTTGATTAATGGCAAACTTATGCTTAGTATGAAGTCATTAATAATGAAAATTATTACAATAATTAAAATAATTTATATAGCGCTGTCACATCCTATATTTAATGAAAGGAGATTTTGAATCATTTATATTTTGAATAATATATTCATATACAAATCGCGTTTTTGAGAATGTACTAGGAGGAAGCAAGACTGACAAGAGCTTTTCACATTTAGAAGTGCCTCTCTAACCGTTCTGCTTTCTCTTATCTTGTAAAGGAATATATATATATATATATATAGTTCGTCCATCGTGGTTCGATGATGACCACTTTGTCATCCAGGGGGCTGAGAGCTTTACACAGGGGTTTTATGTCTCCTCGTGTGGCTGGTAAGACCTATGTGAGCCCGAAATGTTTGGCCGCACACTAGGCAGGTTTTTCCAGATGGAGCTAGTCTCATTGGCCTTGCTTTTCTTCTCTGGCGCTTTTCTTCTGCCAGCATTGTTCTCTTTTCCTCAGCAACATGTGCGCCGGTTTTCACAGCGCGACATCATGATGCTCTGTCATGTGCCTCTGTCTCCCAGGGTGTCCCTGAAGCGCTTTCTTTGACCACCTTGCGAGCGCTTTTCTTCGCTTAGTTGGCCATACAAGAGTCGTTTAGGGATGCGGTGGTCTTTCATTCTGCATATGTGTCCTGCCCATCGCAGCTGGGACTGCATCAGGATTGTGTGGATGCTTTGCAGACCCGCTCTTTGAAGCACTTCAGTATCTGGTATTTTGTCTTGCCATTTGACATTCAGTATTTTTCACAGACATGTCATGTGGAACCTATTCAGTTTATTTGCATGTTAACTGTACACTATCCATGTTTCTGAGGCATAGAGCAATGTAGGGAGGATGACGGCTCGATAGACCCCTAGTTTTGTATTTGTGGTGATACCACTTTTAAGGAATGAGCTGCCTGAGTCAGCCAGGAAAACCAATGATTTAGCATATTTTAAGTCACAGATCAACATGCATGACTAGATTGACACGTGTAATGCGTAGGACCTTATTATTATTATTTTTTTAAAAGAAACTTTTGTAATCTATAAGTAATACCAAAAAGTTTGAAATTCATTAAAGATGCTATTGTAATGTTTATAGTTTTCAGACTACATACATGTATAAAAAGAATACATTATGTAAGCCTACGAAAGCATACATTCAGTTTTCGATGCGTTATGAAACTTTATATGTTTTGAATAGAATTAGGCTTACACCTATGATAAAACACATGGGCGTAGACGAGAGGGGAGGAGTTCAAACCATCACTGGCCTCAGATCTCATTGTCTCAGTGCAGACAACTTAAGCAAACTACAGTCACCAAATTTCATGAACGTAGCCAAAAGGGGTTTTGTGGTTTCCCTCCCCCAGACTCCCTAGCTGTCCCTTGGCTGTGTGTACTGCCTTCCACTAATTATAGCAAGAGAGTATTCTAGGGTAGAAAAAACGTTTAAAAGAATGAAAGATAAGAATGTAATGAAAATTAATTACATATACACACACTAATATATATATATATATATATATATATATATATATATATATATATATATATATATATATATATATATATATATATATATATAGATAGATAGATATAGATAGATAGATATAAATTGCGTAGGGGGTTTAAAATCCTCCCCCCACACCGAAAATATATGACATGCCATTTGTGGGCCGGTTTATATGGTAATGCCCGGGCCGATTTTGATACCCAGTCCGCCCCTGCATTCAAGAGTCTAATATGCAGACATATCGATGAAGAACGTACAGTAGAGCGTCGTTTATCCGACTCAATTGGGACCGGACACCGTTCGGATACGCGATTGTTCGGATAACCGAAAACCGAAGCGATCCATGCAGTATATGCAACCGGACACTATACGAATATTGAAAATCATCACATGCGGGACACGTGCGTGAAGAACGAGCAAAATAGGTGACAAATGTCGCAATTTTACCTCACCTTGGGTTTTTCCGTCACTTTTCGCCTCGCGCGAAACAACTGTTGAGCATTGCCTGTTCGAAAACGTATTCATACAGTATATGTGCATTACAGTACATGTGGTTGATAAAAAAAACAAAAAAACTGGTCCGGATATTTGACGCTCCGGATAATAAACGTTCGGATAAACGACGTTCTACTGTACTGTCTAGTCTAGACTATATAGGTTGAGAGTGTCGAAGAACGAAGCAAGGTGATGAAGTCCAAAGGTCAAGGTCGGAATATAGCGAGGCTTTCATCTCAATGTTTTAGATTTCTGTTACGCAAGTTATCTCACCTTGCATACAGGTGACACAATTTATGGGGTATTCTAAATGTATTATATAATGTATAAACTATTGATATATGATGAATTAATAGAAGGATATTGAGAGAGAGAGTGTACAGTAAGTAGTTTATAAAAGTTCGCTACTTTTTGAAATACTAATTTACTTACTTTAAAAGACACGATTTAGAAAGCTTATATCCTTATCAACTCACTCTGTCTGTCTGTCTGTCTGTCTGTCTGGTCCATTTTTTGAACAAATAAATTCTCCCACTTTCTGTTCTCGCATCAAGTTGAAACTTTGCACAATTGTTAATTGTCCATAACAAAGCATGAATCAATAAGAAAATTTACCAATTAATTAATTAATTAGCGGTAATTAGTTGGTTTTGTTTGAAATAGAAAAGGAAAATAAATCTTACAGTATTAAGATACATGGCTGTAACTGTATAATTTTTTTCTCATTTATAAGTTTATTAAAAATAGGAATTTTTCTATTCTGCTTGATTTTTTGCTTGTTCAAAGTACTGTACCTCCTTAGACAAGTTATGGAAAGATGGCGCCTACTATGCCTCCCCCCCCCCACCTGAGAAAGTACCAAATGATCAAAGCTATCGCTAGATGGCAATGTAGATTCATATAGGACAGATGTGCTGACATCATCATCATCATCATCATCATCATCATCTTCATCATCATCATCGTCCTCGTCCTCAACATCATCTTTATAATCATAACCATTATAATCAACATCAACAACATCAAGGACATCTTATTCATTATAATCATCATCATCATAATCATCATCATCATCATCAACAACAACATCATCAATCAAACTCTATTTGAGTCATGGGCTGAAGGATCTGAAATCCTTTCTTGCAAAAAACTCTGAAAGCCTGCTAAAGTGCGCTGCGCACGAAATACAACCATAAAGGTCAAGAACTTATGGCTTCCCAGACCTGACGAGACGGTGATCTGCAAGTCTTGGGCAATCACGGTTTTCTCTTCCGCACCGTAGTGGGGGCACCGTTGTTGGGCACCGTAGTGGGGGCACCGTAGTGGGGGCACCGTGAGTCAAAGTTCGGCCTGAGACGAGCGAAATATGAGCTTACGGGACCGTGGACATTCCTGCACGTTGTTATAGGTAAGGCACGTCACAGGTCTGTACAAAGTGGCCACTAGCTATTGGTCCAAACTGCCCACAGGTTGTGACGTTGCAGGTCAGTGTTCAGGCCTTCTTTAAAGAATTGTCCCGGTTTATGACTGCTAATTACTGAGAGCCTAACGCCACGCAAGCAGAAATGAAGTTTATGGAGAGAGAGAGAGAGAGAGAGAGTCAGAGAGACAGATCAAGAAAGAGAGAGATTGGAGAGTGTGCTTGAGAGAGAAGAGACGTGTGTGTTTTTGTGAGCCATTGAGAAAGCGAGAGAGTAAGAGATTGAGAGTGTGTGTGAGAGAAAGTTGTGTCTGTGTGTGTGTATGTGTGAGTGAGAGAGAGAGAGAGAGTGAGAGAGAGAGAGAGAGAGAGAGAGAAGATTGTCGCATTCAATCGACCCAGTTTGTAAAGTTAATAATTAAGGTCCTCGAACTTAGCTTTAGACAAAAAAGATCTAGAAACGATTAACTAATGGTTGACAAACAGTGTAGCAGTCACCTAGATTTTGAACCGAGGACTACTTTATAACACCTTGACCCTCTGCCAGTTATCAACAAGCAAAATACTTTAGTTTATAACTTTGTAACCATTTTTAGAACTGTAACATCAGCATTCATAAACAATTTGTTTTGTCTAACACAAGTCACAGAAATTAATTTCTCTCCTCCCATTTTATACTAAATGTAAATACTTTTAATAGGGCACTTTTGATTAAGAACACCGAATTTATCTTAAATTAGTGATTTACTATAAAACAAAATGGGTTAGATACAACTTGTAGTAACTTTATGAACATAAGACTTTTAATAATTTAATTCTTCTTCTTTTTCTGGTACTGTTTTGATCACAAGCTGTGATGTATGTAGAAAAATTACCCCTCTCCCTCCCAGAACGGCTAGGCTCGGTGGGGGGGGGGGGGTTGCAGATTGCTCTCTTCACCTTCCCCCCCGCCCGACTCAACGGAATCGCACAGAATCCCTTAGTCTGTGCGGAATTTGTTTTTTTTTTACATTAAATATTACGCCATTATCTCATGTCATGACGTCGAATGTCAAAAAGCAGGGACCTCTAAAAAGATCAAACCTCACAGGTCTCAAATCCCGATATACACGACCGTGTTGGACCGTTGGGGCACCACACAAGATTCGTCCTTCTTCATTTCTCTCTGTCTTTTGCCTTGGACTGAACCTCTTTTTATGGTAGACCCGTCCATTCTGTTATGTTGTCTTCCCATCCCCTTTTCTGTCTGCCTCTTCTTCTTTTTCTGGTACTGTTCCCTGAAGGAAGGTCTTTACAAGCCCCGAATACCTTGTAAATTGGCCATAAAGTTTTAGCTTGCGTTTTCTTTTACAATAGTTAGCAGGTCATCGTAGGGTCCTATCGTTTTAAATAATGTATTCACAAATTGAGTGATTTCTCTACAAAACTTGGCCCGCTCCACTCCTGGAAAGGATCGATCGAGCGGAAAGAGGTAGGAGGAGAGACCACCCTGCCCTTCAACCCCCCCCCCCCCCCCCCACCCGGACTGGATCTGCTAGTGGAATGTATCTAATTCAATATGATAGCCAGTTGGTCATTGTTCGTCGATATAAACTTACAATGAGAATTTTTAATGTTTAAAGTGAACAATTCGTTCCAAGTGTTGTCAAATTGAAACTCCTCTCAAGTTATATCAACTATCATCGATCTATTAAAAGATATTCTTTTATAAGGTTATTACGTGTGGCCTATTCACTAAACTTAGAGAGAGAGATACGCCTCAGTGCCGAATCAGAAACACAAATGAGGATCAGATGTTAGAAAGGTGCCAGTGACCTTGACCCCCGTTAACCCTGAGGAAGCTATTGCTAGGTCTTACATGTAGCATGGTATTATTATATCATAAGTTGTGCACGCTTCTGACACTTCTGCTAGACTAGTTCGAGGATATCGTTTTATGCCCTACAGGTGAGAAAGCAAAATAGGACTTTGCAGTGATTCTAAAAATACTAATTAAAGTACTAGTAAAGGCCAGTAAGTCTTACAGTCTAGCAGGTACATATATATATTTAATCTATATAATACAGACGTTACTTCATAAAAAGAAGATGATTACGTCCTACGCGTCATGCATTTAGTCATGCATATTAACCAATGACTTATATTCTGCCAAGTCACTGGTTTTCCTGGCTAGCTCAGGCAACCCATTCCATGCTCTAATAGTGTGACTTAAGACTTTCCCCTCGCAAATAAAAATTAATATCTCCATTGTCATTTGTCATACAAACTAGACATAGATAAGAACTTTGAATGATCTAAAATATCATGATGTCCGATTTTCATTTTCTCTTCTAGTTTCTGAGATCTAAACGGGACGGAAGGACGGACGGACAGACGGACAGACAGGCCACACAAAAACTAATAGCGTCTTTTCCCCTTTCGGGGGCCGCTAAAAAAAAAGGAAAATTGTTACATTTGATTTCTTTCAATTTCGGCTCTGAATTTTAATTTATGTCTGTCCAACCTATCAATTTACCACTGATATTTTACAACTCAGAGTTGTCATGAATTCTGAATAACAGACAGATTTCCTTATGGACAATAAAGATTATTATTATTATTGCTCTGATGAGTCTGCACTTATAATTTGGATGGTTATCTTATCTTATAAATTACAGACGTTCCTTGATTTAAAAAAAAAGAATATAGGAGAAACCTACGCCTACACGTACCAATGTGTCAATAAATTTATACAAGTTTATTACAAGCTTAAACTCTACTTAAAGCAATAGATTTCCGGCTGATTCAGGCAACCCGTTCTATTGTCTAATGTAACTAAGGAAGAAATACCATTTATAAGAAATTTGTTCTAGTATATGAAATAAGAAATAAGCCCTTATCAACTCATTCTAATTGTGTATTAGTCAGCAATTTTATAGGATCAATCACTAGATCTAAATACACCAGCTAATCGAATCTGGACACTTTAATGTGACTTATTTACTACTTAAGCTCTATTGTAAAGCTAAGCCGGGCAGAGCACTTATCTCGTATGCCTAAAGGCAGGGCCGGTCCTACAGATTGCGGGGCCCTATGCGAAACGGATTGCGCGGGACCCATTCTGGGTTTTGATAAGGATAACAAGTGAAAATTAAGATTTTGTATTAGAAAATAAATTCATCTTTGTGTTTTATTCATACTTTACTAAGTACAAAATCACGAGCCATCTACAGTTGATAATAGTTTTCGAACAAAAAGCCGATAAACATTCAGATCTGCCTTTTAAATTTATTATCGCTTTTGATGTTTTTTTAAGAGGTCGAGATAGATTTAGATCTGTATTTGTATGTCAGTGACTATTGAAGTAAATTAAGTATTTGAACTTCTTGTTTTGATTAAAATTCAGATTATTATTACATTTTTATTCAATGCAAGCTGACAATGTCGTTATTTTAATCACGAGTAGGATTGGCGTTGTCCAAATTGAATGACACCCGGAAATGACAATTTTGTCTGTTTTTTTATGAAGATTTGTATCAGTTTTTATAATTTCAGAAGATTTTTTATGACTTTTTAATATATTTTACAATTTCAGGAGAATTACAGGATGTGGAGATGATTTCCTAAAGATGATTCAACGCCGACTCGCGTATTAAAATATATCGATGCAGTAGTTTTAATAAACAATCTCCTACAACCAACACACCAACAAACGATAACGATATTAGGTCCCACTATAACGTGAGATTCATAACAAACAAATATTCACATTTGACTAGAGTAACACCATTAGTAAAATCATTAAATTTAGGAAGCCTTCAGGACAGAAGACTCAAAAGTAAAGTAGCAATTATACATAAAACACTGAACCATAATCTGAAATACAAAAACAAAATCTAATAAAATACTCTGAAAGACACAAAAATAAAGGCACATTCCTCGTCCCATATGCTAGGACAAATTTGTACAAATACTCCTTCTTCCCTAGTGCTATTAGAGCATGGAATGGGTTGCCTGAGCTAGCCAGGAAAACCAGTGACTTGGCAGAATTTAAGTCATTGGTTAATATGCATGACTAAATGCATGACGCGTAGGACGTAATCATCTTCTTTTTTGAAGTAACGTCTGTATTATATAAGATAAGATAAGATAGAATGTACCCGTCAAAACCTTATGGTCCATGGAGTATGTGATTGAAAGCTGACTTAAGTAACGAGAGCGACATGAGGCCAGCACAATGACAAACTGACCCTTACGTGACCAAAAATAAATATCGTTGCATTTGAGAACTAAGACACGTCAAATTTTTTAAAATATAAGTTACAAAAATGCGTTATTCCTTCAAAGATCTGACCCACACAACAACAGAGGGTTAAAAGAATACCAAGCAAGTAATTGTAGATACAAGGTCCTAAGATAAGACCAATTTGATCTAGATCTAGACCCTCTCTTTCTTACAGAGGAAAAACAAAAGATTTTTGGGTCAAAGTTTTCATGCCTTGGTCACGTGACGAAAATTTAGATCAGTGAAGTATTCAAGTCAGTACCGCATAATCAGTGCTGGATTTATCTATATAAAAAAAAGTTCCTCTTTCAGACCTTGTGGTCTATAGGGCAGATGATGAAAAGGTCATCTGTTTCTGTGGCCAACGGTTAACGAGAGTGTCATGTGGCCAGCACAACGACCAATCGCCTTTGCTTTTTCCCAACTACTGTCAGATACCCTTTAGAGCTGGGTGGACTCAGGGGCGCACGAAGATCCCGACATTAAAAATCCTAGTCTTCATTAGCATTTGAACCCCGAACTCCAGTTCGGAGGCCAAGCGCTTTACCGCTCAGCCACCGCGCCTCCTGGATTTATATAGGCAACATAAACTATAGCTTGGGGATCCTACATGTCTTGGGGCCCCCAAAAATGTTTTGAAGAAATCTTATCTTATATAATACAGAAGTTACTTCAAAAAAGAAGATGATTACGTCCTACGCGTCATGCATTTAGTCATGCATATTAACCAATGACTTAAATTCTGCCAAGTCACTGGTTTTCCTGGCTAGCTCAGGCAACCCATTCCATGCTCTAATAGCACTAGGGAAGAAGGAGTATTTGTACAAATTTGTCCTAGCATATGGGACGATAAAAAAACAACCTTATGTTGATTATAAGGGGCCCCATATCTAAGATAGCTTATGGCCTTATCAAGTTATAATCCGGTCCTGCGTATAATGATTAGAAAAGTCATAAGATCTTTGTAAAACCAAACAAAGACAAAATTAACGCTAGTATGAAGGTAAATAAAAACTGTAGCGTTTGACCAGTGCAACGGACAATTAGAAACAAGTAGGTCTTATTGATCTAGACTTCTGCACGGTGTCAGAGATGACAAGCGGTGGGTTTCCAGCCTCAGACCATTGCATTGACAATCAAAAATACTTGACTGCGAGTAGTGCGAGACTTCACAAATATAACAAAACATTACAAGAGAAATCCACCACTTAACTGTTACATTGAAGATAGATAAAGACCATACCAAACTACATGCTTAAGGGTAGTAAGGAAAGTCACCCTATATACTTTCCTGAATAAAGATCATACAAGTTACACCCCTTTACGTGGCATGAGTCGCTTAGTACAATCATACTCGTGTGTCCAGGGGCGTAGCTAGGACTTTTCCATCGTTTGGGGGCCCTGCAGTTGCTTAATATTAAATTTTCAATGTAAAAAACACTCAAGTGGGGGCCCCGGGGGATTTTCAAATTCTCCCCCCTCCTCCCCCCACCCTAGCTACGCCACTGCGTGTGTCTACCCCTAATATAGAAGCGTTTATAGTTTAGACTTCTATTAAGGAGTGCGATTATTCAAAACATTTAAAAAGTGAAAATAACAGATCTGATTCACCCACATAGGCGCTACATAAATCTAACTTATGTGAACTATTCGTCTGCAATATTTTCGCAAATTGAAAGTTTAAAGAAGAAAAAAAAAGATACTTTAGTATTTAGATTATGTCTCTCCTGCTGTGGGTATCTAGACATAGTCCCTAGATAAAAAATGATAAGATAAAAAATGTCTAAACTTTAGTAAAATAAGGTTGTTCCAGGGGCGTAGTTTGAGGGCCAGGAAGGCTTAGCCTCTTTTGGGGGCCCGAGCATTTTGTTTAATATTTAATTTTTTATGTAAAAAAAAAAAAACTTCAAGTGGGGGCATGGGGGATTTTCGAATTCTACCCCCTCCTCCTCCACTCTAACTACGCCACTGGGTAGGTCAGAAATCTATGTCGAAGCGCTACAGTGAAACAAATATGTGGCCAGGTACCAACTAAATCTCTTGGTTAAAGATAAAAGAGTTCATCTGGGAAGATTTTGTTTGCCAGCTGGTGCATTTTTATGAAATGTTTTGTAACGACCCTGGATGTGTCTGTCCTGACTAACATGCCACCGATCGATATAGCGGGTTAAGTTTGACCTCATTCTGCTTCATTCCAGAAACGATCATGTCAAAAGAGGGTCACATAGTAATCCCCTGCAAAATAGCTGTGAACCAATCAGAGAAAGGGGTCGAGAAAAAAAATCGCAAGCATCAGTTTCTACAAGGCGGTAGCTAAGAAAAATTTTTGGAACAGAAGAAATTCTAGAAAAGACGATTTGAAAAGTTATGAATCGGGAGAAAGTTAGTCAGGGTCCACGAGTTAGTAGCGTGTCTATGGATTGTTGAGAGTCTAGTTAACACAGAAAGTTCGGTTGTATCAATATAAAGTTTTTCAGTATAAAGTTGTAACAGTATAAAGTTGTTCAGTATAAAGTTCTATCAGTGCAAATGATATCAGCCTAAAGTTGTAACAGTATAAAGTTGTTCAGTATAAAGTTGATCAGTATAAAGTTCTATCAGTGCAAATGATATCAGCCTAAAGTGGGCCCTAAAGTTGTAACAGTATAAAGTTGTTCAGTATAAAGTTGTTCAGTATAACGTTCTATCAATGCAAATGATATCACCCTAAAGTGGGTCTTAAAGTTGTAATAGTATAAAGTTGTAACAGTATAAAGTTGATCAGTATAAAGTTCTAGCAGTGCAAATGATATTAGCCTAAAGTGGGCCCTAAAGTTGTAACAGTATAAAGTTGTTCAGTATAACGTTCTATCAGTGCAAATGATATCACCCTAAAGTGGGCCTTAAAGTTGTAATAGTATAAAGTTGTAACAGTATAAAGTTGTTCAGTATAAAGTTCTAGCAGTGCAAATGATATTAGCCTAAAGTGGGCCCTAAAGTTGTAACAGTATAAAGTTGTAACAGTATAAAGTTGTTCAGTATAAAGTTGTTCAGTATAACGTTCTATCAGTGCAAATGATATCAGCCTAAAGTGGGCCTTAAAGTTGTAACAGTATAAAGTTGTAACAGTATAAAGTTGTTCAGTATAAAGTTGTTCAGCATACACTTTTTATCAGTGCAAATGATATCAGCCTAAAGTGGTCCCTAAAGTTGTAACAGTATAAAGTTGTAACAGTATTACTACAATAAAAATTAAAGCAACATTAGTTTGTCGTTTCTTCAGTGAAGTTGCAATAATTTTATATCAAGTTAATGCAGAACACTGAAGTTTCTTCAGTATGTCCTAATCATTTGATAATTATATTTCCTCGGCTAGCGATTTTCTTTTGTACCATTGGATATACACAGAGGAAAATAAGCACTTTACTGTCAACGCAATCCTAAATATAAAATCTCAACAAAATTGGCATTAAAACTAAAACAGTAAATCGGTAAATAGAAAATAAAATACATGATTTATGATCTAGTTCATACTAGTTATACATGGAAGGGTCCAATCAGAATATATTTGATATTTTGGGTTTTTGGCACATCGGCACAATTTAGGCCATGTCGTGATAATAATCCATCAAGGGTTATCCCCCCTTTATAGCTCAAGATCAAAATGTTATACAACTAAATACAAGTTATTAAAAATAAGGTCCACTCATAGCTCAAATAGTAAAAATAATAAAAATGTAAATAATGCAATGAAAATCTGTTGTAAATAATATTTATATTAGATCTAGATCTATATATTGATATTCACAATTACTTTGCCCTATCACAAATCAAATGTTCGTAGTGGGCCCATCAGAATATATTCCCGATTTTCCTCAGTAATAGACTATATAACATGAATGTATACGATGTCTTTGAGATGAAACAGAAATTTACCTTTACAATCCCATGTTTCCCTCTTATGAAGTCTTTGACTCAGGACTGCTGCATTCACAGGGAAGCCATTTTGGCTGCGCTCAAAAAGACACCAGAGTGTTTCATATACTTTGTGGGATTTCCCTTTCACAAAAAAATAAATTCAGTGACATTTGAAGATGGTAGATTTATTGAGTTTGAATAGATATCTGATTATTCAATTTGTTTGCTTTAAAAAAAAATGAAACAATATAAGTCGGTGTTGTTATATGCTGTTAAAAAGATTGATTTTTGGAAATTTTTAAAGTTATGAATCGTGTGCAATCAAAAAATAAATCAAACAAACCAAACCAACGAAACAAAATACATGGAAATAAAAGTATTTTGTAAGATACAATATATTTTGTTTGTTTAAAGTTTAAGGATAAGAGGCGCGCGTGGCTTCCGAACCTGAGGTCCAGGGTTCGAATCCTAGTTAATGGGTACCTGACCTTAGTAGGGGCAAAGTAAATGTGGTTGGTCGTTGTGCTGGTCACATGACACCCTTGTTAACCAGTGAACTCAATACAGTTGAGTATCTTTGTATAACTATCAAGAAGTTGCAGCATATTATTATTATTCTGTGGCATTTTGACGTCTCGAGAGACGATTTCTTCTCTCTGTAACTTCCTGTGTCAATCCTTGATACACAGCTGCGATCGCAGGTTGGGCACATGTAATCACCAGGCGCCGTTGCATTTTCACCCTTCTTTCTGCTTCTGTTGTGTATGACATCTGCAATCCGTGACCCTTCCTTTATGCTCTCTCTCCATGTGGAGAGAATAGATGTCATCTTGTCTGCTAAAGTTGGACTTCAGTCAATCTATATCCTTTAAGTTTGTTACGTGTTAAGTGTAGCTCCAGGACGTACGAACACAGCATTCTTCAACATTGGCGACGGCTACACATTGATAGTAATACACGCTTCTACATCTCAGTGACCAGCAACACACCTAGACGTTCCGTTATGGTGGTCAGTACATGTGTATTATTTACATCTGTCACTCAGCCAATCGATTACAATTATAAATGTACCTTTTTTTGTTGTTAGCGCCATGTCTGTGTGAGACTTAGCTCTTGTGATATGAAGGGAGAATGACCCTAGATGGATTATGGGCGCGACATGGCCTAAATTGTGCATTTCATCAACAAACCAATTATGTGTTATATATTTTTTTTATATAAACCAAAAAAAAATTAAATTAGTCCAAAGCTATAGGCCACAAATACTTAATTTAATTTTTGTTTGCTGATTAAATCAACAACAACTTTTCTTTGAATGACATTTAGTTCATACTCCTTCACCTAGCTTTTAAAAGTGAGTCATGTCTTATTATATTACCTCTAGATGAGAAACAATGTGGTCTTATGTTTTATGTCTAAACTTTAATTTATAAACCAGGTCAGAGCTGAATGAGTTGTTTTTAGGTTTATTAAATAGTTTTCTTTGTCTTATTACCTTAGATCAACATTGTTCAATTTATTCTTTTTGACTTCATATTGTGTTGGTTCCAATCTGTTCTGGTTATTCTCTAATACTGACTAATACAAACAAATAATGTGTACATTACAAATGCGTGAGAAACTTGTGTACAGGACCAGAGTCATTTCAATCACTGCAGGGATGGCATGAGAGAACCAGATTACTGGATCTTGTATTGATGTCTATAAAATTTTAAATAAAAAAAAATCAACAGCCTAATTATGTCAGTTTAATGAAAACAAGGTTACAAAGACAGTTTGTGTGGAAACACAAAATTAAAATCGGCCCCCGAAGTGGTCCACCCAGGCAGGCTTCAATATTTTCAGAAAGAACAACCAAATGAAATGATATCAAAGACAAATGAGAGATAAGAATGGAGAAAGAAGGTTGACAGATCTTGTGTAGTGCCCCAATGGTGCTGCAGATCAAAGGATAGGTGCAAGTGAATGCAAAGTTAGATGTGAACCTGGCCTAATTAGTTCCCCTTTCAGACCCTGTGGTCTATAGGGCAGATGATGTAAAGTTCATCTGTTTTTGTGGCCTACGGTTAACGAGGGTGTCATGTAGCCAGCATAACGACCAACCGCCTTTACTTTTCCCCAACTAATGTCAGGTACCCATTAGAACTGGGTAGACTCAGAGGCGCCCAAGGATTCCGAAGTTGAAAATCCCAGTCTTCACCAGGATTCGAACCCGGGACCCTCGGTTCGAAAGTTAAGAGCTTTACCGAGCCTCTCCTGGTCTTTACATAATGTAATTGTTTTGAAATGGCTTAATCTTTTGTTCGAATTCGAATAAATTTTTTGCTTTCAGGAAAAAAAAAAGTAGCCGTTGCATCAGAACTTTGAATGGTCTAAAATATTTTGATGTCGGATTTTCAATATCTTTTCTAGTTTACGAGATCAAAACGGGACAGACGGACAGACATTTCGCACAAAACTAATAGCGTCTTTTCCCCTTTCGGGGGCCGCTTAAAAGGAACAGAAAAATGCAAAAGATATATAAGGAAAAAGGTTCTTCCGGTCCATTCTAGTTTTGAACCATAATCTTCAAATACAAAAAACAAAATCTAATAAAATACTCAGAAAGACACAAAGATAAAGTCACATTTCTTGTTCCATATGCTAGGACAAATTTTTACAAATGCTCCTTTATCCCTAGGGCTATTAGAGCATCATGGCGTCGCGTTGTGAAAACTGGCGCACAAATTGCTGAGGAAAAGAGGACAGCACTGGCAGAAGAAAAGCGCCAGAGAAGAAAAGCAAGGCCCACGACACTAGCTCCAGCTGGAATAACCTGCCAAGTGTGCAGCCGAACATTCCGGGCTCACATAGGTCTTACCAGCCACAAGAGGAGACACAAAACCCCAGTGCAAAGCCCTAGGCCCCCAGGATGACAAAAGTGGTCATCATCGAACCACGATGGACGAACTATATATATAGAGCATGGAATGGGTTGCCTGAGCCAGCCAGGAAAACCAATGACTTTGCAGAATTTAAGTCATCCGTTAACATGAATGACTGGATGGATGACGCATAGGACGTAATCATCTTCTTTAATGAGTAACGTCTGTATTATATAAGCTAAGATAAACGAAACGCGTCCACGCAATATCGACCATAAATATTTATTTTTTTGACCATTATGCATTTCTACTATGAACTAATATTACGTTGTATATTTTCTTTATACAAAAAAACAACCAACAACTGTTTGTTGTCTTCACATTGGAACTCTTATGGAACTCTTTTCTTTACAAGTTAAATACATTTTAACTACTTAGAAAAGAAATGCGTGTGCAAATATTATTGAAATACAAATCAACTACTGAAAAAAAAAACAAGAATATTTCTTTAAATTAAAAAGCGTGGAGAGCTTTCAATGTTCATCTCTGTATTCCATATCTGGCTTTTTGGTTAATTAAAAAAAGAATTTAGACTTGGCAACGATTCGCTTCATCTAAGTTAAACAAAATTTTAGATATTATATTTGATATTTTTGGGTTTTTGGCACAACGGCACATGTCGTGCTCAAAATCCCTCAAGGGTTATTCTTCTTTATTATTATTATTATTATTATAGCTTTTATATAGCGCTACTTTCATGCTTAAAGCATGCTCATAGCGCTTTGGTCCAATCTCATTTGTGGACCAGTGGGGGGGGGGGGGTATCTAGGAGTTGGTTCTCCGTGCTGCCTTTAGGCACTCAGTAAACGCAACTCTGCCCGAGTCGGGTGTCGAACCTCGAGCCCCCTTCTAGGTAGCCAAGACAAGCTCAAGCGCACATAGCCTCACGGCCACGCACCCACCTTTATATCTCAAGAGCTATGTCTCACACAGACAAGTCACTAAAAACAAGGTCTATTTACAGTTAAGATAATAATAATAGTACAAATTTGTTAATTCAAAAAAAATCTGTTGTAAAAAGTATTTACCAGTTTTCACAATTTCTCAGCCCCATCACAAATCAGACCCCTCCAGACAACCCCACCTCCCGAACAAAGTCCAGTATCTTCCCAGGGTCGACATTAACAAACAGTGTTTTTAAGTTGAGTGCTCTAAAATATTTTAGATAGACTTGCATATGACCTCCCTGATAAGGTCCAGTATCTTCCCATGGTCGACATTATCAAACAGTGTTTTTAAGTTGAGTGCTCTAAAATATTTTAGATAGACTTGCATATGGTATGCATTGAAGTGTTGCAAGAGTGCATTCTCTTCAAGTGAGTGGTGTAGTGAGATGCGTGTAGTTTGACAGTTACGCTAGGCAGTATATATATATATATATATATTCATTGGCCTCCTTCAGTCGTAGGACGACTATGGTTCATCTCAGAGCGCACTTCCTCATGTGGCTGTGGAGCCCTATTTTGGAGAGACACTCCCGTCCACAGATAGCGCAAGTTAGGGTCCCCTTGGCTTTTGCTTCGGTGGTAGAGGAGCTGGCCGTTTTTCGGTTTGTGCGTTTTTCTTCCTGGGCTGAGACCCATGTACTTTCACTGTCCATAGCTTTCTTTGTCACTGTCTCTCTCCACCTGTTGCGGTCTAGAGCTATGTCTTCCCAATTGTCAGTATTGATGTTCACTGATTTGAGGTCGCGTTTTATTACATCTATGTGACGGAGATGGGGGCGACCAGTTTTTCTTGTGCCAGTCGCGAGTTGACCATAGAGGATGACTTTCGGGATGCGCTTGTCCTCCATCCGGCGAACATGTCCAAGCCAGCGCAAACGGCGTTGTCTGAGGGCTGTAAAAATGCTGGGAATACCTGATCGCGCAAGGATCTCAGTATTGCACACTTTTTCTTTCCATGTAACATTCAAGATCCTACGGAGACATCTCAAATGGAACGAGTTCAGTTTTCTCTCTTGCTTGGCGTAGGTGGTCCATGATTCACTGCCATATAGCAGTGTACTCATAACGCATGCCTTGTAGACTTCCATTTTGGTCACCGTAGTTAGCTTATGGTTTTCCCAAACTCTTAGTCCGAGTCTAGCGAATGTCGAGGCAGTCTTCCCTATGCGTTTTTTCATCTCCTCTTCTAGGGACAGGTCATCTGTAATTGTGGATCCCAGATAGCAGAATTCGTTTACGGCGTCCAGCTTGTTATCGTCAATGAGGATGGAGGGTGGTGCTGTAGTAGGTGGTCCCATAACATTTGTTTTCTTCGTGCTAATAGTCAAGCCATATTCTTTACAGGCCTGAGAGAAGCGGGACATTAGTGACTGAAGTTCCTCTTGTGTGTGTGCCACTACCGCTGCATCATCCGCGAATAGCATATCTCTTACGAGGGTGGCTCTGATTTTAGTTTTGGCCCTCAGTCTGGCAATATTTAGGAATTTGCCATCAAATCTGGAATGGAGATAGATGCCTTCAGTGGATTTGTCAAACGCGTTGTGGATTAGCAGTGAAAATAGTATTCCAAAGAGGGTTGGGGCCAGGACACATCCTTGTTTAACTCCGCTGTTTATACTGAAACTTTCAGAGCTGGCACCGTTGAATTGCACTGTGCCCATCATATTTTGGTGGAAAGATATGATTACATTTAGTAGCTTGGGTGGGCAGCCTATTAACTGTAAAATTTTAAAGAGGCCATCTCTGCTAACTAGATCGAAGGCCTTTGTCAGGTCAATAAACGCAATGTATAAAGGCATCCTTTGTTCTCTGCACTTTTCCTGGAGTTGGCGGGTGGAGAAAATCATGTCAATCGTGGATCTCCCTGAGCGGAAGCCGCATTGTGATTCTGGGTAGACCCGATCAGCGAGTTTTTGTAGCCTGGGAAGTATCACTCGAGCAAAGACTTTGCCTACAATACTTAAGAGGGAGATTCCCCTGTAATTGTTGCAGTCGCTTCTGTCACCTTTGTTCTTATACAGTGTAATGATTTTAGCATCCCGCAGGTCTTGTGGCACAGCACCTTCTTGCCAACATTTACAAAGCAGTTCGTGTAGAGGTTGGATTAGAGTAGTTTTGCATTGTTTTAGAAGATCTGGGGGGATACCATCGCATCCGGGTGCTTTGCGGGCAGCAATGTTGTCTATGGCTTTGTTGAGCTCTGAAAGGGTGGGTGTTTCATCTAGCTCGTTCATTGTGGGTAGTTGTATGATGGCTTTAAGGGCTGAGTCAGAGACTGAGCTTGTTGTGGCGTAGAGCTCGGAGTAATGTTCCACCCATCTGTGCATTTGTTGGCACTTGTCTGATAATTTCCCCAGTGGTTGATTTCAGAGGTGCTGTCTTGTTTTGGGAGGGTCCGATAGCCTTGTTGATTCCTTCGTACATCCCTCTTATGTTGCCCACTTGGGCTGCGAGCTGAATACTCTCACTGAGCTCTACCCAGTATTCATTGGCACAGATCCTTGCTGTCCTCTGTGCATTGGCTCTAGCTTCTTTCAGGTTTAGCAGGTTGTGTTGGGTAGGTTTTGCCTTGTAAGTAGCGAGTGCATCTCTCTTTGCTCTGATGACAGGTGCTAAAATAACTGCTTTAGAGTCGAACCAATCATTTTGTTTTGTAATTTTTCTTCCAAAGATTTCCAGGGAAGTCTTTGGTATGGTGGACTTGAGGTGTTCCCATTTTTCAGTTGCTGTATTCTCAGAGATATTTTTATACTCGCGTTCAAAAGATTCCGCAAACTGTATCTGGAGATCAGGTTGACACATCTTGCTTACATCCGATTGGGGTCTTCCAATCTGCTTGGTATGGTGGATTTTTTTTGGGAGGAGATTGATCTTATATTATACCAAGGAGTGATCTGTGTCGCAGTCTGCACTGTGGTAGGACCTGGTAAGCTTGACAAATTTTAAGCACTTTTGTCTTACCATGATTAGGTCTAGTTGGTGCCAGTGTTTGGAGCGAGGGTGCCGCCAAGATACTCTGTGCTGCGATTTAGTCTTGAAATAGGTATTAGTGACGCAGAGGGAGTGTAGTGAGCAAACCTCGAGGAGCCTTTGTCCGTTTTCATTTACTTTTCCGACACCAAAACGCCCAATACAACTGTCCCATGCAGAGTTGTCAGATCCAACGCGTGCATTGAGGTCGCCGAGGATGATAACCTGTTCCGTGGTTGGGATCTCGCTAAGAGCAGACGAAAGGTTGTCATAAAACATATCTTTGGCCTCTGGTGTGGAACTCAGAGTAGGAGCGTAGGCACATATCAAAGTCACATGTCCAATAGATGTGTTAAGGCGTAGTGATAGGAGTCTTTCTGAACCGTTGCACTTCAGCCCTACTGTGTTCAGCAGTGTGTTCTTAACTGCAAAACCAACGCCATGTTCCCTTACTTCACTTTCGGCTTTGCCTTGCCAGAAGAAGGAGTAGTCTTTTTCTTTGATTGATCCAGAGTCAGCTAAACGAGTTTCCTGAAGGGCGGCAATGTCTACTTTGAGCCTGGACAGTTCATCGTTTATTATTGCAGATTTTCTGACATCTTCTATGTCTGGTAGGTTTTCATTAAGTCCAGTTTGTAGAGTACGCACATTCCATGTGCCCAGTTTAAGAGTGGAGCTCCTCTTTTTTTTTCTTCATGTCGACTGGTACATTGGCTTTGTGCCTGCTTTTCAGATTTTGTCCTATCCTCGTGTACCCAAACGAGGAAGACAGGCATGACGGGACAGCACCTTATTGGCTGGGGGCTGCCCAGCTTGAGGCGGGCGGTAGCTGTCCATTGGAATCCTAGGATCCCTCCCACCGACGAAAGTGGCCCCTGGCGCCCTGCTCTACGTCAATTGAGCATTTGAGCTTATAACCGGTGACTGCCACTTCCCGTGTTTGGCCGACGCCTAAGGCGAAGCTGGAGTGTCCTCTCCAGTTTTTTAGGGTTAGGGCTTTGAATAAGTGAGATGAAAGCCTGGGCATTGTTTATGGTCGGAACGATGTTGCCCACACAGCAGTTCCCCCCTCTCCGTGCAACTGATGTGACCAAAGGAACGGAGTATCCAGTACAGTTTGGGATCAGTAGCGCCGCAGGATCTGCCAGGCTGTAGAACGGTGTGCCACAGTCTGCCTAAGGGTCACCAGCTCCTGATTTTTCCTCAGGGTTGTCTCCCGAAGCCTTTCCCATGTTTGGGTATAGCCGCAGGGCAGCGGAGGTTTGGATTCAGAGTTTTCCTTCTCCTAGATGGGTAGCCAACCAAGGCTAACGAGCCCCTTCTGCCCGAAGCTTACTGGTTTGGGCGCCAGTTGCTCGCCTTTGCCCCTTCTCCTGTCTGTGGTAACGGTTCCGCCAGGCTCAGTAACTGAGCCACACGTGAAGGCCAGGAGTTGGACTGGTTGTCAGAGGCTATTTGAGACGCATGCCATTGGAAGCACTTTGTAGGTAATGATGGGCTTAAGACCATTACCACTTCCGGCGTTAACAACCTTGCGGAACCATATATATATATATATAGTGTAATAACTTAAGGGAGGCAACTCAACGATATAAATGTTTATTTACATGGAAGATCACAAATACATAGAACATAGTCTGCCTCTTCTAAAGCTCTCGACTTCCTTATCTTCTTCTAATGTCAACATCCTTCTCAGTCTAGTCCAGGGGTTCTCAACCTGTGGGTCGCGATCCCCTTGGGGGTCGATTGACGATTTGCCAGGGGTCGCCAAAGACCATCGAAAAAATTGATTGTTTTTGTCTATTCTTCTATTGCCGTATGTGGGAGCGGAGTAGGGGGGGTGTCGCGGCAGAGTGGGGGATTGTAATAAGGGGTCGCCGAGCTTAAAAGGTTGAGAACCGCTAGTCTAGTCTCTAATAGTGGTGCACCTTCAGCACTAGCTTGGATGGCGGTGTGCATGGCAGGGTTATAACAATATCTTGTATGATGGACGACCGAGCGCTAAAGGCAAATTTTTTTTTTCAAATCGAAACTAGCAATTTTTTAAAATAGATTTTTATCTTGTCTATGGCAATCTGAAACGATATCCTCGAGGTATTTAAAACTACTGACACTTGTTAGATTTTCACCTCCAGGGCCGCCGCTACCTATTGTGCAATGTGTGCATTGCACCCATGCGGCCGACTTTAGGGGGCGGCCAAATCATTATTCCAAGGTTACTTTTTAAAAAATTTAATTAAATAAAAAAAATTACTTAAATATTTTAAATAAATTCTAATTATTCCAATATCCTTTAAAAATATAATCGATAATCGTACATAAGAAATGACTTTGGAAACTAGAACAAATAAAATAGAGTAGCGTGCGAGGGATTAAGTCCCACGTTTTTTTTTCCCCGTGAGCGCCTTCAACTCATGTCTGGCCTTTCGCGGGCTGTTTGTCATATTTGTTTGGATATGAATAGCCCGCCCAGTAAGTAGATCTAATACCGGTAATTTAAAAGTTAATTTTAAAAACATTTTCACTGGGGGGGGGGGCGCTAGTTCCAATGCCCTGACAAATAGGGGTGTTATTGAATGTGTGTGTTTCCTAAGCGGCGGTTAAGGGATTGATAGGTGGCTACGCAGTGACAATGAGGAAATTAACGCACCTAGTGCAAACGTGAGACGATCTTAAGACATGAAAGAGTAAAGACTTTATTTTTGTTGTGAGCTAGATTCTGTTTAAATAAAAGATTATTTCATTACTATCTCCTCTCCAGCTCACAAAAAATATAAAACGCCTTCATCGGTTCAGTTATACTAGCTGTTTTGGAGCTACAAGCCAACAATCGACCAACAACAGGGGGGGAGGGGGGGCTGCGAAAAAAAAAAGGTCCAGACCATTTGTCGACCTGAGCGGAAACCTGCCACATCTTTATTTCTATCTCCAGGAATAACTTTTGACAACGCTTACAAATGACGTAGGCAGCAGCACAATGTCCGAAAAAAAAACCCTACAACAACGTTTTAGTGAACTTTTATGACGTCACTTTGGATGAATAGAAATGAAAAACTAAAACCTAAAAATTATGGCTTTGTTTCATTACTTTTTGGTTACCTTCTGAGCACTACTACTGATCTCATTGTGGGAGCCTTCATCGCTCCTCGTGGCTCCAGCTTCTAAATGGGGCTGGAACGAAAATGTTGTTATCTAGGGAGCCGCCATCCAGGAATGTGAGAAACACTGTTTTATTTCAAGTCAAGAACTCAAAGAAAAAATATTTCAGCGCTGAGTTGCTTTATTAGTTGGATACATTTGTTGGATACATTAGTTGGATACATAATTTGGATACATTTGTTGGATACATTAGTTGGATACATTAGTTGGATACATTAGTTGGTTACATTAGTTGGATACATTAGTTGGATACATTAGTTGGATACATTAGTTGGATACATTAGTTGGATACATTAGTTGGATACATTAGTTGGATACATTTGTTGGCAACTCTTAATCAGTGTATGTCAGATGATTGTGGATACAATCTCCAAAATACAATCGTGATAATTTTTATGAAACTGTACGCAACGTTGAAAAAGTTCCACTGTCAATGGTTTTTGTATTTCGAGGTGTTTTTGTTTTGTTTCGGAATATACTTCAACGTACATTGACAAACAAGTAAACTAATCAGAGTCCAGACCTATATAACACCGTTGAGCAGTCAAAGTTATTTGGTAATTGTATATAGATCATGATCATTTCCACTATTCAATGTAATATAGTCTACCTGCTCATCAATTATAAATTAATCGTTGCAAATACAGGAGCATAAGCGAGTAGTCAGAACGAGATCAGTTTTTAAATTGTTGTTTGTAAAATGTTTGACATGTTTCGGATGTTCCTTCAGAGTTGAAGATAATTACTTCCTAGTCCAAACCTCCCGCAGGACGACGGGGGGATGGGAGCGGGCAGGGTTTGAACCCGGGACCACCGATAAATCTGAACGACAGTCCAGCGCGCAAACCGCACGACCAGGCAGCCATCCTAATTGTTCCGAGTGCATGCTTCATAGTTCATAGTACTTGAGGGGTACACTAGAAAAGGGAAGAATGGAATGGTCTACACAAAATGGATTTAAATCCAATGTCACTTTTGGAACAGTGTCGGGCTAAGTGATCATGAATTTTTTTTCTAGAAAAAAAAAAGGGTGGGGGGCGGCATTTTAAAATTTTGAACGCAGGCGGCCACAACCCTCGCGGCGGCCCTGTTCACCTCTAATGCTGATGTCACTTTAAAGCCATTGGTCATAATTTGATTTTTTTAAAGGCATTTCTTATCTTATAGAATACAGACGTTACTTCAAAAAAGAAGATGATTACGTCCTGCGCGTCATGCATTTAGTCATGCATATTAACCAATGACTTAAATTCTGCCAAGTCACTGGTTTTTCTGGCTAGCTCAGGCAACCCATTCCATGCTCTAATAGCACTAGGGAAGAAGGAGTATTTGTACAAATTTGTCCTAGCATATGGGACGAGGAATGTGCCTTTATTTTTGTGTCTTTCAGAGTATTTTATTAAATTTTGTTTTTGCATTTGAAGATTATGGTTCAGTGCTTCACAAGTCTTGTCTATGCGCATTACCAATGCAGCTAGTTCTTCTGTCCCTGCTAGGCTATCAATGTTTATCTGCAAAGCGCAAGTTAGTAATTCTTCTTCAACCAATACTTACAGTACCTTCATAGCCCTCGACAGCATCTTCCATTACCCTTTCAAAGGAATATATTGAAAAGCGTTGGTGAAGGAAGGGGCCTTGTCTTAATCTGTGGTTTTGAACCAGTCTCCAATATTATTATTAAAGTAAACTAGCGGCCTCCTTGAAGAGCAGCGGTTCTCAACCTTTTATGCTCGGCGACCCCTTTTTACAATCACCCACTCTGACGCGACTCCCCCCCCCCCCCCAACACATACAAGAATAGAAGAATAGACAAAAACAATCCATATTTTCTTAGGCGACCCATGGCAAATCGTCAATCGACCCCCAAACGTGTCGCGACCCACAGGTTGAGAACCCCTGTTGTAGAGGTTCAGCATTACTTAAATTATGTTTTTTCTTTATGTTGTATTACTCCATTGTCGCCCAGAGTGCACCATTGCCATACTCGATCGAAAGCGTTCTTAAAATCAATAAAGACATGGAAAAGATTCTCTTGGTGTTGGAGATATTTCTCACAGAGTATTCTGAAGTTTAGGATTTGTTCTATTGTTCTGGGACCTTGTCTAAGACCCGCTTGTCTTTCTGATATAATTTTGTTTGTATGTCATGTTACAATTCAAATTAAAGAAAAGAAATTTCAAAGGGAGGAGAGTAGGATAGAAAATAATTTGGTATAATAGTTACACGATTACCTCCCTTTGATTATTTGTAAAGCTGGTTTAGAGTCAATTTATTGATAACGCACCCAAGACAAGTGGACAACTGTCTTAGGTCGAAACACATGACTGTGGTCAAGTCAGCAGAGGCCACGGCAGAGACTCCCCCTAGCGACGAACCACCAAGATCACAGGAGAAGATAACTCTCTATTATTGAAAGATTCTCTTCGTAGCACTAGCCGTTACCACGCATTGGTTTACGATGGCTCTACAATTGTGGTGCTAGGGGTCGTTCGTAAAAAACGTCACGCTCTAGGGGGGATAGGGGGTTGAGAAAATGTGACAAGGAGGACGGTTAGCGATTTTGTGACGTCACAAATTTAAAATTCAGGAAAAAAAAACACAAATAAAATATTTTTTTAATCTTCAAAAACCTTCGAAAAACATTAAAAAATTTTTTTAGGTACTCATTTCACCATGAACTTCTCAGGTAGTTTTATTCTCAAATAAAAAGCATTAAAACTATAGAGATATTTCAGTCTTGTTTGAGGAGTTCAACTGAAAACATCATGTTGCTACTGCCGACTGAGACTTTCACGTTGTTCTTCTCAAAAACACTAATCTTAAATTTCCGGAAAAAGAACGACGTCAAACGTGTTTTTTTTGAAAATTCAAATCTCTAGCCTGAAAACAACATGAAATGGAGAAAAAAAAGTTAAATTCCATTTATTTATCGAAAGGTCAGCTGTGACATCGCATAAAGGACTTGAATTCATCAACGAACATTCACCAACAAACAGATGTTAACAACAAGACACGAGCACAGAAAGACAAAAGAATTATTCCAAAAAAAAAAACAAAAACAAAAACAGACAAACGAAGTCTCCTTGTAGTTTTGGGAAACGCAGGTGAGGGGAGTCTGAAATGGAGAGGTGAAGGTCTTATTGAAGACAATTTCATTTTTCGAGTCAGCTACTCAAGCAGAAGAAGAAAATCTTCCCGTGTATACTAGCGATGAGCACATGGAACCTCTTTGGGAAAAAAAAATTGATGAGAAATAAATAATTTGAAACAAATAGTTTTTTTTTGTGACGTGACGCAGATGGCGGAGGGGGGGGGGGTCTGAGAATTTGTGATACTTTGTGACAAGGGGGGGAGGGGGTAAAAAAAGGTCATTGAAAATATTAAAAAGCATTGAAAACAAAGAGATAGTTCAGTCTTGTTTGAGGAGTTCAACTGAAGACATCATGTTGGCACTGCCGACTGAGACTTTCACGTTGTTCTTCTCAAAAATACGAAATCTTGAATTTCGGGAAAATTACGACGTTTTTTTTTTGAAAGTTCAAATCTCTAGCCTGAAAACAACATCAAATGGAGAAAAAAAGTTAAATTCAATTAATTTATCGAAAGGTCAGCTGTGACGTCGCATAAAGGACTTGAATTCATCGTCATTTACGAACGACCCCTTAGCGTAATTGTTTCTTATGTTTGTTCTTACCAAGCTCATATCAACTCACTCTGTCTGACTGTCTGGTCAAAAGTTTGAACATGTTTTTCTCTCCCATTTCCCAATCTTAGATCGAGTTAAAACGTTGCACGATTTTTCATTGCACCTGACAAGACACGAATCAATAACAAAGATTAACCCGTTAGTTAATTAATCGTTGGTGATGAATTATTTTATTCGACATCCAAATAAGGGGGAATAAAAAATATAGCCGTTACTTCAAAAAACATGATAACCTCCTAAGCGTGTCCTTAGGTCAATCTAGTCATGCATGTTAATAAATGACATGAACTCTGCCAAGTCACTGGTTTTCTTGACTGACATGCTCTAATAGCACTAGGGAAGAAGGAGCGTTACGATAACGTTATCCCAACATATGGAATAAGGAATCTGCCTTTATCTTTGTGACTTTTGGAGTATTTTGTCAGGTTTTATTTTTGTATTTGAAGAGTATGGTTCAGTGTTTTATGCATAATTGCTGCTTTGACTTTTAAATCTTCTATCCTGAAGGGTTTCTACATTTAGTGATTTTACTAAAGGTGTTACTCTAATCCAATTAGAATATTCGTTTGTTATGAATCTCACAGGTCTATTTTGTGTCTGCTCTAGTTTGTTAATGTTTTCCGAGTGATCCCAAACAGAGGATGCATGTTGTATAAGAAAGACACTTGAAAACAAAAGCCTAACTACACACTTGTGTGTTGACCGCCGATCTCCGAATCAGTGAAGCGTATCGTCATATTTGGCAACGAGACTAGTCTGTGAGTTCCGTGCTTGGCTCAATACCACAGCCGCCATGTCGTCTAGACGTTATCAATTTCCGGTCTCATTGTGTTGAGAATGATGTGACGAAATCATTAGGCCCGACATTTTGAACAGGAATATGTCTGAAGTCTTTATGGTTCCAGTTCTAGATATGGATGCTGGATGATGCATTTCTACATGTAGGCCTATTTCACATCTTTAATAAATGGAGCATGTGGTATGCGACTCGGGCTGTCGTTATAACGATGGCGAGTTCCAGCCCTGCCCACTAGTGTGCCTTGATGTCCTGCATGAGGTCTGGACTATAAACTTTTGTACTGTCCTGAATGAGGTCTGGACTATAAATTTGTGTACTGTCCTGAATGAGGTCTGGACTATAAACTTTTGTACTGTCCTGAATGAGGTCTAGACTATAAACTTTTGTACTGTCCTGAATGAGGTCTGGACTATAAACTTTTGTACTGTCCTGAATGAGGTCTGGACTATAAGCTTTTGTACTGTCCTGAATGAGGTCTGAACTATAAACTTTTGTACTGTCCTGAATGAGGTCTGGACTATAAACTTTTGTACTGTCCTGAATGAGGTCTGGACTATAAATTTTTGTACTGTCCTGAATGAGGTCTGGACTATAAACTTTTGTACTGTCCTGAATGAGGTCTGGACTATAAACTTTTGTACTGTCCTGAATGAGGTCTGGACTATAAACTTTTGTACTGTCCTGAATGAGGTCTGGACTATAAACTTTTGTACTGTCCTGAATGAGGTCTGGACTATAAACTTTTGTACTGTCCTGAATGAGGTCTGGACTATAAACTTTTGTACTGTCCTGAATGAGGTCTGGACTATAAACTTTTGTACTGTCCTGAATGAGGTCTGGACTATAAACTTTTGTACTGTCCTGAATGAGGTCTGGACTATAAACTTTTGTACTGTCCTGAATGAGGTCTGGACTATAAACTTTTGTACTGTCCTGAATGAGGTTTGGACTAGGAAATTTCGTTTTGTTTGACTGTCGCCAAACAGATATCTAGATCGTGATCAATAATATTGATATCTTAAGATTCACTTTTCCCGAGTTGCTATGTATATAACTGATAGTTGAAACGTCTCAGGTTCGAGTCTTAATGCAGAAACTATATTGTTCACTATGAGACATATTGAGTAATGCATCATCATCATGAGTTCTTCCCGTAATTATCCTTGGTTGCTGATACAGAAGGTATAAAGTTGTCAAAGAATTAGTAGCAGTACACACACAGAGGGTCAAGAAATATGCAACCTAAAGTATCATGTCAAGTATTTAGAATGCCGATCTCCAAGACATATGCAAAAGAACGTATCTGTGAGTCTAGTTTTTAAATTTGTTAATATAATAAATAAAACTTGAACATCAAGACAAAACAAATTTGTTGTACAATTTTCACATTATATTTTGGAGGGAGAGGTATTTTAAAGTTGTAATCTATCTAATGTTATTTCTATAAAGTATCACAAGTATATTTTTATGTTATAGTATTATAAACAAGCACGAACTGTGGCAAAATCTGTGGCCCCAGAATTGGCTTAATTAACCACACCAGATTCTGCCCTGTCCCAAGACAACAACAAAACCAGTGACTAATCTGGGCGCACACATTGTCTTCTGAGACTGAAAGATATCTCTCTCTCTCTCTATATATATATATATTATTATACTTTCTGATAATCTTCTCTATCTTTTAATTTCAGGCGTTCCTTACAAAAACAAAAGAAACAGCGATCTGTTGGACTTGATGGACTGATTTACAGAAATATATCGCAAATGTAATTTAGTTGGACAGTTTAAATCAAAGATAAGCTGCAGGAAACTATTCAATGACATTGCATACGATTGAAACTCATTATTCAAAGGACTCATATTTGTCAATTTAATGGATTTATATTCATCTTCTTCTACGTTCTCAAGTATTATGTTGGAGGGTTTATATTAACAATTGAATCGATTCATATTCATCTATTCAATTGATTCATAGTCATCAAATGAATGGATTGATATTCAGCAATTATGTGTTCAAATTCATCAATTCAAAGAATTCATGCTCATCAATTCATTGTTCGAATTTCTCTTTTTCAAGGATTCATTCTCCATTACATGTATTCATACTCGTCAATTAAAGGTGTTTATCTTCAGCGCCTTGGAAAGCTCTTTGGATTATAATCTTCTGGTGAGTACATACGACATAAATATAGCTTGAACATAGACATAAATAAATATAGACTGGCCGATTAACGAGTTTTGTGATAAATTTGTGACTTGCAATTTTGTGTACTTTCTTATACAGCATTTATGAGCAGTATAAAAGTTAAGTATTCATATCTATTTCAGCCATAACCTATATAAGTATTACATATATTGTAAATAAGGAGGCAGTGTAGTTTTGTTTAATCTCTAAGAATGAAGATCATGCAATTTTTCATAATTCGGAAATCCGAATACAATAGATATACATGTTTTCAAGTTACATGAAGTTACTTCCTTCGGCCAGTCTATATTTATTTATGTCTATGAGCTTGAATCAGGACACATTCATAAACATCATATGTTCATAAACAGCGCATTCATAAACATCACACATTGATAAACATTATATTTATAAATATCACATTCATAAACATCAAATTCATAAAAATCACATTCATAAACAGTACATTTATAAATATTACATTCATAAACAGTACATTCATAAATATCACATTCATAAACAGTACATTCATAAACAGTACATTCATAAACAGCACATTCATAAACATTAAACATTCATAAACAGTACATTTATAAATATTACATTCATAAATATCACATTCATAAACACCACATTCATAAACATCCCACATTCATAAACATCCCACATACATAAACATCCCCCATGCATAAACATCCCCCATGCATAAACATCCCACATGCATAAACATCCCACATTCATAAACATCCCACATTCATAAACATCCCGCATTCATAAACATCCCGCATTCATAAACATCCCACATTCATAAACATCCCGCATTCATAAACATCCCACATTCATAAACATCCCGCATTCATAAACATCCCGCATTCATAAACATCCCACATTCATAAACATCCCTCATTCATAAACATCCCGCATTCATAAACATCCCACATTCATAAACATCCCACATTCATAAACATCCCACATACATAAACATCCCACATACATAAACATCCCACATTCATAAACAGCACATTCATTCCCACAAAGGATAGTTGTCTTTTCTTTCTTAAAATCCCATTCCTCTACTGTCGTCTCTATTCTTTCACTCTCTCTGTTCTCTCAATCTTAATTGTTTTCGCTCTTTTTCTCTCAAACTCATAACCCCCCCCCCCCCCAAACATCCCAATCTCTTTATCAATAACACTTGCTCATATTTCTATGATGCTCTTCCTCTCTCTCTCTCTCACTCTCCCTCACTCTTTCTCTCTCTCCCTCCCTCTCCCCCTCTCTCATTCTCTCATTCTCTCAATATATATATATATAATTTCATCAAATATGCACGATTTCTCAAGGCGTATACTGCTTGGCTGCATGTTATGAACATAATGATAACAGAGTCGAAAGCCATGTCCGCTTAGAATGGCTTTAATACACTGAATTACTACACAACACACATTTCGTGAACACATTCTTACGGACGAGTTACACACACATGTAAACATAAGATCGACAACCGATACAGCATATCATTTTCATAACACTGCATTAACCATAAAGGAGAATATATCAGTTGGAGGAAATGTGAAAACAGATATATATTAATTCACAAATTCATGCGCATTGTCAAACTATAGAGTACGCTAAACATTCTCTCTTTTCATAACATCTTAAATTATCGTTTTGATATCGTGGATACAATCGAGACCAATCGTCATAGAATTCCTGAACATTGACCTGCAAAGTCGCAACCTAAATGAAGTTCAGTTTTAAAGTAGTGGAGAAATAAGTCATTACAAGTGTTAAGTACAGTTGAGTCATAGCAAAGTTAGTTGTTTTTTTTAGTCAGTACAGAGTTTGAAGTATGAATGACTCAAGGATGGCTGCCTGGTCGTGCGATTTGCGCGCTGTACTGTCGTTTTGGATTTATCGATGGTCCCAGGTTCAAACTCTGCCTTCTCCCATCCCCCGTCGTCCTGCGGGAGGTTTGGACTACGAAGTAAACTATCTTCAACTCTGAAGGAACATCCCAAACATGTGAAACATTTTACAAACCAACATTTTTTACAACTGCATCTTTTAAATAACTGTGCCATTAAAATTCAGCTGATAATTAGTTTAAATTGAACCAATTATCCGTTGAGAGATTGTTTTGTTGGACTTTTATTGGATATTCAGTAGCAAGAACTGTGCCTGAAATTATTTATACTTTTATTAATTTTTTGTATGTCCGTAAATAGGCACCTTGACTTATCATTTTTATTGTTATTAGAAAACGGACAAGGTTTGGCTGCTTTAGAGAGAGAGGCAATCTTTTATGAACGTAGAGATTTAGCTTGATGACTTTCGATGGTTCCCTTCATTATTATTCAACTTCTTCGACATTCTCTATCAGCGTCGACTAAATTATACTGTTGGCCTTTCGCCTGTGTTATTGGATTTCGTTATTTGAGAGTTACCTCCGTTTGACCTAGTTGCCATGGTTGCATTAGTCTTATCTTCTTATCTTATATAATACAGACGTTACTTCAAAAAAGAAGATGATTACGTCCTACGCGTAATGCATTTAGTCATGCATATTAATCAATGACTTAAATTCTGCCAAGTCACTGGTTTTTCTGGCTAGCTCAGGCAACCCATTCCATGCTCTAATAGCACTAGGGAAGAAGGAGTATTTGTACAAATTTGTCCTAGCAGTCACAGCGCGGAAGCGCCTAACAATATATTTAGGCCTTTATATCATCTCAGTTATATTAATATTATCTGACTAATAACATTTGGTAGTCAGATGTGAAGAAGGCACTTAAACAAGTTCCTTTACAAGCATAACAAATGTGAACAGCAATACTCTGCAATATGTCCTGCACCTCGTGGTCACCTCCCATGACTCACAATAAACTCAGGCAGATTGTGGCGGATGTCAGGTGGCGGTCCACATCTAAGGGTCTGACAAGGCGTGGTAGTACGACCATGTCTAGACTTAGGATTGGCCACACCTACATCACGCACTCTTTTGTGCTGAAGAAAGAAGAGCCCCCACTTTGTGAGTATTGTGACTCTCGCCTCACCGTGGAACATATCCTCATTGACTGCCCCAGATACCAGGATGTCAGGGGAAAATATTTTAGAGCCACTAATTTAAAAACACTATTCAATAATGTCGACCCTGGGAAGGTACTGGGCTTTATCCGGGAAGTGGGATTGTCTACGAAGATCTGATTTCTAAACTCTGTACTTTTTACATTATATTTTTACCAAATTATTACATTTTTACTACCTCTACTATTTTAATTGTAAATAGACTTTGATTTTAATTATTTGACGGTATAGAATTTGACCTTTGTTGTGTGGAGGGAGAGTGGCCCTTGAGGGACTGCAGGCACGACATGGCCTAAATTGTGCCGATGTGCCCAAAATCACAAATCACAAATCACAAATCAGCGAAAGAGGAATAGTCATTAGTTAACTAGACCGGTGAGTGTGCGTGTATGTTTAGGTGGGTCAGCTGATTAGTGAATGACTCAAAGATGGCCAGGGTGTCACCGTCAAATTAGATTTCGGACATTCGTAAATACTTCTGCTTTGTGCCCGGGGCGGGCGAATCTCTACATACGAATATAAGAGAGAGAGAGAGAGAGAGCATCAACTAATTATTGACAGCTCGTGTAGCATTTGTAGCCTGAGGGATGGGGGAGGTAGGGGCTTATAATTTAAAAACCAATAAGCTAGTACAGAAGGATTTAAAAGTTGACAGCATCAGCGACAATTTATACTTGTCCAATTAAGTGTGAAGTCAGCTATACAGGATGTAGTAGCAGCGTAGTCACTATGTGCTAGATTTTTTACACATGGAGTCAAATCCATAAGTATCCGTCTTTTTGGTGTATCCGGTGTACAGATTACAGAAGTATTGACAAGCAGGGTATTTTAATAATAACATAATACATTTTTTTCTGCAATAATTAAAATTCGATTTTGTAAACAAAGAGCAGATTACTGTGGATACATTTTTGTATGAAAAACTCCAGTGAAAGGCTCTAAGCTCCAAACCTAAAAGAACACGTGGCCTGACCTTGACCCTCTAAACACAATTTTAAGCTTTAAAATGAAAGGAGTAGTTACAGAAGTATCATTTTATGCAATTCATTTTAGAATAATATTTATTCCCGCCTACGTCAGTATTTACATCCGCAAATGTTTCAACGGTTTTGAAATGCATAATTTATTTAGTCCGACTCTGCTACTCAATTAGTCCATTTCCGCTACTCAATTAGTCCATTTCGTCTACTCAATTAGTCCATTTCCTCTACTCAATTAGTCCATTTCGTCTACTCAATTAGTCCATTTCCTCTACTCAATTAGTCCATTTCGTCTACTCAATTAGTCCATTTCCCCTACTCAATTAGTCCATTTCGTCTACTCAATTAGTCCATTTCCTCTACTCAATTAGTCCATTTCGTCTACTCAATTAGTCCATTTCCTCTACTCAATTAGTCCATTTCGTCTACTCAATTAGTCCATTTCCTCTACTCAATTAGTCCATTTCGTCTACTCAATTAGTCCATTTCCTCTACTCAATTAGTCCATTTCGTCTACTCAATTAGTCCATTTCCCCTACTCAATTAGTCCATTTCGTCTACTCAATTAGTCCATTTCCTCTACTCAATTAGTCCATTTCGTCTACTCAATTAGTCCATTTCCCCTACTCAATTAGTCCATTTCGTCTACTCAATTAGTCCATTTCCTCTACTCAATTAGTCCATTTCGTCTACTCAATTAGTCCATTTCCCCTACTCAATTAGTCCATTTCGTCTACTCAATTAGTCCATTTCCTCTACTCAATTAGTCCATTTCGTCTACTCAATTAGTCCATTTCCCCTACTCAATTAGTCCATTTCGTCTACTCAATTAGTCCATTTCCTCTACTCAATTAGTCCGACTCCGCCACTCAATTAGTCCATTTCCTCTACTCAATTAGTCCATTTCGTCTACTCAATTAGTCCATTTCCCCTACTCAATTAGTCCATTTCCTCTACTCAATTAGTCCATTTCGTCTACTCAATTAGTCCATTTCCCCTACTCAATTAGTCCATTTCGTCTACTCAATTAGTCCATTTCCCCTACTCAATTAGTCCATTTCGTCTACTCAATTAGTCCATTTCCTCTACTCAATTAGTCCATTTCGTCTACTCAATTAGTCCATTTCCCCTACTCAATTAGTCCATTTCGTCTACTCAATTAGTCCATTTCGTCTACTCAATTAGTCCATTTCCCCTACTCAATTAGTCCATTTCGTCTACTCAATTAGTCCATTTCCTCTACTCAATTAGTCCGACTCCGCCACTCAATTAGTCCATTTCCTCTACTCAATTAGTCCATTTCCGCCACTCAATTAGTCCATTTCCGCTATTCAATTAGTCCATTTCCGCTATTCAATTAGTCCATTTCGTCTACTCAATTAGTCCATTTCCTCTACTCAATTAGTCCATTTCCTCTACTCAATTAGTCCGACTCCGCCACTCAATTAGTCCATTTCCGCCACTCAATTAGTCCATTTCCGCTATTCAATTAGTCCATTTCCGCTATTCAATTAGTCCATTTCCGCTACTAAATTAGTTAATTTCAGCTACTCAATTAGTCCATTTCGTCTACTCAATTAGTCCATTTCCTCTACTCAATTAGTCCGACTCCGACACTAAATTAGTCCATTTCCGCTACTCAATTAGTTTGACTCCGCCACTAAATTAGTCCATTTCCGCTTCTCAATTAGTCCATTTCCGCAACTCAATTAGTCCATTTCCGCTACTCAATTAGTCCATTTCGTCTACTCAATTAGTCCATTTCCGGTACTCAATTAGTCCATTTCCCCTACTCAATTAGTCCATTTCCGCAACTCAATTAGTCCATTTCCGCTACTAAATTAGTTAATTTCCGCTACTCAATTAGTCCATTTCGTCTACTCAATTAGTCCATTTCGTCTACTCAATTAGTCCATTTCCTCTACTCAATTAGTCCGACTCCGCCACTCAATTAGTCCATTTCCGCCACTCAATTAGTCCATTTCCGCTATTCAATTAGTCCATTTCCGCTATTCAATTAGTCCATTTCCGCTACTAAATTAGTTAATTTCAGCTACTCAATTAGTCCATTTCGTCTACTCAATTAGTCCATTTCCTCTACTCAATTAGTCCGACTCCGACACTAAATTAGTCCATTTCCGCTACTCAATTAGTTTGACTCCGCCACTAAATTAGTCCATTTCCGCTTCTCAATTAGTCCGACTCCGACACTAAATTAGTCCATTTCCGCTACTCAATTAGTCCGACTCCGCCACTCAATTAGTCTTCGTCTTCTCCACAAAATGTATTAATTCTCTGCTTTCATATTTGGTCGGAAATCTTTACCATATAGTTCCATGATAAATTATCATAGCAATGCATTTTGTCACGGTTCTGAACGGTGCGCTGATGCGTGCTAAGCGCTTTACGAATACTGGTGCGCATAGCAGAGCTACATGGATACATTTAAAGTAGAAATAAATGTCTTCACTCAATGACAACAAACATCCAAATCTCTTGCTCACATTCAATCTAATGCTATGCTAGGAACGTATGCGCCTTACTCTGGCTAGGCCCATGTCTGTCGCTACTTCATTTATTTACTAACGAGCCGACCCGCGGCGTAGTATACACCCCCTCCCTCTTTTTTTTTTCTGAGCCTCGCTCTCTGTCGCCACGAAAGTTACGTGGGGTAACTCTAGTCCGACTTGCAGAAATAAAAGTGTTATCTTTCCATGACTTTTTCATCGAGGGTTAGAGACTCAGCGTGCTTGTGTGGTGTCCCGCATTGTTGGGCGAGGAGGAGAATTATATAATAGATAGATAAGAATTCGCGCACAGAAACACAGCTCCTTTCTAAGTCAACCACAGCTACAAGAGTTTCAGCCACATGCATCTACGAACAAAACAAAGGTAGGCTGAACAGTACATAGGACGAGAGCTGGGGTGAGCTGGGGGGCGTAACACGCATAGTTAAAATAGCAGGGTCCTCCTCAGTGGTGGTTGTCTTTGGATAGCCAGTGACCTCGCAGTAATGTCAATTACACCGTCAAGGATTTCAGGGGACTTAACAACGACTATAACAATTTTTTTTTTTAAAAAGTCAAGCTCTTAGCAGATTAACATCGCTAACAAAAGGGAGAGAATTTTTTTTTCTTCTTTGTGCGATAAAAAATGTTGTAAAAATGTGTAAAAAGGAAAAAACAACACTAAAATAAAACAGAATCCTATAATCTACACCAAGCTGCATTAAACTTTCAACAAACATTCTTATTAGAAAAAGACATTAACCAACCAGTCGATGACCTCTGGACTTTCATTAAAAACCATCTTAAAAGCATTATAGAAAATCATATACCAACTAAATACACATCAAACAAAATAAATAAATGCTGGTTTAATAATAGACTAAAGAAGCTTTGTAAACAGAAGGAAAACCTATATAGAAAATTTAAAGAAACCAAGGCAGAAAGAGTTTACAAAAAGTATATAAAAATTAAACACCTAACCCAAAAAGTAAGCAGACAGCTGCAGAGTGAATACATAAACAATGTAATATCTAAAGATAACAACAAAAACCTATGGTCATACATTAAGTCTAAGAAAATGGAAACAACAGGCATAGCGCCATTAAAAGATGAACATAACATAATACATAATGATAATGAAACTAAAGCAAACATCCTAAACAAATACTTTGCATCAGCATTCTCAGCCCCAGGAGACAAAGACATATTTCTTAATTTGAACCAAGTAGACAACATAGAAGATTTAGTAGTACAAGAAAATGGAATTAAAAAACTATTAGCCAACACCAAACCAAATAAAGCGTCTGGACCTGATGGTATTCCAGCTAGATTACTCAAAGAACTAAGCAATGAGCTAGCCCCAGTGTTCAAAATACTCTTTCAGGCATCGCTTAACCAGGGCAGAGTACCAAAGGACTGGAAAGAAGCTAATGTCACCCCCCTATTTAAAAAAGGAGAAAAATCTGATCCAGGAAACTACAGACCAGTATCACTTACCAGCATCACATGTAAAATACTAGAACACATAATATGTAGCAACATCATAAACCACTTAGACAAACATAATGTCCTCACCCCATACCAACATGGCTTTAGGAAATATAGATCATGTGAAACACAACTAATAGGACTAATTGATGATTTCTCAAAAGGTTTAGATAATAGTGAACAAATAGATGCTATCTTACTAGATTTTTCCAAGGCTTTTGACAAAGTTCACCACCATAGTTTGCTTAAAAAATTAAAATATTTCGGCATTAACGGTCCACTGTATCAGTGGATTAAAGATTTTCTGATAGGGAGAGAACAAACTGTAATAATAAATGGCTCTAAATCAACACCAATAACAGTAAACTCAGGTGTACCTCAAGGAACAGTCTTGGGTCCACTACTATTTTTAATTTACATAAATGATTTACCAAATTGCATTAGTTCAGGAACAAAAGTCAGATTATTTGCAGACGATTGCATAATATATAGAACAATAAAAACAAAACAAGACACAGATATTTTACAAAGAGAATTAGATGAATTACAGAAATGGGAATCAAATTGGAGCATGTCTTTCCACCCAGAAAAATGTCAGTTGTTAAGAGTAACAAAAAAAATTAAACAAATTAATTCCACTTATCTTATTCATGGCAAACCAGTAACACAGACTAAAAACTCAAAATACCTAGGTGTTATAATAAATGAAAAACTGTCATGGAATCCACATATTGATGAAACTATAAAAAAATCCAACAAAGCATTAGGGTTTATTAAAAGAAATTTCTATAAATCAAATAAGAACATAAAACTAAAATGTTATTTAACCTTGGTTAGGCCAATAATAGAATATGCATCCACCGTGTGGGACCCCTCAACTCAAGAAAACATTAAGAAACTGGAACAAACACAAAATAGAGCAGTGAGATTCATAACAAACGAATATTCACATTTGACTAGGGTAACACCATTAGTAAAATCACTAAATTTAGAAAGCCTTCAGGACAGAAGACTCAAAAGTAAAGTAGCAATTATACATAAAACACTGAACCATAATCTTCAAATACAAAAACAAAATTTAATAAAATACTCTGAAAGACACAAAAATAAAGGCACATTCCTCGTCCCATATGCTAGGACAAATTTGTACAAATACTCCTTCTTCCCTAGTGCTATTAGAGCATGGAATGGGTTGCCTGAGCTAGCCAGAAAAACCAGTGACTTGGCAGAATTTAAGTCATTGGTTAATATGCATGACTAAATGCATGACGCGTAGGACGTAATCATCTTCTTTTTTGAAGTAACGTCTGTATTATATAAGATAAGATCTTAAGCGAGCAATATATATATATATAATCAAGTTATGTGTAAATTAATGAGAGAAAAGAGAAAATTATAAGCACATTGGTAGCATTGCGAAAACTCGAGATCGCCCGTTATATTGGTTTGAAGGTTTGTAAATGTTGTCGAAAAGTTAATTTTGGCTAAAATGTTTTATGAATGCAATTTGTCCATATGACGTCATAGGGGAAACAAAAATACTTGACACCGCTGACGTCACTGTCTGACTGAATAACACTAAAACATTTCTTTGTAAACATGAACAAGTTTTAATGAATCACATTTGCGCACCGTCATACTGTAGCCTTGTCAACAAAGTAAAATCCACCTACACGGCTTTCGAAATTTAAAATGTAAACAATTTATAGAGAACTTAAAAAAAAAACCCAACTAATCATACATCAACAAATTTCATTAATTTTTTTTTCTTCCATAGTTCCATTATAAATCAATCTACCTAAGTGCTTGTAAGAGTCTGTGCATTAAATAAGTAAAATAAATTATAGTTTTTATATAGCGCCACTTTTATGCTTATAGCATGCTCAGAGCGCTTTGGTCCAATCTCGTTTGTTGACCGGTGTGGGGGGGGGGGGGGGAGGGGGTATCTGGGAGAAAGTTTTTTCCGTGCTGCCTTTAGACGCTCAGTAAACACAACTTTGCTCGAGTCGGGTGTCGATCCTCGAGCCCCCTTCATAGGTAGCCAAGCCAAGCCAAGCCGAGTTCAAGCGTACTTGCCTTTCGACCATGCATTATTAAATTACAAAATAAAAACGCTGCATGTTTATGAAACGCATAGCAATGAATGCTTGTAATAACTTTCAAAGTGAGTACTCTTTTTACAGTGCAACTGTCATTCTTATAGCCTCCACAGGGCGCTCTGGTCAAATCTTGTTGGTAGAACGGAGGGGAAGTGGATACCTGTAAACATAACTCTCTGCTCGAGTCTAGGTTTAAACTCGAGCCCATTTGAAAGTACCCAAGCGTCACTTGTCACTCAGCCACCTTATGTCAAGAATGATAAATAAAATATTATTGCATGGAAGTATTTTTCTTTTAAGTCACTTAATATTGAAAACAACATTACAAGTACAAAAAACTATACGTTCAAACACAAGTTCTAAATATTCTTATGTTTGATGGTTTTAAAATCTGCTAATTGGTGACTCGAATCGCTACACCTTTTAATACAAACCTCCCAATACAGTCGATATATGTTTTAATAAAGTGTTTAGTCTAACTCCATGTTAAAATTATCCGTTAACAGACAAGATATGTTTGATACACATCAATCAAGTTATGTTTGATACACATCTATCAAATTATGTATGATACACATCTATCAAGTTATGTTTGATACAAATCTATCAAGTTATGTTTGATACACATCTATCAAGATTTGTTTGATACAAACCTATCAAGTTATGTTTGATACACATCTATCAAGCTATGTTTGATACACATCTATCAAGTTATGTATGATACACATCTATCAAGCTATGTTTGATACACATCTGTCAAGCTATGTTTGATACACATCTGTCAAGCTATGTTTGATATACATCAATCAAGCTATGCTTGATACACATCAATCAAGCTATGTTTGATACACATCAATCAAGCTATATCTGATACACATCAATCAAGCTATGTTTGATACACATCAATCAAGCTATGTTTGATACACATCTATCAAGCTATGTTTGATACACATCTATCAAGTTATGTTTGATACACATCTATCAAATTATTTATGATACACATCTATCAAGTTATGTATGATACACATCTATCAAGTCATGTTAGATACACATCTATCCAGCTATGTTTGATACACATCAATCAAGCTATGTTTGATACACATCTATCAAGCTTTGTTTGATATACATCAATCAAGCTATGTTAGATACACATCAATAAAGCTATGTTTGATACACATCAATCAAGCTATGTTTGATACACATCAATCAAGCTATGTTTGATACACATCAATCAAGCTATGTTTGATACACATCTATCAAGTTATGTTTGATACACATCTATAAAATTATGTATGATACACATCTATCAAGTTATGTATGATACACATCTATCAAGTTATGTTAGATACACATCTATCAAGCTATGTTTGATACACATCAATCAAGCTATGTTTGATACACATCAATCAAGCTATGTTTGATACACATCTATCAAGTTATGTGATACACATCTATCAAATTATGTATGATACACATCTATCAAGTTATGTATGATACACATCTGTACCTGACTCTCTCACATGTTATTTCGTGTGTAAGGAAAGATTTGATTACTGCACTATTCTCCCGACATAAAAGTATTAACTAGAACAATCATTTAATACAACGGAAACAAATGACCGAGATCTTTTTAAAAGTGCGAAACAATCATGAGAAGAATTTGGTAAAGTTCATTTAAATCTATCAGTTGTACAGTCACCAGGTTTAAAATCTTTCTTCTTTTTTTTAAGTGTGTGTGTTGTGAGCGTGTCTGTGTTGATGTGTGTGAATGCTTAGCGTATATTGATGCGCTTGTGTGCTGGTTTGTGAGTGTGTGTGTAAATATGCGATGTGCCAGTGTGTGTGTGTGTATACCGGTGTGCATGCTTATTGTCTATCTGTATTTAGTAATAATGTGTTTATGCGTAGTGATGTGCGTGTAAGCTCTTTAGTTATGTGTTGCAATGTTATTGTATAATGAGTGTTTATTATGAGTGTTTATTATGAGTGTTTATTATAAGTGTTTATTATGAGTGTTTATTATGAGTGTTTATTATGAGTGTTTATTAAGAGTGTTTATTAAGAGTGTTTATTATGAGTGTTTATTAAGAGTGTTTATTAAGAGTGTTTATTAAGAGTGTTTATTAAGAGTGTTTATTATGAGTGTTTATTAAGAGTGTTTATTAAGAGTGTTTATTATGAGTGTTTATTATGAGTGTTTATTATGAGTGTTTATTATGAGTGTTTATTATGAGTGTTTATTATGAGTGTTTATTAAGAGTGTTTATTAAGAGTGTTTATTAAGAGTGTTTATTAAGAGTGTTTATTAAGAGTGTTTATTAAGAGTGTTTATTAAGAGTGTTTATTAAGAGTGTTTATTAAGAGTGTTTATTAAGAGTGTTTATTAAGAGTGTTTATTAAGAGTGTTTATTATGAGTGTTTATTATGAGTGTTTATTATGAGTGTTTATTATGAGTGTTTATTATGAGTGTTTATTATGAGTGTTTATTATGAGTGTTTATTATGAGTGTTTATTATGAGTGTTTATTAAGAGTGTTTATTAAGAGTGTTTATTAAGAGTGTTTATTAAGAGTTGTTACGTATCTAGGCATTGTTTTTTTCTTTGACCTGTTGCGGTCGAGAGACGGGGAGGTTGTCTGCCCCTTGTGTAATAAGTTTTTTTTTTATTCGTCAAGCCACACAGACAGTGACCGGTCCTTGACCTGTGTGTGTGTACCTCTGGTTGAAAGGAGGGTGTTTTTTTTTCTTTTCTTCTGTCTCTTTGAAGAGCGTTCTAGATCTGGGTGTTGATGACTTTCTGTTCTAGAATATACTGGATATCGACGCGTGGTAGGTTATATAAAGACCGCTCGCGTAACGTTGACAGACAGACATACGGAGACAGCCGTGGGACAGAATAGCGGAGACATTGCGCTACCCGTGCGTGGTATACCACTTGGTCGTGTAAGTTTTTTTTTTTAATTCAAGGCCTTGCTTGTATTTGTAATTATATTTTCAAACTCTTGTATTGTAATATTTTTACATGCCATTTTTGTAAAAGGGTTTTGGTCAACACATCAAGTCTGTATTGAGTAAATGTTTATGTTTCTTTCTTGTAACTTTATATTTGATTAAACATTAAGTTGATAGTTTACCTTCCGATTTCTTGTGTCATTTTTTTTTGTTATTCATTGTAAGTCTTTGATTAAATTCAGACTTAAGATAAGTGACACAACTGCTTTTCTATTGTCACGTTCCCCTAGGCAAGCCATTTTAAAAATTAGAATTTAATTCGTAATACGTGACAAAAGAAGTTTGAGGGCTTTCGTCCCGGATATTTTTCTGAACCTATTTTCGTCTTACTTGAGTAATTTTGTAAAGGCGAAGTTGACTTTAACAAAAATTTTTTTTTGTGTCAAAGAGTCGGAAGTAAAGTATCAATAGTATTGACCAAACTCTCTTAAGGTTTTTTGTTGTACTGATTTTGTACTGTATATTTACATTGTATACATATTTTTGCTTGATCGTTTGCTAGTTAGTCATGGATATTCAGGTTTTTCTTGCAAATCCCTCTGTGGAAGAGCTTGATGCTTTTACTAGGAAGGAACTGGTCCTTATTTCTAAACATTTAGGGTTAAAAATAAAATCAAATGCCCTTAAACAAGAAATCAGAGATAACATTGTAATCCATTATGTAGACGAGGAAGTGTTTTCTGAAGACCTTTTAGAAACCCTTAGACCCGATGAGGGTAAATCAGATTTAGAACTTCAGATAAAATTAAAACAAATGGAAATAGAAGCCCAGACGGCTAGAGAGCAGAGAGAAATTAAACAAAAAGAATTAGAGCTTGCGGCTAGAGAGCAGAGAGAAATTAAACAAAAAGAATTAGAGCTTGCAGCGGCTAGAGAGCAGAAAGAAATGGAAATGAAATTACAAATAGAGTTAAAAAAATTAGAGTTAGCTGCTAATGTAAGACCAGATTCTTCCCCTGCCAGTCATACTGCTGAAGCAACAAAATTTTTGAAAATAATTCCACGCTTTAATGAAGCCACAATTGACAATTATTTTCCACAATTTGAACTTGCTGTGAAAAATTTTAATGTACCTGAAACTTTGTGGCCCACTTTGCTGCAAACAGTTTTGACTGGTAGAGCTGCAGAGGTATTTTGTTCTTTGACCATTGAACAACAAAAAGATTATAATGTTGTTAAGGCCTTAATTCTTAAGGCATATGAACTTGTTCCGGAAGCTTACCGAAAGCAGTTCAGGGATTGTCGCAAATCGGATGGCCAAACCCATGTAGAATTCCTGCGGGAAAAGGAGCGACGCTTTGAAAAATGGCTCACTTCCAAGGAAATCGGCACCGACTTTGCCAAATTCAAGAACCTAATGCTGATGGAAGAGTTCAAGAGTTGTGTGCGGCTGGACGTCCGTACGCATATAGCTGATCGTGGCGAGGAAGATGTGCACAAGGCTGCAGTGTTGGCAGACGATTATATAATATCACATCAATTTGCCAAGTATACGACGGATGTCAAGCCAAAACAAGTCAAACAGCCTGAGTCCACTGCTAGCAACTCCATCAAGAACAGCAGTACAAACGACAGAAAACCTACTACAAGTAAAGCTACTTGTTCCTACTGCAAACGAGAAGGCCATAAAATTGACGATTGTTGGAAATTGAGGAAGAGAAACGAAAAAGCTCCTTCAAAAGTCAGCGCTTGCACAGTACAGTGGTCGGCGAGGTTTACTCCCTCATCATCAAGTCATATCAAGAATACCTCGACACCACCTGTTTCAAATGTATTGACTGTACAAGACTCTCCGAAAATGTCTCCACGGTGTTCAAATGACTCAACAGTGAGTTCTTCAAATTCATCTTTACGATGTTCCAATGACTCAAACAAGAGTTTTTTAAATACATCAAGCCGATGTTCCAATGACTCAAACAAGAGTTTTTCAAATACATCAAGCCGATGTTCCAATGACTCAAACAAGAGTTTTTCAAATACATCAATCCGATGTTCCAATGACTCAAATAAGAGTTTTTCAAATACATCAAGCCGATGTTCCAATGACTCAAACAAGAGTTTACCTAATACATCACCCCGATGTTCCAATGACTCTATCCAGAGTTCCCATAATACATCATCCCGATGTTCCCATGACTCTATCAAGAGTTCCCATAATACATCATCCCGATGTTCCCATGACTCCATCAAGAGTTCCCATAAGACATCACCCCGATGTTCCAATGACTCCATAAAGAGTTCTCCAAATACATCCAAAAGATGTTCTACTGACTCAAGAAAGAGTTTCTCCACTGCGTCTCCTAAAGATGTCAATGACTCCAGCGAGAGTTCGACCCAAGTCCAGTCAGCATCAACCAAAATTGATGTTTTATTAGAGGATTTTAAGCCTTTCATTTCGGAAGGATTTGTATCACTACCCGGTGATTCTACAAGTCTACGACCTATCACCATTTTGAGAGACACAGGTGCCTCACAATCGTTACTTTTAGAGGGTATCTTGCCCTTGTCTAAATCATCATCGACTGGGAAGAGCATCCTGTTACGAGGCGTAGAGCTTGGATGTATAGATGTGCCTCTACATCTAATCGACATAAAGTCAAATCTCATTACTGGACCGGTTGTTGTAGGTGTCCGACCAACATTACCATTGGAAGGCATCTCGTTGCTGTTAGGCAATGACTTAGCAGGTGGAAAGGTGATAGCCGAACCCATCGTCACTCAAACACCCGACTTATCTGCCACACCCGAGGAAGACCTAGAGTTATATCCAGCGTGTGCAGTAACAAGGGCAATGAGGTTGAAAGCATCTCAAGAAGAGAACGTCGTCAAGGCCAACAGTAACCAAGATGATGTGGACTTGAGCACCACATTCTTTGCTTCTCTTGAAGAAGAACCAACGCCAAATTCTGAAAATCCGGCATCAACTCGAAAACAGTTGATTGAGGACCAAAAGAAGGATCCAGAGCTCGCCAAACTCCGAGAAACCGCAATGACATCACAAGAGGCAGAGCTAGCATCAACGTGCTACTACATCCAAGATGATATGCTCTTCAGGAAATGGAAACCTCCAGACGCATCCAAAGAAGAAGAATGGAGAATATGCCATCAAATCGTGTTACCAGAAAGATACCGAGCGTACATCATGAATCTGGCTCATGACACACCAATGTCAGGTCATCTCGGCATCCACAAGACATACCACAAGATTATGTCACACTTCTTCTGGCCACGTTTGAAGAAAGATGTCATCCAGTACTGCCGATCCTGTCATGCCTGTCAGATGGTTGGCAAGCCAAATCAAAAGATCCCTGTTGCTCCTCTGAAGCCGATTCCAGCCTTTGAAGAACCTTTCAGCAGAGTACTTATTGACTGTGTTGGTCCTCTCCCAAGGACAAAAGCTGGCAACCAATACCTGTTGACCATTATGTGTGCTTCAACTCGTTTTCCTGAAGCTATTCCTCTAAGGAACATAAAAGCATCAAACATTGTGAAGGCCTTAATCAAGTTCTTTACTCTATTTGGTCTACCAAAGTCCATCCAATCGGACCAAGGAACGAATTTCACGGCCAATCTTTTCAAGCAAGTCATGACTCAGTTGGGCATCAAACACTGCATGTCGAGTGCGTATCATGCCGAGTCGCAAGGCGCTCTTGAGCGATTCCATCAGACTCTCAAGAACATGATCCGAACCTATTGCTTTGAGCACGAAAAAGACTGGGACGAAGGAATCCACATGCTGCTGTTTGCAACCCGTGAATCCGTCCAGGAATCGTTGGGATTCAGCCCTTTTGACTTAGTCTTTGGCCATTCGGTGCGCGGTCCCTTGAAATGTATAAAAGAGACTTTGTTGTCACCAACAGCCATTGAAGGACTTTTAGACTATGTAAGTAAGTTTAAAACTAGACTTTATGATGCTTGTGTTCTGGCCAAAAATAACTTACAAAACACCCAATCCAGCATGAAACGCTGGTATGATAGAAAGGCCCGTGTTAGAGAATTTTCTCCCGGGGATAAGGTGCTTGTATTTTTGCCCATACCAGGTCAACCCTTGCAAGCCAGATATTTTGGTCCCTATGAAATTGAGACCAAAATTAGTGACCTCAATTACACAATCAAAACCCCTGACCGTAGGAAAAAGACTCAGTTATGTCATATAAACATGCTGAAGCCTTATGTATCTCGGCCAGATCACTCAGAGAAGAGTAATTGTGTTTTAAATACAGTCAAAAGTTGTTCAAATAGCCATGTTTCTCCTATTGATGATGATATTGTAAAGGAGAAATTTGGACAATACAAAATACCTAATTCTTTTGTATTACAGAATTTGGATGTAAAACTGTCTCATCTGTCTTCGACAGAAAGGCCAGTTATCATGAAACTCATTAATGAATTTAATGACATTTTTTCTGATGTACCAAAACAGACTAATGTTATAATGCATGATGTAGATGTTGGCGAGGCTACTCCAGTCAAGCAGCATCCTTACAGGGTTAACCCTGAAAAACTTGCCATACTTAGGTCAGAAATCAAGTATATGCTTGAAAATGACCTCATTGAACCAAGTTCCAGTAGCTGGAGCTCCCCATGTGTCTTGATACCTAAACAGGACAAGACTTATCGCTTTTGTACAGACTACCGTAAGGTAAATGCTGTAACAAAGACCGATTCGTTTCCTATCCCTAGGATAGACGATCTCATAGATCGTATTGGTGACGCTAAGTACATCACCAAAATAGACCTACTTTCAGGTTATTGGCAGGTTCCCCTGACTGATAGGGCAAAGGAAATCTCCGCCTTTGTCACCCCTGATGGTCTGTACCAATACAAAGTGATGCCATTTGGCATGAAGAATGCTCCTGCCACTTTCCAGAGAATGATAAATGCCCTGCTTGCTGACATGGAGAATTGCCACGCATACATAGACGATGTAGTAATTTTTAGCCAAGATTTTTCTAGCCATTGTAAACAACTGCATTGTCTTTTTACTAAACTGTTACATGCAAAAATTACTGTAAACCTGAGTAAGAGTGATTTTTGCCAGGCTTCAATCCAATACTTAGGCCATATTGTAGGACAAGGCCAGGTGAAACCTGTAATGGCCAAAGTAGAAGCTATCCAAGCTTTCCCTATCCCTGCTGATCGGAAACAACTCCGAAGATTTTTGGGAATGTCTGGATATTATAGAAAATTTTGCGAAAATTTTTCTGTCATTGTCAGTCCTTTAACAAACCTCCTGAGAAAGAACGTCCGATTTACTTGGACGGATGAATGTCAGAAAGCCTTTAACCAAATTAAGCAGATATTATCTAGCTCCCCCATTTTGATGGCTCCTGACTTCGGAAAACCTTTTAGGTTAGCTATTGACGCCAGTGACACAGGTGTTGGGTCAGTCCTTTACCAAGAAGATAATTTCCAAGTAGAGCACCCTATTTGTTTCTTTTCCAAGAAATTTAATAGACATCAAAGAAATTATTCTACTGTGGAAAAAGAATGTCTTGGGTTGATTCTTTCTATACAACACTTTGATTTTTATATCAGTGGGTCCAGATGGCCACTGGTTGTATTTACTGACCACAATCCCCTTACATTTATCCACAAAATGTCTGGCAAGAACCAACGACTTCTTAGGTGGAGTTTATTTTTACAAGAGTACAACCTAGATCTTAAACACATAAAAGGCAGCGAAAATGTTATCGCCGATGCCTTATCTAGAGTGTAAAAAGTATTTTGATGTATATATTTTTTTTATATATCATGATAAATACATTCTGTAATGTAAATTTTTTTTTTGTAGTTCTAAAAAGATTTCCATTTCGTGGAAATGTAAACTTTTTATTTTTAGGAGGGAGGTGTTACGTATCTAGGCATTGTTTTTTTCTTTGACCTGTTGCGGTCGAGAGACGGGGAGGTTGTCTGCCCCTTGTGTAATAAGTTTTTTTTTTATTCGTCAAGCCACACAGACAGTGACCGGTCCTTGACCTGTGTGTGTGTACCTCTGGTTGAAAGGAGGGTGTTTTTTTTTCTTTTCTTCTGTCTCTTTGAAGAGCGTTCTAGATCTGGGTGTTGATGACTTTCTGTTCTAGAATATACTGGATATCGACGCGTGGTAGGTTATATAAAGACCGCTCGCGTAACGTTGACAGACAGACATACGGAGACAGCCGTGGGACAGAATAGCGGAGACATTGCGCTACCCGTGCGTGGTATACCACTTGGTCGTGTAAGTTTTTTTTTTTTATTCAAGGCCTTGCTTGTATTTGTAATTATATTTTCAAACTCTTGTATTGTAATATTTTTACATGCCATTTTTGTAAAAGGGTTTTGGTCAACACATCAAGTCTGTATTGAGTAAATGTTTATGTTTCTTTCTTGTAACTTTATATTTGATTAAACATTAAGTTGATAGTTTACCTTCCGATTTCTTGTGTCATTTTTTTTTGTTATTCATTGTAAGTCTTTGATTAAATTCAGACTTAAGATAAGTGACACAACTGCTTTTCTATTGTCACGTTCCCCTAGGCAAGCCATTTTAAAAATTAGAATTTAATTCGTAATACGTGACAGAGTGTTTATTAAGAGTGTTTATTAAGAGTGTTTATTAAGAGTGTTTATTAAGAGTGTTTATTAAGAGTGTTTATTATGAGTGTTTATTATGAGTGTTTATTATGAGTGTTTATTATGAGTGTTTATTATGAGTGTTTATTATGAGTGTTTATTAACAGTGTTTATTAAGAGTGTTTATTAAGAGTGTTTATTAAGAGTGTTTATTAAGAGTGTTTATTAAGAGTGTTTATTAAGAGTGTTTATTAAGAGTGTTTATTAAGAGTGTTTATTAAGAGTGTTTATTAAGAGTGTTTATTAAGAGTGTTTATAAAGAGTGTTTATTAAGAGTGTTTATTAAGAGTGTTTATTAAGAGTGTCTATTATGGGTGTCTATTATGAGTGATATCTGCAGTAATTTGTTGTCTGTAGTAACTGATGTCTGCAGTAATTTGATGTCTGTAGTAACTGATTTTTGCAGTAATTTGATGTGTGTAGTAACTGATGTCTGCAGTAATTTGATGTGTGTAGTAACTGATGTCTGCATTAATTTGATGTGTGCAGTAACTGATGTCTGCACTAATTTGATGTGTGCAGTAACTGATGTCTGCACTAATTTGATGTGTGCAGTAACTGATGTCTGCAGTAATTTGATGTGTGCAGTAATTGATGTCTGCAGTAATTGGATGTGTGCAGTAACTGATGTCTGCAGTAATTTGATGTGTGCAGTAACTGATGTCTGCAGTAATTTGATGTGTGCAGTAACTGATGTCTGCAGTAATTTGATGTGTGCAGTAAGTGTAGAAGGAACATGATATTGTTTCTGTAGCTGGAGAGACTATTGAAATTGTGCAAACCTTTAAATATCTTGGTACTATCCTAGACAATAAACTAAATTTTACTGCAAATACTAATTATATCAGCAAAAAAGGGCAGCAAAGATTACGATTACTAAGAAAACTGTCCTCGCTTAATGTTAGCGAAAAGACCTTGGCTATGCTTTATCCCGCTCATATCTGCAATATTTTAAGTTTCAATATCACTGCCTGGTATGGCAATCTGAGCATTAAAAATAAAAATAAACTTTATACAATCCTAAATGCTGCTAGTAAAATCATTGGCAAAAACAAACCCCATTTGGGCAGTTGTTTGAGACAAACATCTATAAAAAAGCTATTCGCAATCGTACAAGAAGCATATCAAGGAGCGCATTAGTCTGAACTTAATGCCGAGGGTAACGCCTTTGTCTTTCTAGATTTTCTTAAGATTCACAAATGCTGCTGTGGGCTGTGCACTGCTAGCCAGTCCTGGTTAGGTTCTTATAAATGGTGGCGAATTGTCCAATGTGAGTTTTAATATGCTTGTGAGTCTTGAACGCTGACTGCAGAGCTAGAGAGGAGGTTCCTATTGAGATGGTACAAAAAGATCTTAGGTATCACATTTAAAGACCGCACCACAAAACAAGAAATTAGAGACAAGGTTTCTGCGGCGATTGGACCCCATGATGACCTGCTAACTGTTGTAAAAAAACGCAAGCTAAATATCTATGGCCATATTACAACGTCTTCGGGGCTCGCGAAGACCTTCCTTCAGGGAACAGTACCAGGAAAAAGAAGAAGAGGCAGACAGAGAAAGCGATGAGAAGACAACATAATAGAATGGATGGGCCTGCCATTGAAAGAGGTTCTAAGTCAGGCAAAAGACAGGGAGGAATGGAGAAAGACGGTCTACAAATATTGCATGGTGCCCCAACTGTCCACAGACTAAGGGATAGTTAAAGAGTTTTAATAAATGAAGACAAGGAATCTTGATTAGAACTAAACTGAAACTTCCTTAAGATAAATGCACTACTGACTTCGCTATATTAGCTACTAGATTCACGTTATTGTGGAGTTCTGCACCTGCCATCTATCCACTAGCGTTGCTAGAGAGTTTGAGAGGTGTGGATCGTACAGGATGACGTCAGCCCTGGTGACGCCTCTTCATCTGTCCAACTCAGGATGACATTCACATCTCCCAACAAACATCTTCCATCGTTACACGTCCAAATGATTGAGGCTCTTTTGTACACAGAAAAAAAAACCAAATGTAATAGAGTTGGGAGTAGATTGAGGACAAAAACCTTTCCAGGTAATTAAACATGTAATGAAATGTTGCGTTTGATCTTCTATTTCTTAAATCACATAGTCAGAGCAATTGGTTTAAAATATAAATGAGATTGGATTGGTTGAAACATAATTAGTCACAAGTAAAAAGCGACAACTAGGTTTTAACTATTGAAAGAAACTATACTAAATATTGTTACCTTTGTTGTAATATGACACTACTGTTTTAAATTCCCATTGACAATAACAGGCAAACTAAATACGTTATATAACAGGTCTATGGATGAATAAATAGGTTTTACCTAAAGATTTATAAACTTCAAAAAAATTAAACATTCAAGCTGAACATTTTTTTTTACAAATCAAGAACATAAAATTGAAATGTTATTTGACCGTGATTACTTCAGTAGAACAAAATGAGTCGTTTGTTTGGGAACCCCTCAAGTGAGTCCTCTGTTTGGGAACCCCTCAACTTTAAAAAAACCCATAAAGAAACTAGAACAGATCCAAAATAGAGCAGTGAGACTTATAATAAATAACATTCACGGTTGACTAGAGTAACACCATTAGTTAAATCACTAAACTTAGAGACACTTAAGGACAGATGATTAAATAGCAAAATAGGAACAATAAATATAAACCTGAACCATAACTTACAAATACAAAATACAAAACCTAATAAAATACTCCGAAAGACACAAATATAAAAGTACATTTCTTATTCCATGTGCTAGGACAAAGTCATACAAGTGATCATTCTTTAGTATTACCATTGGAAAATGAAAGATGTTAAATGAATCAGTAGAGTTTAAATAAGTTTAACTTGCGTAGGGCGTAATTAGCTTCTTGTTTGAAAAAACAATCTACTTAAATAATAATTAATTAAATAATTAAAAAAAAAGTATTATTATCTCCCTTGCATGTGTACGCGTTCATCTAGTGCAGCGATTCTCAACATTTTTAGTTCCTCGACCCCTTTTTACAACTTCTCACTATGTTGCGACCCCCCCCCCCCCCCCCAAACTTAAAGTTATCTATGTTGTCGCTAATGTTATAGAGATTCATTTTCATGGGTTGTTTCATTATAAAAACATAATCTACAATAACATGATGGCGTATAACAGCGTAATAAACGGGCATGCTTTTCAAATTATATAGAAACAATACCTATGATTCTGCAGTGGCTCAACGTTGCATTTCGCCGCCCCGTTTGGTGAACAGTCAATGAAACTGCTTTGACGATTAAAATGTCGGAAATGATTCTGATTCATTTTGTTTTTGTATCATTTATCATCTAATGCAAAATATAGTAATCAAAATAGTAACTACCAATGGAATTTTTTTTTATTGCAGTGTCAAGATTCTTTTTAAACCAAAAAAGTTTTTTTTTCTATGGGTCTTAGGCGACCCTTGGAAAATCGTCATTCGACCCCCAAATGGGTCGCGACCGACAGGTTTAGAACCCCTGATCTAGGGATAATCTCTTTTCCTATATAATACAGACGTTACTTTAAAAAAGAAGATGGTTACTTCCTACGCGTCTGGCATGTTAATAATTAGAGATACCAACTTCACTCTGATCCTGTTGCTTTGGGCTGTTTCAGGCAAGCTGTTTTAAGCATCCTGTTTCAGGCAATATTTTAGGCAAGCTGTTGCCGGCGAGCTTTCTCAAGCAATCTTTTTCAGGTTAGCTGTAATAAGCATCTTGTTTCAAGCAACCTGTTTTAGGCAAGCTGTATTAAGCTCGCTGTTTCAGGAAAGCTGTTTAGCATAATGTTTTAGGCAAGCTTTTCACGCCACCTGTTTCAGACAAGCTGTAATGAGCATCCTGTTTCAGACAATCTGTTTAGCTTAATGTCTCAGGTAGCCTGTTTCGGGCCTGCTGGTCTAGACAAAAAGTGGGTACATTGGAAAGAAATATCTAAAGGCATTTTAGACACTTTGGTAAAAAATAAAAGGAAGTTATTAAATGGATTTTGAACTGGTCCACGCCCCCCCAGGCCTTACTACAAAATCGAGATCTCATCTGCATCCTAAGTCAAACCGTTCACTGGTTGTTTTTTTTTTCTTTCGGAGGGGGGAGGGGGTGGGAGTAAGCGTCATTTGATGACGTCACCACTGTGTACACTGTAGAGTCTCCGCAGCGCTGGTCATTAAGTGAAACACGTCATCTTAACGTATTATTAACCATACAAGGTGAATCTGTTAATTAAGGTAGCTGACTCCATCTGTAGTTTTTTTCTCTCACAAGAAATAGGTATAAATTTCTAGATCTAGCTAATAGTAAAAAAAAAAAGATTTATACTTTATAAGAATTTTTATCATTTTAGAAATGTGTTCCATCTTGTATATGTTTATATTTTTACGCCAACACATAGAGAGAAATTTGCAGATACATTTCGCATTTCTCTACTTTCATATTTAATTTACAAAAAAAACCCCTAACACTTTCAAGAAAAAAAAAGTTGCCATTGCACCAGAATTTTGCAAATTGTAAAATGTCACGATATCGGATTTTCTATCTCTATTCTAGTTTTTGTGATCTACACTGGACGGACGGACAAACGGACTGACAGATAGACCACTTAAAAACAAATTGAAGATCTCCATCTTTTCGGGGGGCCAATAACCAAATAAAAAACAAAGAAAAAAAAAACACTTCTTTTTTGGAAACACGAAAAATTTTTTATTTTGAAGGGTTTTGTAAACGGACCCATGGGGTCAGCCGAACTCAACGTCTTACGTTACATGGAAACTCCAACCTGACACCAGTAGCTGCGTATAAAGGAAAACTTCCTTTAAAACTTTTTTTAAAACTACACATATTCATTTCAAAGAAAGGAAAATTAAGCCATAAGCGTATCCATGTGTCAATATAGTCATGCATTGGTTTTCCTGGCTGATTATGGCAACCCATCGCAAGCCTTTGTAAACGACACTTTGCGTAATATATCCTAGATCTATGTATTGAAATTAGAAATCTAATAATTCACTACAACATCTGTTGCTATTAAAGTCGCCCCCACCCCCCCCCTTTTTACATTTTCTCCTGTCACAACGCAATCCATTCTCTGAAATAAAATATCTTAATCTACAGTACTACCTTAGTTATTTTGATTACTGAACCTCACAACCGAGTCAAATGTTTGGCCAGCTTGCATCCAGCCTGGCACATTCAAACGGTGCACAGTGTAAATGTTGGCCAGATACCCTCTCCCTGCTAAAGCCAAATAAAGAAATCATTTAAATGTTTTTACTCCCCGATCTCTTTCGCATCATAAATAGCCCTTAGCGACAAAACAAATGTTTTCTTTTTTCTCTACCCTCCCTCCTTCAACGCTTCTTTTTAATTGTGGACACTTCTAAAGGATTAACAGCCTGATCAACAAAAGACGAAACAAACGAATAAGGAAACGCGTCGAAAACACGCGCGGTCGAAAGTCGAAACAAAGGTTAGATCTATTCACTGTACTTGGCGTTTCCAAATGCCCTTTTAGACACAGCCAGTACTAATTCATTGTACCGGCTGACCGCATTCATCTTGACAGTGATAGTCTATGTCGTTCTTAATGTAACGATGGCTTTATTAAAGATTAACACAGAAAACAGCACACCCTCCTTGGTATTTATTTTTGAAGTAAATATTGACCAATAACAACAAAAATAACAAAAAAAAAACAAAAAAAAAAAACAAAAAAAAAAACAAAAAAACATCCAAAATTTAGGGACAAAAGAGCAGGTTGTTTTATGCTCATAACAAAAGACACAACTAAACAGAGAAACAAATGGTTTGATGGGCGCAGAGATTTATACAATATTTTCATTGCGTAAGCTAGTAAAAATTAACTACACACATTAGAGACCTTGCGATCTATGCGGCAGATGACGCTCTATGTATCTTTAAAAAAGATATCTCCCTTCTTTGATATATATTATATTGAAATAGGTTTCATTGTTAATCGACGATTTAAGCAGTTGTGTTTAGGCCCTATATGCATATTAAACTAAACAAGAAACGAAAATCAATCCCAATTATTCACTGTTGAATTGTTCTCTTTCCATTTCGTATCACACACCAATCTTCTCTTACTGTGGTATTATCATCTGTATACCTGGAAGTGGCAGGCCTAGACTTGTGGGACTCTAAAACAATAAGAAATAGGAATGATGAGGATGTTTTTTTTATTTATTTTTTATTTTTGTAAAGAAAATGTTAAATGTTCTAAGGATATTTAACAAAATTAACGTTTGGTCCAAAAAACATTTTTATCTCTTCGAGTGCGTTTTTCTAACATCTAAAAGCCTTGTTCCTCCACTGCACCAGTGACGCCTGAGTTCAATGTATATATATCTTGTTGTTCAAGTCATACCATACACCCATAAACAGGCTCTCTTTCTCTTTCTTTTCTTTCTCTCTCTCTCTCTCTCACACACACACACACAATTTTGTATCTATGTTCTTTATCTCTCTATCTCTAATATTGTTCTCTCTTTCTCAAGTCTCATTTTTCTCTCACTCCTTCTCGAAGCTTGTTTTTAAATCTCTCTCTCTCTCACTTTCTCTCTCTCCTAATTATCCATTCTTTTCTGTTTCTCTATATCTCTCTCTCTTTAAACATTGTTTCTCTCTCATTTCTTTCCCTTTTCTCCATGTCTTCTTTCTATCTCTCCCTCCCTCCCTCTCTCTCTCTCTCTTTTATTTATTTCCTACTTAATGATGACACTATCCCACGTGACATTTTGACTTCAGGGGGAAAAAAAACGAAAATTAAAAAAAAATCCTCTTTTAGTCAAAAGTGAAGGGCGAAAGGTGGAGTTGGGGTGAAAGAGGTATAGACAGGGAGGAGGCGAGTTTCAAAACTGTTTACCTGTGTGTCAGATGACCATAATGACATTGACAGAAGTCAACATTAGGTGACACGTGACCACACTAAGTAGGTATAAAACTTAAAACCTTCATCAACTCCCGTCAATATAATTTGGGACCAAGCAAAACATTTTCAGACTTCCTGGACCTAGGCTCTATCAATTTATAAAACAATTTTGGGATTGTCTTTGTGGACCCGTTCATTCTGAACTCAGGCGCCAAGTTCTTAGGTAATGGAAGCTAAAACTTGTGTTGTGTTGCTGGCTCTAGTGGCAGCCGCCGCAGTGGCTGACGCCCAGAGAAACGGCAGGGTAAGATTGACATTACGTAGTCATTGATTTGATTTGTTTTTTACAAGTTGATTCTAATCTACGCTAGTGGTATTAGGTAGGAAAAGTTGATTCTATGACGCTAGTGGTAGCAAAAGTTGATTCTAATCTACGCTAGTGGTACTAGGTAGGAAAAGTTGATTCTATGACGCTAGTGGTAGCAAAAGTTGATTCTAATCTACGCTAGTGGTACTAGGTAGCAAAAGTTGATTCTAATCTACGCTAGTGGTACTAGGCAGCAAAAGTTGATTCTAATCTACGCTAGTGGTACTAGGTAGCAAAAGTTGATTCTAATCTACGCTAGTGGTACTAGGCAGCAAAAGTTGATTCTAATCTACGCTAGTGGTACTAGGCAGCAAAAGTTGATTCTAATCTACGCTAGTGGTACTAGGCAGCAAAAGTTGATTCTAATCTACGCTAGTGGTACTAGGTAGCAATAGTTGATTCTAATCTACGTTAGTGGTTCTAGGTAGCAAAAGATGATTCTAATCTACGCTAGTGGTACTAGATAGCAAAAGTTGATTCTAATCTACGCTAGTGGTACTAAGTAGCAAACGTTGATTCTAATCTATGCTAGTGGTACTAGGTAGCAAAAGTTGATAATAATCTACGCTAGTGGTTCCAGGTAGCAAATGATGATTCTAATCTATGCTAGTTCACTAAGTAGCCTATGAGTGAAATGAACAAAAGTCATCTTGACATTGGAATTGGTGGTGGAGTGGTAAGGAGCTTTACTTCCGTACCGACGGCTCTCGGGCTCGAGTCCCGGTGAAGACTGAGATTTTAAATTTCGAGATTTTTAGGAAACTCTTGACTCCACTCAACTCCAACGCGACCCTGACATTAGTTCGGAAAAGTAATAGCGGTTGGTCGTTGTGCTGGCCACATGACACCTCTTGCACCACCGGCCATAAAAAAAAAAACGGATGAACTTGACATCACCTGCCTATAGATTGCCATGTTAGGGGAACTTTACCATTAAAAACTTGTTTAAAATAAAAACCGCGGTTGTTTTGTATAGATAATACTGTAATAACCTAAGTGAGGCAACTCAACGAGGCACATATATCTTTATTTACACGATAGCACAAGTTCATAAAACATCATCTTTCTTAGGCACAGTCTTTTCACTTCGGCTCTCAAATTGGGCGGAAATCGTTCTCCTTTCTAATGTTGACATCCTTTTAGGTCTAGTCTATCACAGTGCGCACCTTCTAGCACTAGCCTGGATGGCGGTGCGCACGGCTAGAGTTATAACAATATTATAATAGGATAAATTTAATGATATTAAATAGCCATACAAAAGATAGCTTGACGTTTAGCAACATTGAATCAAACAACTTTTTTTGTTGCAGCATTTCTTAACTACGGGGGAAAAAAACAATGAGGCAATCTTATAAAGATAATAATATAATATTATAATTGGCAATGTCTTCGATTCCGAAGATTTAGGATACAATAATGACTACAGTAACCTTTTCCCCTTCGAACCATTTGTTTTTGTAGTTTAATTTTTTTTTAAAATTATTTTCATAGTACTAAAATTGTAATGCAATCTTTACAATTAGTTTTTTTTTGTGTGCTTTGAAACATAAAGGATTTTTTTGTTTGAGTTTCTGTGACAATTGTAGGCCTACATTTTAACAAGCTGAAATGATTTTTTTAATTTTTTTATTTATTAATCTTAAGAATATATATTTTTACTGCGTTATGTGTGTTGCTATAGTCAATTTTTTCAATCTCTTTTATTTATAGCACAAAATAGAGGAAGTAATAGACTTTTCACTTTATGAATTAAAACTAATTTTAAAAGAAATGGGCAAATAACTAGCGTAATAAAGGAGATTTGTTACGAAGATAAACTGCTACTGTTAAAAGTCAAGGTCAATTCCTTTTCATTTAGTTGGCAACAGTGACGCTCAATTTCGAGTCCTTGACATTGCTTAGATCTCTAATGAAGACATTTCGTTGCTGTATTAGTACTAGTTTTAACTATACCGAATTGAACATACTATACACAACTGTACCGAAGTAGGTTACGTTTTCTAGCGTGTTCAATAGAGTGGCATTCTGTTCTCAAAAGAATAAACGGCACACCATTTCGCTGAAAAAAATAATTAAGATAAATTTTAAACCAACTAGGATAACCTATAATGCTGGGTGCTTTTCTGTTTCAATGGCTTCTGTGGTGTTATGTGGCCAGGACAACGGCCGACCTGCGTTACTTTCCTCTACTAATGTCACATGCAGAAGAGGGAGCACGAAGAAAGTGTATCCCAAAGAAAAGCTGGCTGGACAACATAAAAGGCATGAGCTGGCTGGACAACATAAAAGGCATGAGCTGGCTGGACAACATAAAAGGCATGAGCTGGCTGGACAACATAAAAGGCATGAGCTGGCTGGACAACATAGAAGGCATGAGCTGGCTGGACAACATAAAAGGCATGAGCTGGCTGGACAACATAAAAGGCATGAGCCGGCTGGACAACATAGAAGGCATGAGCCGGCTGGACAACATAGAAGGCATGAGCTGGCTGGACAACATAAAAGGCATGAGCTGGCTGGACAACATAAAAGGCATGAGCTGGCTGGACAACATAAAAGGCATGAGCTGGCTGGACAACATAAAAGGCATGAGCTTTCTGGACAACATAGAAGGCATGAGCTGGCTGGACAACATAGAAGGCATGAGCTGGCTGGACAACATAAAAGGCATGAGCTGGCTGGACAACATAAAAGGCATGAGCTGGCTGGACAACATAGAAGGCATGAGCTGGCTGGACAACATAAAAGGCATCTAACTTGATATCCTAGTAAGAACAAGCTAGAAAAAGTGGAGGAAGTTGGTTACGCAAACTGTCACATGACCGCTGCAACGAAAGTCAAGTGACAGAGGAGAGGAATAAGATGAGCTAACGCATGAAATGCAAATAATCTTTTTTTTTTTTTTGGGAAGGAACGTCCTTAGCTCACATCGTTCTGTGTACCTGACATAGTTGAAAAAAAGTAAAATAGCTTCCAAAACCTGGCTGTACGCTCCTGCTTAAAAAGTTTTAGAAAGCATACGTTTCAAAAGCATACATTTAAAATCATAAATTTAAAATCATAAATTAAAAAACAAAAGCAAAACAAACAAATCCATGAATTTAAAAATCTTAACTTTAAAACAAAGGTAAGTTAAAGTTCGCTTTCAGACCTGGCGATCTATGGGGCAGATGATGTTAACGTCATGTGTTTATATGGCCAAGGTTTCAAAGAGCGACCGTCTTTAGTTTCCCCAACTGGTAACTTTATAAAGCGCAAGGTTAAATGCATAATTAGCAACAACAACAAAAACATGTGTAATCATCTTGACTAAACTGACATTGATCTGAATAAAAGTTTGTACATCAATGTATACAAATCGAAATTCTTAGTTAAAATGATTCAACCAACAAAATTTATTTAAAAATGATTTTAAAAATGATTTTTAATTTAGAACATTCTCACTTCTGAAATAGAGTCAGAACACAGTTTGAATAGCAACATACCTGGCTTTTATCATCACTAAGTGTGCAATTTTAAAAATCAAGTTTGAAATAACTTGAATCAAAACTGTTTGGGTCTACACTTCTGACACCCCCCCCCCCTTCCCAATCACTTTATTCATCAACCTTTCAGAGATTTTAGCTAAGTGTCACAACTCCAGAGCTTCATTAGCGTATTAGTGTTTCAGTTTTGCTGTAATAATGACAACCAGTGCTGTATCTAAAATCTCGAGAAACACACTGTCTCCCTTAGCTGGTGTATAGTATTAAAAGGCCGGTTTTTCACTCTGACTACCTGGTAAAATAGAGGGCCGTAAGTAGTGCCGATATTGTTTCATTTGTAAAACTTCAACCAACTATTTCCAAAAAAAAACAAAAAAACAACGAAACAAATCTCTAAAGAATGCCAAAGTTTTGACCAAAAAGAAATCACCAGGTGAGTTACCGTAAGACAAATAAATCAGTTGCATGTTTTAATTTGCATATACAAGTATTAGTTACCTCCCCATTCTCGTTGTCTTCAACTCACAAGCTTGTCTATTCTCCTAGGAGTGGTAGTGTCTTGAATCTAACATCTTAATGTTTGGGGTTCAAAACTAGGTGTAGAGGTCGGATTTTCCCCCCTCTCTGAAGTAAGGGCTCAATTGCATGAGTGACTACATGGGTATTCGGCCGATGGCTTAATGGGTACTCGGCCGATGGCTTAATGGGTACTCGGCCGATGGCTTAATGGGTACTCGGCTGATGGCTTAATGGGTACTCGGCCGATGGCTTAATGGGTACTCGGCCGATGGCTTATTGGGCACATGGTCATATGACCGTTATCTTGAAAAAGTAAAAATATTAGTTGATTTTGCTAGTCACCTAATACCTTCCAAAGTATAAGCCCTCAGAAAACAAATAGCATAATATCATTTGTCCTATGGGTCATAAGATCATCTTTATTCCGATAATCCATTAAGCCCAAATGGTCACGTTAAGTTTTCTAGCATATTGATAAACTCGCGAAAAAGATTTTTCTTCCGGGTTATGGAAAACCAGCGTGACTCTAGATCTAATACTACTTTCAGCCATAATGCATGATTAATGGGTTTTATCATCAGAATTAGAAAGTATATATTTTTATTTTTCAGAATCGTGGCGGTAGACCACGTGGTCCTCCTCAACTTCCGGACGGTGACGTCTACAGCTGGGCCAGGAATGTGAGTGGCAGCAGTGTGGACGAGAGCGCATTTGTTCCAACGTAAGTCACGTGACTCGCGATGCACCAAGCTACATGCTTTATGCAAGGGGCGGACTGGGTGTTAAAATCGACCCAGGCATTTTTATACAATCCGCGGCCCACAAGTTGTATATCCTATGATAGACATCCATTTCTAGGTCTACCTGTCCTCAAAATCATTCTGTTAAGTTTGATAATATATCGTTAACTGAACGCATGCATACAATGAAATCTGTATCTTTTTTTAAAGAAATACAGTAGGCCTTAATGTTGCTTTTTTAATCGCTAAAAGATAGGGCTCTAAAAGGATGAGGCCTACTAGTAGCACTGTCTACGGATGTAGGCTATTACATTATTTCGGAAAATGTGTTAGATTAAATTAGCATTACACTGTAGAGTCTGCCCCCCCCCCAAAAAAATAAATAATTTAACACGACGCTCAGAGGTCCCCTTTTTTCCAATAAAAAATATTATAAAACCTTTAATAATTTAATAATTCTATAGTGGCATTCATGAGACCCTAATGTGGCCCTACCGGCCCATTTGGGTACCGGCCCACCGGGCATTTGCCTTTATGCCCATATAGCCGGTCCGGCCTTGCTTTATGCAGACGTCATGACTGTTCCATTTTCTTGTATGGCGGATAGCTCTATAGAGTTCCATCTGATGTGCTTGTTCAGACTGCCTTGAGGTCAACTAACGACGACTGTTGAATTTTAACCAATTACTCTGCAAGCGTTTGAGTTTTACTGTTCGGGTGTATTCCGTGTAGTTGATCAAGCAAACTAAAACAAGACATCGATTTAACTAGTGAAGAGATGTGGTCAACACTGATGAACAATGTAACAGATATTTATTTCATGAAAAGGCCGCAGTAAAAGTCTCTGTCAAAATAAATACGTCTTTACCCTAGAGAATTCTATCGCTAACTGATTTTCCGGTCTCTAACCCAACATATCCCAAACGTCACTAGTCCCGTTCAATATACGTCTTCTATGGTGCGTCGCTAAATAACTAATACTCTAAATAAGGTGTCTAACAGATTCCTCCCCCCCTTGAAAAAAAATATGTCAATATTTTTGTACTACTGTCAAGTCTTACAAGGGCATTTGCAATTCATGGGGAAGACAACAAACATAAAATCTTGACATCTTCATCTTGGCTTGACAGTGTATGATGTTCCTGCCAATGTTCGTATCGTTCTACTTAGGTTAAGTTCCAAAATCATCTTTGTTCAATACACAGTTTATCATGTGGCATCTCATGGGCACATCATAACATATCACCTCACAAATGTTCTCCACTGGCAGTAATCTGACAAAATATAACATTTCAAAACAATTATACAATTTATTTCCACATTCAATAAAGTTTTGTTTTTTCTTACCACCCTTTTATACGCTTTTCGTCCATTTTTCTTTTATACTCACCCTTTTCCATCGACCTAACTTTTGTCAATGATATATGAAATGATTCACAAAAATATATCCATACTTACTTTCAAATGCTTAACATCAAATTTACTTATCTCCCTTTTCCATAACATATAGATTGTGTCAATATATTAATATATATATTACATAATAAATAATTATATTTACAGCATTATCTCATCTCATTTCAATGTCATTCTAGATAACAGATCAGCTACAATATTCATAGATCCACTAATAGCTTTCACTTCAAATTTATATTCCTGTAGTGCTAAGAACCATCTATATACACGACTGTTTTTCATATTCTTTTGCTGTATATACTGAATAGGTTTATGATCAGTTAATAATATGAATTTTCTCCCTATTAAGTAACTCTCTAGCTTAGTAATTACCCATATTACAGCTAATGCTTCCCTTTCAATGACACTATATTTTTTCTCTGCCTCTGATAATTTTCTACTTACATATAATATAGGATGTAAGTTATCATAGTTCTGCATTAAACAACCACCAATAGCATTACCAGATGCATCAGTTGTGACATAAAATATTTTGTCTTTATCTGGTAGTCTCAGTATTAATTCATGACTAAAAATATCTTTAATTCTGTCAATAGCTTTCACACATTCCTCATTACAGACTACTTTTTGAGGTTTTCCTTTTTTAAGTAAATCATTTAATGGATTCACTATTTCTGCTAAGTTCTTTATGAACTTTCTGTAATAATTTACTATTCCCAATATACTTTTAATTTGTCTTTTTGTTGTAGGTATTTCAATATTAAGTACTTTCTTTATGTTATCTTCAATAGGGCTAATTATGTTGTTATTTACTTTATGTCCTAAGAAGATTATTTCTTCCAATCCTATTTCCACTTTTTCTGCCTGAATTGTAAGTCCACTTTCTTTTATTATTTTGAATACTTCTTTTACATCTACCAAATGTTCTTCCCAACTATTATTAAAAATACATATGTCATCCAAATAACAAATAACATTTTCTTTATTTCCAATTATCAAGTTCATCATTCTATTAAATGTTGCTGGTGCATTTACCAACCCAAAACTCATATAATTCCATTGAAAAATACCATATGGTGTTACAAATGCTGTGTAAGGTTTTGCATTTTCTGTTAATGGTATTTGCCAATAACCTTTAGTTAAATCCAATTTAGTAAAAAATTTTGCTCCATTTAATTTATGTAAAATATCCTCTATATTTGGCATTGGATATGGGTCAAATTCTGTGATGTTGTTAAGCTTCCTATAGTCAATACATAACCGTATATCTCCGTTTTTCTTTTTGGCTATCACAATTGGTGAAGCATAAGGTGATGTTGATGGTTCAATTATACCTGATTCTAGTAAATTGTCTATTTCTTTTTTTACTTTGTCTTGTAAATGTAGAGGTATTCTATATGGCTTAAGATTGATTGGTTTTGGATCTGTTACTTTAATGTCATGTTTAATAATATTTGTTTTTCCTGGTATGCTGGAAAAAATTTCTTTGTATTCCTGTATTATTTTAGTTATATCTTTTGACTTTTCCTTAGTTAAATTATTAAGATTAATCTTTTGCCAAGTTTGATTCTCTTTTGTTTCTATTACAGGTATTTCCTTAATGTCATTTTCATTGTGATTTTCATTTGTTATTATCATCAAGCACTCTTCTCTCTCTGAAAACTTATTTTCTATTTCCTCCTGAATGTTTTGTATCAACTCATCTTCTCTATCATGATACAGTTTCAAATTATTTATGTGATATGTTTTAATTTTCCCATTTATTTCAATTTGATAATTTACATCACTAATTTGTTTTATCACCTTAAATGGACCTTTCCATTGTTTACCAATCTTATTTTTCAGATCATTTATTAATATTAATACATTGTTTCCTACTTCTAGTGTTTTCAATTGTCTTTTCTTATTTATATTCTCATGAGCACTTTGTTTGTACTTCTTATTGTTGTTATATGCTTGAGTCCATATTTCTTTCAATTCTGTTGTGATTGTTGTTTCATTGTCCTTATTTAATCTATTCTCATTGTCTATTAGATTTTCTTTGAAAACATCTAATTCATCTCTGGGTTTTCTTCCATGTATTATTTCATATGGTGAAAATTGTGTTGCTTCATGGATGTTATTTCTATGAGCAAATAGTACATAGTTAATGTAATGATCCCATTTATTCTGATTATTCTGAATTATTTTTGTCAGTGATCTTTTCAGTGAACCACCATAACGTTCACATAAACCGTTACTCTCTGGGTGGTAAACTGAAGAATATATGTGTTGTATATTATATTGTTTAGTCCATTTCTCAAATTGTTCTGACTTAAACTGAGATCCCTGGTCACTCAATATAATTTTAGGTATACCATGTCTTGTGATTACTTTTTGAGTTATGGCATTAATGATATTTTCTGTACTTGTATTTGATAATGGAATTGCTTCTGGGTATCTACTAAACATGTCTATTACTGTTAAAATATATTTATTATTATTTTCAGTTTGAATCAAAGGACCTATTAAATCAATAGCTATTTTCTGAAATGGTTCTGTAGGTTCATTCATTTCTTGAATGGGTGCTTTATTCACTAAGCTTTTGTTAGATCTCTTTTGACATATGTCACATGAGTTTATGTATTTATTGATTGTTGCCTTCATTTTTGGCCAAAATACTTGTTTTGACAAATTCCTATAACATTTCTTTACTCCCCTATGTGCTGCTAAATTATTGTCATGTGTCATGATTAAAACATCTTTCCAATATTTCTGTGGTAAGACAAGTTGTTTTATTTTTCTGTTATCATTATTTGTTTGTCTAAATAATATTTTATTCTCTATACAAAACTTTTCCATTGGATTATTATTGTTTTTATCTGATATTCTTGAATATATTTTCCCAATAATATTGTCATTCATTTGTTCTAATGCAAGTTTTGGTAATGTTTCTTTTTCACTTTGAGAAATTTGTGTTTCAGGACTATTTTGTGTTTCATTTTCTATCTCGCTTTCCTTAACATCTGTATTTTCTATTTGTATTACATTACTGTTTTCTTTTTCTTCATCATTATTTATTACATTTACTGTATTTTCCTGTTTCTCATCTTGTTTATCCATTGATCTTGTTATTACCATACTTGTTATATTTTGTGTGTCTATGTTTTCATGATTACGTGTTATGTTTTTGTATTTGTTTTGCCAGTCTTCTAATTCTTTTCTTGAACATTCTTTTACTCCTCTTATGTTTCCTACTAACATATCATATCTCATTTCTGGTATTGCAATACCATCACAATAACCAGTGAAAAATGGAGTTTCAATGTATACCCTTATAGCTTTAAATTCCCTTATGGTGCCATCTGCTAATTCTACTTTCCTAGTAAACCCTTTATACCAATGAGGTTTGACAAATTTAGTTTTCACTGCCAAAGTGTTACAACCTGAATCTCTAATTAATTCCACTGGAATTCTATCTACAAACCCTGGGTACACTGCAAAATTGTTCCTATTTCCTTCCATGAAATATACTCTATCTGTACCTTTATTTTTGTATTCCCTACTGTAACTCCTATTTCTATAATTTCCCCTGTCATTCCTATCTCTACTCCTATATCTACTGTTATTTTGTTCAGTGTATCTATTTCTACTTCCAGACCTACTATTCCCTCTTCTACAGTTAGCTGCTATGTGACCTTTTCCTTGACATTTAAAACAGGTTATTTCACCATATTTTCTATTTCCACTATTTGATCTGTTTCTATTTCTACTTCTATCCACATTTTCTTTGGTGTATCCTATTAAATCTACTTTGCTCTTATCCCTATCAGAAAATGGTTTATTTGGATATGCATTTTTGTATATTCTCATTATCTCTGTTATTTCATCTATAGTTTTTGGGTTTCGTTCTCTAATAAAAGATTGTAATTGGGGATCACATTTATTCACAAAGTTATCTACTAGAATAAAATTTTTTAATCCTTCATAAGAATTTCCCACTTTTTCTAATTTTACCCATTTATTGAAAAAAATCTTTCTCCATATTAATGGTAGTTTGAGGTTCTACTTCTAATGATGGTATATTGTCAAAGTATTTCTTTCTGAAAGTTGTAGCATTATGACCATAGGCATTCAACAACTCTCTTTTCAAAACTTGATAGCTATCATCAATATGATGGTCATGATTTTGGCATATTGTTAAAGCTTGACCATGAACAAAGTCTATCAGTAATTCAGACCATTCTTCTTCTGGCATATTAAATGTAGACATTTTTGCCTCATATCTTTTCAGAAAATCACCAATGTCATCCTTCTGTTCATCAAAACTTTGTATCTTCCTCTTTAGCCATGTTTGCGAATTAGGGTTGTCTCTTTGTGTGGTAGCATTATTTGAATTATTTGTGTTATTTTCTTGAGTTGTCTGTGCAGTTTGAGCTCTGGCTTGTGCTGCATCCAATCTCATCTTCTCCATTTTAGCCTCATGCTCTCTCTGCCTTTCTTGGTCCTCTTTTTGCTTCGCATATTCTTCCTTTCTGATCCTATCTTGTCTTTCTATCTCTTCTTTTTGACGTTCTTTTTCTTCCCTCACAACTTGCTGTACATAAGCTGCCAAGTCCTTTCCTTTTAACTCCATGGCCTTTCCATCCTGCATAGCTGCTTCCTTAACCTCCTTAAGGTCCACATATGAGGATGTAGCCATTGTATTATATTTTCACCTCAAACTTATATATATTTTTACTTAGCCTATATTGGTTATGGCTATACTAAAACTTATTTTAGTTTTTTCACAATTTTATACAAGTTTTAAGTTTATGTCTCTATAGATTCAATAATCTAGTCTGAGTTATATTCAAATCTGTATATTAATGTCACACAAATTTAGATCTAATATATTATATTATATATAATAGTACCATTTAGATCCAGAGTTACCAAGAACACTATGACTATGAGTATATATAACTGACCAATTTTAAATTTGATATGACTGAAGTGTCTAGAGTCTAGATTAGATAGATCTAGATCTAATCCATAAATTATGGTTCTATTTAACCATATGAAATAAATATGCCCATACAATATGTATCAAATATATCTTTAATAAGATATATGTCTAGAATGTACTACCTTCATTTATCTTTGAAATTAATATTTGAAATCAGAGTCTAGATTAGTAAATGTAAATTTGTGGATCTAGATTAGCCAGACGACAATGTTTGACTATTATGCCAGTTTCGGCATTATTCTCATGGCAAAATCATATTTGATTTTAACCGCTCAAACTAAAAATGTATTTTAGTCTGATTCACAATAAAAGAATCGTACCTGCACTTTCTATCATTAAGTGAAAAATCAACAGATCTAATTAAAGTAATAAAAATAAATAATATAATATAATATACACAAATGAAATAATTAAATGAGACTATCGCTATGGGTTGGGATATGACAATATGGCACACATTGATAACGTCACGAAGTAACCAAGCAACAACGGATATGACGTTTACACAAACAAAAACAATCACTATCCTAAACGTATAATATAGCTTTTCATCTAAATTACGTCTTTTCCACGACGGTTTAAGGCGCACCACCTGATTTTACTCAGGCTAACGTACCAAATTTAGACGAAATCTATTTCTAAGGGCAATCTAAACATATACTAATAAGAAAAATGGCACTTAGCTTTGATAAGAAAGTTTCCTATGTTCCGAATCCCGAATATAATAGATCTACAGCAAATTCCACTGCCTCTCTTCCAGTTCTGACTCTGTTCTCCGGTACTGCCACTGGATACAATCCGTGTTGAGTATCCCACGTAATGCCCCAGATGTCTTGATATGCCACAGCAAAATGTTTCAGTTTCTTTGACGACTGTTGATGACCGTATGTAAAGTTCCGACGACTTTGTGTAAACAGTTACTGGCGAATATGTTAACGGTTCTCCTGACGACGACTTGATTTGCGTAGACGACTACTGGCAAATAACAGTCTCTTGACGGCAACTTGATCTGGGCGACTGACGAATAACGAATTTCTTGATGACTTGATCTGGGCGAGCGAATAACGACTTTCTTGACGATGACTTGATCTGGGCTGACGAATAATGATTCTCCAAAATAGTTCACTGCTTCTGCTGCTAATATGGTAGTACGACGAAGTTTGCTGTTGTATGCTACTTCACTAGACCAAAATGTCCGTAGTGTCCAATGTAGACTAGGTGAGACCAAGGTCACCTCCGACGACGTTCCGTTATACGATTAACGGTTTCACAAAAAAAAAACAAGTGGACGTAGCTGTTTCCACTACTTCAACACTAACAAGTCTCGATATGGTCTAGATCAACTCATAATCAATAGACCAACATTCAGCAACGAATAATGTGACTTCACTAACCTTCCAAAGGTTAAACGCAGTGACCGTTGAAAAGTGGCAATCAACCGGTTCAATGAGCAAACTGCTCCACACGAATCTCTCAAAGGGTAAGACAGAGCGATTTAGTTAGCTAACAAACTTGTAGTACTCACAATACTTCTTACAGCGGGCAAACTGTCCTTTTCAACTGCCTAGGTAAACTTGATATGCCTATGTGGCTCCTACGACGAAGAAAAAATATGTCCAACAGGTTTACTGACAAACTCTCACCCGTTATGAATGAACGGTTCCTCTGGCTTCAGGTTGATACAGCATACGAAGATCAGGCGTTGGTGATACACTTGTTGAGTAGACCAGACGTTGAGATGGTCACTGTCCTGACGAAGGTCACCCTGAGTTAACGGCTCGTCGAACGTGCGATCGAGTAGGCGACGACTGCATGTGAAACTGACGA
>JAZGLO010000151.1:0-57500 GCA_036873155.1 Biomphalaria sudanica
TTTTACATTTTAGAAAAGTATTCAGCGCTGAGTTGCTTCATTGTGTCATAGCAGTGTCTTGAATACATTTATAGGCACCTCCGAATCTGGGTGTGTCATATGATTGTGGAGACAACACAACTATCAGCGAAATAAAGCAACGGGACAATCACTATTCATTTCTACTTTTTACAAAGGCTATATCAACTCACGCTGTCTGTCTGTCTGTCTGTCTGTCTGGTACAAAGTGTGAACATGTTTTTCTCCCTTTTCCCATTCTCAGATCAAGTTGAAACTTTGCACAACTATTCAATGTACCTAACAAGACATGAATTTACACATAAATTGTTAATTAATTATTAGTGATTAATTATTTTTTTTTGTTTGATATTGAAACTAGGGGAATAAATGCTAGTTAAAGAGAGATGTGAATGTATATATGGATTTATTCCCCTTACTACGTTTTAACACGTTTTTCTTCTTCTTTCCATTCTCGGATCAAGCTGAAAATTGTGTATTATTATTTATATTCATTACAATACACGAATCAATCCAAAAACGAACCAACTAGTTAATCAATTAGTACTAATAAATTTAATTTAGTTTTATATAACAAAAAGGGAGTCAAACCATGCTATTTTCAAGTACATGGCGGAAATTAGCGGTTCTTTCCCTACATAAGCTTTTTCTTAAAGTAATTTTGTGTTCTATTGCTTGTTGATTCTTTTTTTTTACAATCCAGTGATGTTCAACTTACGAACCTTGGGTCTATGTCTAGTCTGTGATACGATGCTTTCCGGCCCATTATTTAGGCAAAAGGCATGTTAAAAAAAAGGAGATAAAATTTTTTAATCCTCCCGTGACATATGTGCCGAGTATTAGTCTGGCCCCCACCCCCCACCCTTCTTGGCCGAAAGACGTAGAACAGTTGTGGTACAATGTCCACTTACAATCATGTTAATTATACATGACCTACTGACCTAATGTAGCTTAGGAAGATGGCCGTTGAGGTGAAGATGGTCGCCATGTAAGACATTTGTTCCCCTGACTTCTCCGGGATGAGAAAAACAAGGGGGATCATGACTGACGTCAGCACCAAGGGAAAGATAACCACGATGACGTAGTACAATCGTTGTCGCCTCATCGTCAGCACGAAGTATGGAATCTGGTCGCCGCTTTCCAAGCTTATGTATGCTACCGTGAAATTGACCAATGTCCATTCTCCCTTTACACTGTACGGGTCATTTTTAACGACGTTCTCTTGCAAGTCTGATAAGCCATTTAAATGCATCTTGAATGGCACTTTTTGGACGCCATCTTCGAAGTAGTAGATTCCAAAATTGCAGGACTGCGTGTCGAACGGGTATTTTTGGACGTCGATCTTGCACCGGAAAGTTACATAGCCAACAACTTTACAGGAGACGAACCCGGAAGCATTCACTAGTAAACTGACCGGAAAATCGATGACCATAGATTCCTTGTAGCCGACCCATACACCGATTTGTGGTAACCACATGTGTTCGGTGTCCAGCAGGACAGCCTGAGTACTATAGTTGTTAACATCCCAGGCCAAGCCTTTATGAGTCCATCCGATATAGAGAAGGCATGCTATAGTCACAAGCTGAAATACATGTAGACTAAACTAAACTTGGTTGAATCAAACTAGACTTTATTTTAAAAAACATAAACAAAAAGTAGAATGATTGAACACTGAAGGGAATATCTTTGAAAATAGGTTTTTCAAACCGAGATACAAAACAAATTTATGCCAAGAATAATCGAGCTTTAAGTCATTGCCATAGTGTCCGAAGTAATATTGATAAGATATAAAATGTGTGTGTTCTAGTTATACACTTAAGATTACCAGACATTTGCAAATCCAAAAAAGTAAAAGTAGGACAAAAAGGAGGACAAAGCCTTACAACGGCGGCCTAAAAGGAGGACAACGTCTTATAAAGGAAAATCAGACGAAGTAGCCACCTGGTGCAACACTGATCACACAACATCGTCTGCATCAATACCCTATTTCTTTCGGTACTATGTGCATCACAACACATCATTTATGAGCTAGTGTTAAAAACAAAAAATTAAAAAAGGAGTGAATTCTTGTGTTGCATAATATCTCATTGTAATGAACCAAAGACACAATGACTGGCTTAAAAAAAGTTGACTGCCTATTAAGGAGGCTCGAGTTTGAATCTCAACTTAAGCAGAGAGGAGTTTGCTGAGTGCCTAAAGACAACACGGAAGCCTTCTCCCAGATCCCCCTCTCCCAGAAGTCCACCAAAGAGATTGGGGCCACAGCCCACTGAGTGTGATATAAGCATTACATTTGCGCTATGCAAAAGTAATTTTAAAAAAAGCTTGTCATTTTAACATTTTGGAGGAACTGTCATCTTTGTGCCAGAGGTCTGGTAAGCAGGGCCGGTCTTAGACCACTTCAGCCTATGCGGCCACAGTGGGCCACGCACATTCATAGGCCCTGCGCGAAATGTAGGTGTAAATGATTGAATTAAACAAAGCATTGTAACTTATTATTATAGGGTTTCTTTGATTTCTCCTGACATTGCAAAACATACGAATAAGTCATGAAAATCTCCTGAAACTATTAGAATCCTTAAAAACAGACAAAAATGTCATTTCGGGGTGTCATTCAACACGAAAAGGTCAATCCTATTTGCGATTTAAAAAAAAAGGCACTGTCAGCTTTCATTTAATAAAAATGAAATAAGGCGAATTTTAACCAAAACAAGAAGTTCAAATACTTAATTGACTTTAATAGTCACTGGCATACAAATATTGATTTAAATTTATCTCGACCTCTTAAAAAAGACAAAAGCGATATTTTGCTAGTCGATAGTAAATCTAAAAAGCAGATCTAAATGTTTATCGGCCTTTTGTGGGAAAACTGCTATCTACTGTAGATGGCTCTTGAAGTTAATTTGACAGTGATTTTGTACTTAGTAAAGTATGAATAAAATGCAAAGACAAATTTATTTTCTAATACAAAATCTTAATTTTCACTTATTATTCTTATCCCTACCCAGACTGGGCCCCGCGCAGTCCGTTTCGCATAGAGCCCCGCAATCTGTAGGACCGGCCCTGCTGGTAAGCTTATGTCTAGAAATTAATACAAAGAAGCAAGTGTTACCTGTTCAACCTGATCCACTTGGACCACCTCTGCAAGGTACAAAGTCACAGATATGTCTACTGGTTCCGTGTTGGAAACGAACAGATCAGCGGGCATCTTATGAACTAGTGCCGGCCTTTTTAACAGGTCAGTCATAAGCCTCTCGTAGTCCTGTACGAAGGAACTGTTCACATCTGCCGTCACTAAGCCAAGACACGAGAAGCAGCACACCGTACTTATCAAGCGCTTTAACATATCGCTTCTAGACGTCATTCGTGGACAACTTAATTAATAATGTCAGTTTTTAATTTAAAAATATTTATAAACATTGGCCAATGATACTACGTCTAAAACTATTAGTTGTATTTTTTCTTCATTTATTACATTGTCATCTTAAATTTATGTTTGAAATTATAGTTTATAACTATAAATAGTTTATAGATTTAAAGAATACAAGCCAAATAAAACCATATTTAAAACTCATACTCTTTAAATATTTAACAGGCGCCACGCAAACATTTAGTTGCATCAATGTTACGTAAAATTTTTTTTAAAAGTACTATTGTAAAAAAATATGTCAAATAAATGATTTATCTAGTGCATGAAAAACATATCCATGTCCAATATTATGAACATAGTCGTATCACTATGTGTGACATCCCGGTTTGACATAAGCAAGGGAAGATAACAATCAGCGACAGGTAACTTGTTGGACATTTCAGTAAAGGGGGACAATGTTAATATAGAAGAAAATGTTGCAATGAGTGTGTGTTTGAGCAATGGTGTTAAATGGTAGGGGGACATATGCCATGACTGTACTCTTTGGGATTTTGGGAGAAAGAAGCTATGGACTTAGAAAAAAAAAGCTAGATTCTATGTGCTAAAAGTATCTTGTGCTATCCATGTCATGGGATTAGATTGTATGGAACACAATGTCACTTAGCAAGCCAACTACATTAGTTAAATAAGCAATGGAATGGTTGTCAAAAGAGGTGAAAATTATGGAATGTAAAAAAAATGAAACAGAAACACAAGTAAAGTAACTGTTGACGATTTCTACAATGTAATCAAAACCAAACCAATCCCATTAGATTTTGAGTGACAATTTTATAGTCGACACCATAAATATATGACTTAAGTCAATAGATATAAATTTGGAAAGTTTACACAAGCTATCATATCCATAACGTTTACAATATGTAAGCAGAGACTATGGCAGTGTTTCTCAAATTGGGGTTGGAAAGCACACCTTAGAAATCCCGTCGTGCGGGCAATATGAAAAGGGAGGTCTTGAATGTAATTTTTTTTTCAATGACAAAAATGTGTTGTTGGGGTAGTCATATTAATGAATGGATTACAAATGTTGCTTTAAAGGTAATAATTAAATTCAGATCTAGAACTTGTCTGAGCCTTTGAACATAAACACGAGAATGTAGCAGAAGAAGAACAATTATTTGTATTTTGTTAGCCGCTTTCGCACTGTCTTATGCAGACAAATCCAACGGAGGTAACACTCAAGTAACGAAATCCAATAACACTAGCAAAAGGTCAACACTAGAATTTAACTGACGCTGGATAGTCAATGTCAACAAGACGTTTAGTAAATGCGAAGGAAACCATCGAATGTCCTCAGGCTAAATCTCCAAGTCAATAAAACTGCCTCTCTCTTAAGTACCTGACTTGAGTTGGGGAAAGTAAAGGTGGTTGGTCGTTGTGCTGACCACATGAAATGCTCGGCAACCGTTGACTAAAGAAAACAGTTGACCTTAACATCATCTGCCCTATCAATCGTAAGGTTTTAAAAGGGGGAACTATCTCTCGATAACGTATGCGGCCTTGTAGAAAATGATTTATATTGATTGTGTACATATTTTAATGTTTTTGTTTGTATATTTACTAAAGTTTAACCAAAAAATACAAATAATGTTAACTCTTTTATTGCTAACACTTTGATCTCAGGGAGTGAAGCTCTAAGCAGCCAAACAAAAAACTCGTCTTGCCACGCCCCTAAGAATCCCTTAAAGTGTATCTTCTTAGCTATTTATGGATGTCTCAGAATTCACTCATGCAAACAGCTTCAAAATGCAAGGGATGGTGCATCCGCTAACCAATCCGTGGCACCAAAAATCGTCCCCATCAGCAGCACTTGTGCAGAAGTGAAGCAAAGAAAGAATAGGTTGTCCCATTGTCCTGGACTCAGACGAAACAAGAGCGGCATCTTTGGTTGCTTTGTTTCATCACTCTCTTCCACGATGAGTGGCAGGTCGCTGTTTTCTGGTGTAACGACGGCTATCTTATCTGGATGAATTGTATTAGTTTGTTTCAATGATCTACTTTCAGAACTTGATTTCTTCATCTGTAGAAAAAAAAAACACAATTAAACACTCAGGAAGATATTTGTTCGTTGTATACGAACGTACGTACACAGTACCAGATGAACATTCGCACCTGTCACTGTGATATATTACAATATTTAGAATGTATTTTAGTGAGAAGTATCGCTGAGCCAGCAACAGAGGTTGGCAAACATAGAATCACGAGATATGGGGGTGTCACGCTGATCGAAAATGTATAATACAGGTGGGCTACTGCTATATTTCATCTTCCAAACAATCGGAGAATTTCATTTAGTCCATGGATCCTCACTTTCGTTAATAACCCTCCACTATCACAGATTTTGAGTGCATGCTAAACGGCTTATACCACTTTAAAAAATTATTTTTTTTATTTTATACATGGATATAATCATTAATACTTATACTAATTTATAACTAACTTATAGAATTAACCCATTAACTGTTGCTTTTTCAAGAGTGTTAGCATGGCTTCATACCAACAGTAAGAAAAATATGTATTTTGAATTTTAGAGTAATCACTTTTCTTGTTCAGAGCTTTTAATAGGAATCCGAACAGATCTCAATCGTTGAAAGTTTCGTCAGTGCGAGTAAGATTTTATCCAGGACAGTGTTTTTATTTTATTTTATTAATTTGTTGTGAATCGATTCTTTCCCATTTTTTGTCAAACCATGTCCTTGCATAGTACGCCAGACATATACCGAGAATGTAGTGGAGATTAGGCCAAATTTAAATGACAAGAGAAAAGATCCAATATAGCATGCAATACTTTTCCAGTGTCAGAATAATTCGCTATGTTTGAAATTAACCTTAGTGAATCATGTTGCTTTTTTGTTCAGCTGTAAAATCAATGTGACTAACTAAATGATAAAACGGGGTGACTAATGACTTCACTGTAAAAATGTCCACGTATGTGTGTGTTAATATTTAATTTGTATTATTTATTTATGATCTAATTATTTTTAAATGTTTACAAAAATAAAACATACTTGATCTTTTTGTTTTTCGTACATTTTGACCACGAATAGAGTTGCCAAGTTGGCCAGGAGACCTTGTATCGAGACACCAATCAGCAAAAGTATCAGATAGGAGGCGCTCGACACATTACGTGGCATGACGTCACTAAAGGAAGTAAAAATGTTGCAGAGCATTAAGATCTAAATTGGAATTAGTTTGATGGTAAATATTTGAGAAATTCTGTATTATTTATTATGTTTTATTATTATATTATAATTTGAGAAAAGTATTTATTTATTTTGGATTAAATCAACTGTTGTTTTCTTTTCACAATGTAGAATATCTGGAAACCTATCTTGTTCTTTTCTTCCTTTTATACTTCTCTCTCTCTCTCTCTCTCTCTCTCTCTCTCTCTCTCTTACTCTCTCTCTCTCTCTCTCTCTCTCTCTCTATCTCTCACTCTCTCTATTGTTGTTCTCTCTTTTTTCTTTTTTCTATAACCTTTTCTTTCTGTTTTTTATGTCTCTTTTCAGGGGTGGCAGGATACAGGTGGAAACAGCATGAATGACACTGGAGAAAATTTTTTTTAAAATTTTATTAACACCTTAATTATATCTTTGAGAAGGCCGACACACTTGCCGATTGTGGGAGAACAAATATACAAGTGAACATTCTATCCAGAAGAAATGAAGAAACAAATAATGAACAAAGTAAACGAGAAATGAACAAGCTCTCATCCGAATCACAAGAAAGAAGAAACCTATTATAAACTATCACGTTCTGACCAACGTCTAATATTTCGCTTCAGAACCGGACACAACAGAATGAGACCACATATGTTCCGGAAGCTAAATACTGGAACTAGCGAAATCTGTCCTTCAAAACTGCATTCTTTCTAAGGAGGCCCGAACAAGACATTGGCCCCAAAATACCCCCGTAGGAAAAAGACTATATGGAGAGCTGCGTGGTTTGGATTCCACTGCGCATTTCATCTTATATATTGGTCTAGTCATCTGAACGCTCCAACAGTTCATCTCATATATTGGTCTAGTCATCTGAACGCTCCAACAGTTCATCTATTATATTGTTCTAGTCATCTGAACACTCCAACAGTTCATCTCTTATATTGGTCTAGTCATCTGAACGCTCCAAGATAATAATGAGAACGAGGAAGAAGAAGAACATTTATACATTTCAGTTGGACTCATCGCAAAATAAATCCACAGAGGATCGGTTGCTTTGGACTCGGATAGCTCACATGCCAAAAGAAGTTGTGCACCACTGCTATAACATTGAACATTGAATGACATCCTTGGGGCCCGCAAAGACATTTCTGCTGGCAAAACACGGAGAGACAGACAAACGTATGAAAAGACATTTTAAAAGAATAGATGGGCCTATCAATGAAAGAGACTAATTATGGCAAAAGACAGGAATGGAGAAAGACGGTCAGCAGATCATGTGTGGTGTCCCAGTGGTCCAACAAGCTCAGGAACAGACGAAGGTGAAATTGAAAACTCTAAATGTAGTGTGACAGTTCAAAAGTAAGGGTCAAACCGCGCTATGTATAAAAGCATATGATGTAAAGTGTATCCGTTTCTATGGCTGACGGTTACGAGGGTGTCATGTGACCAGCACAATGACCAACCGCCTTTACTTTTTCCCCAACGTATGTCAGGTACCCATTAGAGTTGGGGGAGGTGGGCAGAGGCATCGAAATTTAAAATTTTAGTTACCACTAGGATTTGAACTTTGGAACCCTCGGTCCGGAAGCCATGCGCTTTCCCATACCACTTAAATGTAGGTGTATAGATGATAAAAACACATCAAAAGCATACTTGTTAAATATATTTAAGAAACGTACGTCGTTGTATTAACTACAGCATTTAATGAGCTTTTTATTTTAAAAGTTACCTGACAAAATTGAAGAATATCGCTAGAGAGGTGTACAGCGTGACGAAAAACGAAATTTTTTCGCCGCTCCCAGGAGGTATCAGGAACACCAGAGAGATCATCACTGATGTCAGCAGCAACGGGGTGATCACGGTAATGACGTAGTAGCCAGGGCGACGCTGCAACTTCACGTCAAAAATGGGATACGTTTGGTCATTGATGCCTCTGGTAACAGATCCGCTGTGATTCTGAATTCGCCATTCTCCGTTCTCGCTAAAGACATTCGTGCTGAAAAAGAATTTTCCGATTCTATATTTAGCCCTAAAGATCTGTGCCTCGTCGACGTAAGCGTATAAGCCAAGCCGGCATATCTGGCTGTCAAAAGGGTTTTTCACGAAGTCGATGGCGCACCGGAGGTTAATGTATAAATCAACGTAGACGTCGACTTGTCCGGTCCAGTCCACTATGGCCCATTCTGGATAGTCCAGGCGGAAATCAGTTGTGTAACCCAAGAGAAGAAATATGCACGGTTTCCATAAGCGTGACGTCTCAATACTGACATCCGTCTGATTGTCATACAAACTAGGATCCCACGACAGATACTCCTGCTTCCAACTGATGGTCATACATGAAAATATCGTCATTGTCTAGAGGGGGAAGAAAGGAAGATCACAGGTAGGAGTGTGTATGCAAAATTAAAGGAAAAAAAATTGTGGATAGAATTGCGATGAGTCAATAGACATATAGAAAGTAGACACTGAATTCTTTTTTCATATTTTTTTTTTAAATTTTTCAGATAAATTTTACAATACAAATATTGACTACACTTATCAGTTTCAAGCAGGGGACGTGAATTTTTTTTTACTTCTACCTTTGCCTACGTCGTGTGTTATTCATCATAGCTTTTTTTGTATAGCACATTTGTAATGTTAAATCATGCTCAGTGCGCTATGGGCGAATCTGTTTTGAGGACCACTGAAGGGAGGAGGTATATGGGAGAAGGTTTCCTTGCTGCCTTTAGGCTATCAACCAACACAACTCTAGCACCCTTGATAGGTAGCCAAGTGGTTTATAAATCCCAGCATCACATACCAGAATAAGGCTCTACAGTCACATGAAAAGGTGCTCTACGAGACGAACCACGCCCATTCTACAAATGAAGGATGCCAACTAATAATTAAGTATTATATTAAATATTAATTTTACTTTTGGCTACTAGCGCTATTTTTTTTTATGCCAAAAATACGAAGCCTACCAGGCAATGTATATAAATACAAAAGAGGACATGGAGAAAAAATATAGACTGTGATCCTAAAAATTCTTACCTGTTTAATCTGATCGATGTCCAAGATATCATAGCCTATCAAATTCAAAGTTATAGTGAAATTTTGTTTGGGATCTACTCTTCTTGGTGAAACTTGGTGAATCACAGCGTCCCTGGAGAGAAGATCGTGACGAAGTCTGGCGTAGGTGGACACGTTCATACCGACATGCCCATGAAGTGTGTTTATCAAGACGCCAATTGTAGTGACACAAAACATAAGCTTTGTCTCCATCCTAGAAATGTGATTCGAAAGAAAGGAGAACAGAGTTGTGTACTATTTAATGATTGGAGTTACAGTTCCTACGCCAATGTTACTCTGTGAAGAGTTATTCGCTACCAGCCAGTACCGTCGTCTAAATAAAATAGAAGAATCGCCAACACATAATACAAATAAAACATTTCTACTGATATTTGCAGCTATAAAATTTTTGGCATGCAGCTTCTTTCAACACTGTACAAAGTAAACTTTGGCACAACCGGCGACTGAATAATCGATTATAAATATTTGATTTAAAATAAATCTGCAATTTTGCTAAACAAAACCTAATGGGACTTTTTTTTAAATTCTAGTAACCCAATTTTAAAAAAAAAGTAATGTTCAGTTCACCATCACCTATCCCTTAGCCTGTTGGGGCACCACATAGGATCTGCTGACCGTCTTTCTCCATTCCTCTCTTTTACCTTGGATAGAATCTCTTTCAATGAGATGCCCTTCCATTCTTTATGTTGTCTTCCTATTGCTTTGTCCGTCTGCCTCTAGACAGCATTTTTCAAAAGTTTTAACTTAAATAATGGACAGATATTGTAATCAGAAATATTGACTTACCAGACATTCTAAAACAATTCAAATCATTCTCAATATTAACTCTTTCTCTCCGTAATTATTTTTTCAGAGAGTTTCAAAGAAATTCTTCATTTTGCTCATTGCTATTTCACTACCGAGTTATGATTGGTCTTCAATAGTTTTGTTATTTGTTACTAGAAAATATTGTATTTGGTATAGTATTAAATGGAAATGCATGCTCTTTTTATAGAACACAAATTTCAAGTTTATAAAATTAAACATTAATTATTTTAATGAAGTCAAAATCGACGATGGTATCGTCGATTAGGAGAGAAAGAGTTAAACATCAGCAATTATGAACGGAAAATTAGAAAATTGTCTCAGTTTCAATAATAGTATAGTGGCTCTAAAATTCAAAGGCCCCAGTTCAAGCAGAAGAAACATTACATTTACTTATGAGGCTGTTATATCATAACAAGAAAAGCATAAAAAAAAATTTAAAGTACAATACCTCCTTTCTACAACATATGTCACTATGTTAGCTATTTTTGTGTACATATAAAATATTTTACTGTCTTTGAAAATTGTATTAAATCTTAGAAAACAAGAACGTAGGCTCCTTACTTTTAAAGTGTGGTAAAAAAAAAATAATTTAACAATTGTTCAGAAAGTTTGTGTCACACACTTGCAAAACATGAATTTGGTTGATACATTGCAATGATTAAAGAGAATAGAAAAATTTATAAATAAGAAAAAAAAAGATTTTGATCTTATGAATCTCTATGATATAAACTAGGTTGTCCATACCCAAACTAGGCTGTCCATACCCAAACTAGGTTGTCCATACCCAAACTAGGCTGTCCATACCCAAACTAGGTTGTGCATTCCCAAAATAGGCTGTCCATACCCAAAATAGGTTGTCCATACCCAAAATAGGTTGTGCATACCCAAAATAGGTTGTCCATACCCAAACTAGGTTGTCCATATCCAAACTAGGTTGTCCATACCCAAAATAGGTTGTCCATACCCAAACTAGGTTGTCCATACCCCCCACCCCCACCATTAGTATTCCATTTATTATTCTCAAAATGGTTACAATTGAGTGCAAATATCACAAGCATTAGTAACACTTCTGAACAAGACATTCAAAGGTCAACAGGTTTAATGATTGACACCATTGTTAGCAAACATTAATAAAGGTTGTTCAATGGGGCTTTAAACATGTCTTTATGTTGCGGCACATAGATCTACATGCATCAAAACGCCGTGATATTCTTTTAGACATTAGATCTAACTTGATAATGTTAGAGACATAGACATAAATAAATATAGACTGGTCGATTTAAGAGTTTTATGAGACGAACATTTGTGACTAGCACTTTTGTGTACTTAAATATACAGCATTTATGAGCAGTATAAAAGTTAAGTATTCATATCTATTTCAGCCATAACCTATATAAGTATTACAATATTTTCACTAGGGTTTTGTTTAATCTCTAAGAATGAAGATCATGCAACTTTTCATAATTCGGAAATCCGAATACAATAGATCTACATGTTTTCAAGTTACATGAAGTTACTTCCTTCGGCCAGTCTATATTAATTTATGTCTATGGTTAGAGACTGTCATTATGCACTGACCTACATTATTTCTGAGATTGATCTGACATTTCACCTTTTATGTCTATGCATTTCACCTAAAGAGGAAATAATTGAATGCCAAGAACTGAACTGTCTGCTTAAAAAAAAAGAATTAAATCTTACTCTAAACAAGGTTATAAAGACAGTTTGTGTGGAAACACAAACTCAAAATAGGCCCTCGAAGTGGTCCACCAGGCAGGTAAAAAGGCAGGTTTCAATATTTCCAGAAAGATTATAAATTATCAGAATGAAATTCTATCAAAGGCAAATGACAGAGAAGAATGGAGAAAGAAGGTTGATTGATCTTCTGTGGTGCCCAAGGGATAGGTGAAAGTGAATGTGATAGGTTTACTGATGTCTTATATGATTACCTAATTGTTTTGTAAAGGGTTAATCTCCTATTCAAAGCCTCAAGAAGAAAACAAATTCATTTTTTTAGTTACGTGTTTCGTTGCTGTTGTCCAGATCTACCGTTCACGCGATAATATGAAAAACTACTTATTAATTGTTGTTTTAAATTATGTTTCACTTATATGCATACTTAATAGATTTTTTTTATCTTTAAAAGAAAAAGTAAACATTTTTTTTGTAAATGTAGTAGTTAGTATGTCAGAACTTACTTAACTTAGCAATACAATTGTAAAAAAAAATATATTTTTTTGACAAAAATCTAAAACAGAATGCATAAATGTGCTAAAAATATGGTAATTGGTTTTCCCTCTTACTAAGTAGCCTACAGTGTTTGTTACTATTAATAGTGAATAGTTGTAAATATGGTGTATTTTAATTTTTAAAAAACTGGTTGCATAATTGCCGTTGCATCAGAACTTTGAAAGGTCTAAAATAACATGATATCGGATTTTCAATATCTTTTCTAGTTTACGAGATCTAAACGGGACGGATGGACGGACAGACCACACAAAACTAATAGCGTCTTTTACCCTTTCGGGCGCGGTTAAAAATAAAGATTTCTATAAATTTAATAGTGTCAGCGTTAATGTGTAGAAATCAATTCAACTAGCGATTAATATCTTCAAAGCTCAATCAAATAAAATGAATTATCCAATTCTCCAGTATAAACAATGTCCTAGCGTATTTATCAAGAAATGTGCCTTTATCTTCGTGTCTTTCTTAGTATTTTATCAAGTTTTGGTTTTGTATTTGAAGAAAATGGTTTCATGTTTTATCTACAATTGCTAATTTACTTTTAAGTCTTCTTTCCTAAATTTAGCGACTTTATTCAAGGTGTTAATTTAATTAAATGTGAATATTTGTTTGTTATAAATCTCACTGCTCTATCTTGTGCCCGTTCCTTATGTTTTTTGTTGGTTTTTTTTTAGTTGAGGGGTTCCAGGCAAAGAATATTGGCCTAACCAAGGTTAAATAACATTTTAGTTTTATGTTCTTATTTGATTTGTGGAAATTTCTTTTAATAAACATTAATGCTTTGTATGATTTTGTAATAGTTAAATCAGTATCTTATCTTTTTATCTTATAAATACGTTACTCTAATAGCACTAGGGAAGAAGCAGCATTTGTACAAATTTGTCCTAGCTTATGGAAGGAGGAATGTGCCTTTATGGGGATTCCATGGCAGTTTTTCATTTATTATAACACCTAGGTATTTTGCGTTTTTAGTATGTGTTACTGGTTTACCATGAATAAGATAAGTGGTATTTATTTGTTTTAGTGGGTTTTTTTTTTTGTTACTCTTAATAACTGACATTTTTCTGGGTGGAAAAACATGCTCCAATTCGATTCCCATTTCTGTAATTCATCTAATTCTCTTTGTCAAATGTCTGTATCTTGTGTTGTTTTTATTTTTCTATAAATTATGTAATCGTCTGCAAATAATCTTGCTTTTGTTCCTGTGCTAATGCAATTTTGTAATTTTGTGTATGTAAATAAAAAATGACACTTAGGTAGGTCCAAGGCTACATGAGACTTTCCAACTTGATCAATCTAGTCATCACTAATGACAGTTTTATTGAATGTGCCAATGTTACTTTCAAACCAGCGTGTCACATATCGGTGTGCAATTTAATGTCGAAATAGTACTTCTGTACAACACTCATTTCTTTGTGTCCTGATTTAACTGTCTAATTTAGGAACGAATGAATCTTCTCCTTGGAGGAGGACCACTTTGAACATTTTTTAAATCTTTATTTTAGCCTGAAATGACAAAATGACAAAAGGTAAATCCAAAACAGGTAACTTTAAAAAAAAATGTATGTTTTGAAAACCGATTTGAAATGAGCATGGTGATCTTGCTACAACATTGATACATATTAAAATAATGTTTCTAATAAATAAAGGAATATAAGAAGAAAAAAAAGAACAAGAAATTTGATAATGGATTGAATGACTTTTTTTTTATTGAAATAAAGGCACAAACAGACACATCTATTTACATTCGAGAGACGTTATGGAGTTTAATGAGCGTTAACATATTTACATACACATAATATTGGTGGATACAAAAGTATACCTGGGCTATTCATCGAAAGGAAATATATATCAACTTTATCTACTCGTCAGGCGGAGAATACTTTCAGATATCAGCTATCTAGTTTTAATTATGCAAGGGAGGTAACTTGTCACGAATTACTAAATCTAACTGGATTGTGCAAACTAGAATTTTAAGTAATGCCCCTTAGATAAGGCCTACAACCTACATCGCCTTTCAAAACATCAGTTCGTTGAATAAAGGACGTCGTCGGATGGAGCCAGAACTGCGAAAAGTCGAGTACAAGAAGTGAATTCATTTGAACACCGTAGCAGAGATATGATAGATATTTTATAAACCACGGAGACCCATAAGAGCATACAAACTATTACATGAGCTAATACTGTCAACAATACATAAAAAAATATTAGAATGATTATAAAGTCATGGAAAACATATTAGGTTTAGATTCGAACCCACATTTTGTTATTTGCACGCGAACATCTATAAAACTAAGGAAACGTGAAGTCGGTGTCGCTCAACCACTGCGACTAGAATGTCATTTTATTTAATGGCCTTTCCAGAGGGGAGGGAGCAATGTGTAAGGATGGAGTAATGTGTAACAAGAAAGTAATGTGTAAGAAGATGAGGGAGTAATGTGTAACAAGAAAGTAATGTGTAAGAAGATGAGGGAGTAATGTGTAAGAAGAAAAGGGAGTAATGTGTAAGAAGAGGAGGGAGAAAAGTGTCAGGAGGGGAGGGAGTAATGTGTAAGAAGGGGAGGGAGTAATGTGTAAGAAGAGGAGGGAGTAATGTGTAAGAAGAGGAGGGAGTAATGTGTAAGAAGAGGAGGGAGCAAAGTGTAAGAAGAGGAGTGAGTAATGTGTAAGAAAGGGAGGGAGTAATGTCTAAGAAGGGGAGGGAGTAATGTGTAAGAAGGGGAGGGAGTAAAGTGTAAGGAGGGGAGGGAGTAAAGTGTAGGAAGAGAAGGGAGTAAAGTGTAAGAAGAGGAGGGAGTAATGTGTAAGAAGAGGAGGGAGTAATGTTTAAGGAGGGGAGGGAGTAATGTGTAAGAAGAGGAGGGAGTAAAGTGTAAGAAAAGGAGGGAGTAAAGTGTAAGAAGGGGAGGGAGTAAAGTGTAAAAAGAGGAGTGAGTAAAGTGTAAGAAGAGGAGGGAGTAATGTGTAAGGAGGGGAGGGAGTAAAGTGTAAGAAGAAGAGGGAGTAAAGTGTAAGAAGAGGAGGGAGTAATGTGTAAGGAGGGGAGGGAGTAAAGTGTAAGAAGGGGAGGGAGTAAAAGGTAAGGAGGGGAGGGAGTAAAGTGTAAGGAGGGGAGGGAGTAAGGTGTAAGAAGAGGAGCGAGTAAAGTGTAAGAAGAGGAGCGAGTAAAGTGTAAGAAGAGGAGGGAGTAAAGTGTAAGGAGGGGAGGGAGTAAAGTGTAAGAAGGGGGGCGAGTATAGTGTAAGGAGGGGAGGGAGTAAAGTGTAAGAAGGGGAGGGAGTAAAGTGTAAGAAGGGGAGGGAGTAAAGTGTAAGAAGGGGAGCGAGTAAAGTGTAAGGAGGGGAGGGAGTAAAGTGTAAGGAAGGGAGGGAGTAAAGTGTAAGAAGGTGAACGAGTAAAGTGTAAGGAGGGGAGGGAGTAAAGTGTAAGAAGAGGAGGGAGTAAAGTGTAAGAATGGGAGGGAGTAAAGTGTAAGGAGGGGAGGGAGTAAAGTGTAAGAAGAGGAGGGAGTAAAATGTAAGGAGGGGAGGGAGTAAAGTGTAAGGAGGGGAGGGAGTAAAGTGTAAGGAGGGGAGGGAGTAAAGTGTAAGAAGAGGAGAAAGTAAAGTGTAAGGAGGGGAGGGAGTAAAGTGTAAAAAGAGGAGGGAGTAATGTGTAAGAAGAGGAGGGAGTAAAGTGTAAGAAGAGGAGGGAGTAAAGTGTAAGGAGGGGATGGAGTAAAGTGTAAGGAGGGGATGGAGTAAAGTGTAAGGAGGGGAGGGAGTAAAGTGTAAGGAAGGGAGTAGTGTGTAGAATTGTACTCTGGACATCATTAGGGATGTAAAACCAACCCAATCTCTGTCATGGTATAAATTATGAAAATGTAGATTGTATATTTCAAAATGCCTGCCCTACATAATGAAATAGTTCTGGTCAAGAGAGTACTGCATCCTACAAACCAATCAGTCGATGTAATGACATAGTCAATATCAACAGACCGGCATCAAGTAGCACTGATATAACTCACGTTGCACGTACACTGTACAAGGTCCATCTCATAATAGGAAACCAAAGCTAAGGACTGCCTAATTTAGTTAGTCCTTTTTCAGCTTGAAATAATTAAAGAAATATCAAATTTTTTTTAGTTTTTTGTTTAATTTGGCGAAAATAACTTTATTTGTATCCCATTGTAACAGAGTCCCATTGTAACAGAGTCCCACTGTAACAGAGTCCCACTGTAACAGAGTCCCATTGTAACAGAGTCCCACTGTAACAGAGTCCCATTGTAACAGAGTCCTACTGTTTCCCAATCTTTTTCTCTATCGAAACATTTCTCACATTCTGAGTATTTAGCGGAACACTTTGCTTTATATATATATATATATATATATATACTTGAAGTGGTGGTGTACTACTTAACTCTTTCTCTCCGTTATTATTTTTTCCACGTTTCAATCCCCTGTTATGATTAAGCTTCAATTATAGTCGATTGTTATCAGAAAATGTTTTATTTGGTATAGACGTAAAGAAAATGCATGCTCTTTTTATATAACACAAAGTCAAATTTATACAATTATACATTAATTTAATGAGGTCAAATCAACGATGGTATCGTCGATTAGGAGAGAAAGAGTTAATTACTCCATAGTTCGTGGAACACATATTCAGGTCTCGCGGAACATTAGAGCTCCACTGAACACAGTGTAATAGACAAACTAAAAAAGGAAACTAACCAGAGGAGACATATCAAGACATGAATAGGCTAATTGCATGCTGTTTTCCTGACTCGCTCTCGGAACAATTCTAATATGCTCATTATGGCTGGAAAATACTAAAGAAAATACTAAAGAAAATACTAAAGAAAATACTAAAGAAAATACTAAAGCCTATACCAGTTTTGTTTTTTGTTTGTATCCCGGACACCAAGAGACCAAGTATCTATGGAATATCTTAGAATATCGCAAAAAAAAAAAAAACAACAACAAACTAATAATGATGTAACATTTTTTTAATTACTCAACACATTTATATAATAAAATGTAAAATATTTGTAAAATTTCATTCTTATTCTAAAACTCCAGTTTACTTTCGACATTTAAACATTGGGAAAAACAAAGCATCAGCTATTGTACTGGTCTCTGTAGGCCTAATTTTGTAGATCAATTAGGGTGAACTATGAGTCAAGGCTTTAGTTGCTATAATTTCGCTAAAGGACAAAGCCGATTGTGCCACAAATGAACTAATGAAGACAGTGTGGGGATACCAAGTCTCACTTCAGAAAGATGAACATGGATTCGTTTTGTTCTTGACATCTAAAATATTGTGAAATTTGTCGGTCTTCGGAAACCCGTAGTGGAAAGAAGCAACTTAAAAACAATAGGGGAAAATGAGCATGGCACTAGACCTTCACCACTTTATTAACACACACACACACAGACAATTATAAAGAGAGTCACAGAGTTGTCAACAAAATGGACAAGATAAATGTCCGTTTCTAGCCGGAATATAATCTAGACCAGATGCCCAGACTACAAATCGCGGGACATATCCGGCCCCAAGAAACTTCTGTACGCAGATACCCACAGATACAGCGTAACGGGCAGACGACAGACTCGGTTCCATTTTTTTTATTAGGCCTGTTTCGAAAATATATTTGTCCCTCAGGCTGATCAAAATATGCCCACGAATTACCTCTCGATCACGCATTCTCCGACCTAGACTTAGTCTGATCAAAGTATCCCCAGGAATTCCCTAGACTTAATGCAGAGACAATAAAGAAACCAATCCAGCGGAGACATAACCGTTATCCAGCGGCTCGATTTAGATTCTTTTTTCGACGTCTACGTGTGTGTCATCAGCAGTGGATTTTCTTTCGGCCTCAAATGTGTCACCCGCGGGCTTTGTAAGAAACCTCTAGATATCTCGTTCGGAAGCCTTCAGATGCTCTCTTCTATGTCAGTTAGTTGCAAGCAAGTTTGCACCTAAGCTGGTCTTTAAAGCGGGCACCTATGCTACGCTGACCAGCTTTCATCTCACCAAAAAGTTATGTTTATAAATGTACAGTCAACTGGCCGTTCGTAGGCTGTATAAATATGTAACTGGCCACTCTTAGATAAATTGAAAAACGATAAGTATTCCCTTTTAATATATATACATTGTAGATCAACTGTCCCCCCCCCCCCCAAAAAAAAAAAACCTCATACAGATTTGAATTTTTGGAAATACCAACTTAAAACCATGACTTGAATCCAAGTTAAGGGGAGGTAATGAGAACATGAAAACGTTGGATTGTTATTACTGTCTTTTGTGGCTATTATATTGGATGTTTGGCACTACAAAACTTCGATAGTACAAATTGCGAAGAAATTTAAAAAATGTAAAGAAATTTTAAAAATGTTACTTTCCCTTGATGACAAGATTTTGACATTCCAGATAATAGAATTCTAAAATTACTTGTATCCAATGTAATATGTACACCTGCAACAAACTACATCCCTAAGTCTTGCATGTATATTTTTCTTTGATGTCAACAAACTGTTGCATATGGAGCTGTTAACTAATTTGATGATTCTTCCAAATGTGAACTCTGTCAAGCTTCACAATCTTATCTTATAAATTGCAGACGTTCTTTCAAATGAGAAAATAATCACGTTCTACGCGTATCCATGTGTCAATCTAGTCATGTATGTTAATTAGAGATTTAAATAAGTTATTGGTTTTTATGGCTGATTCAGGCAACCTGTTCCATGCTCTAATGTTTGTAAAATGTTTTACATGTTTCGGATGTTTCTTCAGAGTTAAAAATAATTTTACTTCCTAGTCCAAACCTCCCGCAGGATAAAGGGGGATGGCAGCGAACAGGGCATGAACACAGGACCATCTAAAAGCCCGAACGACATTCTAGCCTGCATACCGCTTGACCAGGCAGCCATCCAAAAATCTAAGCTTGAGTCCATCAACTAATTATATTGTAGGAGGGAGAAAAAAATCAGTAGGGCAGACATTACAAGAAGAAATGTGAATATAAAGAAAAAAAAACAACTAAATATCACCCAAAGAAAAAATTCAAATACTTAGAAAATGAACACTACAATGTTTACATTTCAGTAATAATAAAACTTAAATTTGTAACAAAAAACTATTAGGAATATCATGAACGTCACACTAACCAAACAAAATTACAAGTTTTATTATGTCATTGAGAAAAGGTTGATATGGATGTATAATGAATTATTGGACTCCATTACATATAACACTGATAATGTTATCACATCGTGTGAATTATTACTTTATTGAACAACTAAATCAGAATGAAATGTAAACATCCAATAATGCCATCTTTCACAGAAAAATATTGACAACAACAACAAAAATATAAGTGACTTAGGAATGTCTTTCTAAAATGATAGAGACATAATCAAAATAGCAAGAATCTGATTGGTCACATCCAATTGAAATATAAACCAATAGAAAAAAGGCAAACACAGATATTAGACCTTTGTGTTAAAAAATCTTATATAAACATCAAACACCTTACTAATACCAGGCAGTTTGTCAAAACTTGTATGAAAAAAAAAATAAAAGTCCATAAGTCTACCACCTGTACATATAAATAGATCATGGATACAGTCTCTCAGGTGATATAATGAAAAAATGCACAATCAATTTCACGGTGAGTGGAAAAAAAATGATCAAACCAACAAAAATTATACAAATGTACTTGGGCTAAATAAATACCCTAAACCCTTTTTTATACAACCCCAAAGTCTACATTAACTCTTTCTCTCCTAACAGACGATACCAGAATGTGGTAAATAATTACGGAGAGAAAGAGTTAAGCATTTATCATGTATCAGCAAATGGGAAACAGGGCATGTGCAAGGAGGAGGAGAACAGGCCCTGATTTCAAATAAACTTACAAGATAAATTTATAATAAATGTGGCAATGACTTATATTTGACATAAGTTTTTTATGTCTTGAGCTGACAAGGTTAAATGCATTTTTATCTTATACATTCCTTCGGAAAAAGGACTTATGGTCTGTAACTTTATAACTGAAGGCAAAACTATTTTTGGTGAAACTTATTTGGTTATCATAAACAAAATTAAACTTAGGCAAAAGAAAACTTTTTCAAAGGCAAAACTATTTTTGGTGAAACTTATTTGGTTATCATAAACAAAAATGAAACTTAGGCAAAAGAAAACTTTTTCAATCTTACTCTTTCTAAAAAAAGAACTCACTAACTTTGAAGGAAATCAAGACAGTGTAGAGCATAACAGATAAATCTAGGCATATTTTTTTTTTTTTTTTTTTTTTTTTGGAAACAATGAACAACTTTTTTTTAAAATCTATTTTGGAAAATGAAGAGAAAAAAAAATAAAAATTTGCTTTTCAATTCTCAAAATGGGTCTTTATCACCAATTTTGTTTGAAAAACAACTTTTGAAAACCATTTAAATGGAAGTCTTAATTATTAAGTTGATTTTTAAAATTGTTAAAAAGTTCTTGTAAAAACAAAGGGTTGAGGCACTGGACAATTTTAGCAATTAGAAAGTAAAGCAAGGTCATGTAAGTGTTAGAGAAATTGAGGTTTCAATCCAATAGGTCAATGAACTTGCTTGTCACTCAGGTCAATGACCTACTATAGAGAAAGAAATGCTTCAATCTAATAGAAATATGAACTCATGTAGGGAAAGGGATGCTTCAGTCCAGTAGGTCAATGAACTTGTATAGAGAAAGGAATGCTTCAGTCCAGTAGGTCAATGAACTTGTATAGAGAAAGGAATGCTTCAGTCCAGTAGGTCAATGAACTTGTATAGAGAAAGGGATGCTTCAGTCCAGTAGGTCAATGAACTTGTATAGAGAAAGGAATGCTTCAGTCCAGTAGGTCAATGAACTTGTATAGAGAAAGGAATGCTTCAGTCCAGTAGGTCAATGAACTTGTATAGAGAAAGGAATGCTTCAGTCCAGTAGGTCAATGAACTTGTATAGAGAAAGGGATGCTTCAGTCCAGTAGGTCAATGAACTTGTATAGAGAAAGGGATGCTTCAGTCCAGTAGGTCAATGAACTTGTATAGAGAAAGGAATGCTTCAGTCCAGTAGGTCAATGAACTTGTATAGAGAAAGGAATGCTTCAGTCCAGTAGGTCAATGAACTTGTATAGAGAAAGGAATGCTTCAGTCCAGTAGGTCAATGAACTTGTATAGAGAAAGGAATGCTTCAGTCCAGTAGGTCAATGAACTTGTATAGAGAAAGGGATGCTTCAGTCCAGTAGGTCAATGAACTTGTATAGAGAAAGGAATGCTTCAGTCCAGTAGGTCAATGAACTTGTATAGAGAAAGGAATGCTTCAGTCCAGTAGGTCAATGAACTTGTATAGAGAAAGGAATGCTTCAGTCCAGTAGGTCAATGAACTTGTATAGAGAAAGGGATGCTTCAGTCCAGTAGGTCAATGAACTTGTATAGAGAAAGGAATGCTTCAGTCCAGTAGGTCAATGAACTTGTATAGAGAAAGGAATGCTTCAGTCCAGTAGGTCAATGAACTTGTATAGAGAAAGGAATGCTTCAGTCCAGTAGGTCAATGACCTAATGTAGAGAATAAAATGCTTCAGTCCAGTAGGTCAATGAGCTTGTGTAGTGAAAGGAATGTTTCAGTTCAGTAGGTCAAAGACTTTATGTATAATGGGATATGTAGCTGATTGACTCAAAATACTTAGCTACCAAACATGAGCAGAGTTGTGTTCCTTGAGCACCTAAAGGAAGCTAGAAACCATCTCCCAGTTTCCCCTCACCTCAATGGTCTACAAAAGAGATGGGCCTATAAGTATTTGAGCAAGCTATAAGTATGAAAGCCAAACAATAGCATTTTTCAAATGTATTATTATTAGCACTAAATCTCAATTTTTACCAAACCTTAAAAAAACAAAACTTGAGCAAAGGTTAGAACTAAAAAGAAAGATACAGAGTTCATGGCAGTCAATAGCAATAATATTCAAATGTAAAGAGGAAGAAAAATAGATTTCATTAATGTACTTTCAAGAAAGAAAAGATGAAGACTAATTGGTCCTACAAAGTTATTTAAATGTTTAAGCCCAGATTTTAAAAAATACTGTTTAAACAAGTATCACAGATCAACTGATACAATGAGCCTGCTATAGCTGCAGTAGTGTCCTGTACTGTCCTTTATATTCTATACAAGTAAAAAGAATATCACTAAATGGTTACAGTATCTCATTACAACTTTCATGGCATTGTTGTAGTACTATTGTAAAGAAACAATTACATCACTGATCAAGGAAATATATTTGTACAAACTATTACGAAATTACAAATTCTATCAACTCTAGGCCTTAAACCATTTCAATAATACATACAAATGTCAGGCTGAGAAATAAGCTAAGAGTACATTTTATCTAGCAATACTCTTTTGCTGTTAAAGATCACTGTCTGACTGAAGAGAATATCACTCTTACTTGGCAAGATATCTATACATTAATAGCTATACATTCTCAGATCTTTCATAAAAATAAAAAAAATATTGAGCACAATAAGTAACAACAAGGCCAGTATGTAAGTCACTGACAGAAATCAAATGTATATAAAACATTAGAACACTTCAAACAAAAACATTAATGATCCTGTGATTATAACAACCAATAATCATCAAGCAATAAAAAAAAATCCTTTGAAAGAAAAAACAATAAACAATGGCACTTTCACAAGAGGATACAATTATTTGTAATCCAAATTTTCTAAATAAATATCATATTATTTCTATTATTTATTTTTATTGACATTATTGGAAAGTAGATGTTCCTAAAGAAACTATTTCCAATGAAAATTAATTGATGAGTAAGATTCTAAGATTTCTTTGCAAGTCACTAATAAATATTACTTTAATCATGTTAAACACTCTATGAAATTAAACAGTAGGGCCCATATCAAATAAAATATTTTAAAATTCATACTTAAGACACATCTAAAATAAAAAAAAAAACATTAAAATTCTTGACACCATCACTGTATGGCTTTATAGAAAGTGAAATTCTTTGTGACTTCCTAAACGTAGTCTACATAAAATAACCTTCCATAAAATTATTTTAATCTTGTAAAATACAGACGTTACTTCAAAAAAAGAATAGGATTACAACCTTCGCGTTTCCCTAGGTCAATCTAGTCATGCATTTTAATCAATGACTTAAACTCTGCTAAGTCACATTTTTTTCTGGCTGACTCAGGCAACCCAAGCCTGGCTGAAAAAAAAAAAATGTTCTTATACTATAGCTTATAAAAGACAAGCATATAAAATGTTGTTCTTTTGAGAATATGGAAAGCAAGAAACATTTAAAAATTTCTTTAGTCAGGACGATAAAAAAAAATAATTTTCATTTAAAAACTTCATTCTTTGTTGAGAAAAAAAATTATATCCAGTGTTGCAAAACTTTTTCAACAATAATTAAAAAGTTTAACATAGAACAATTTTGTAAAAAACATTACCCGTAAGACTACACTTACTGACCCAAGTTTCAGGCACATTCTTGTTCACATTATAGAAAATGTTAATATTCTGTAGACCCAAATCATTTTGACTAACATCTCATTATTAGATAATATCAATATAGTCACAAGTTACATATCATCATGTGTGTCTTTCTTTTAGAGGGCAGTTCTCATCCTTTAGAGACTATTGAAAACAAATACTTTGTCACAGTAATAGACCTCCACTGTACAGTGATTGGACATAGTCACTGACCTCCATTATTAATAGTCCAGTGTTAGTCCAGCAACCACAGGCTGACTAAAACTGAAGGACTAACCTTTTATACATTTTTAAAAAAAAATTTCCCTAGAGCAAGCAATGAAGCAAGAATCTTTGCCTCTTCTTGTAAGTTCTAAATAGCTAATAGCTGTAATATGAGTTTTAGTAGCAAATATTATTTATTGGATGCTAATTTCTAGAAGATACAAGTCACTTTCAAAAGTTGTCCTTGAATGGTACAGTGGAAGGAGCATCAAGAAGGGTTGTCCTAAGAACAGTTGGCTATAGACAACGTGAAAGAATGGACCGGCCTCTATTTTGATCTACTAAGAACAGTTGGCTAGACAACGTGAAAGAATGGACCGGCCTCTATTTTGATCTACTAAGAACAGTTGGCTAGACAACGTGAAAGAATGGACCGGCCTCTATTTTGATCTACTAAGAACAGTTGGCTAGACAACGTGAAAGAATGGACCGGCCTCTATTTTGATCTACTAAGAACAGTTGGCTAGACAACGTGAAAGAATGGACCGGCCTCTATTTTGATCTACTAAGAACAGTTGGCTAGACAACGTGAAAGAATGGACCGGCCTCTATTTTGATCTACTAAGAACAGTTGGCTAGACAACGTGAAAGAATGGACCGGCCTCTATTTTGATCTACTAAGAACAGTTGGCTAGACAACGTGAAAGAATGGACCGGCCTCTATTTTGATCTACTAAGAACAGTTGGCTATAGACAACGTGAAAGAATGGACCGGCCTCTATTTTGATCTACTAAGAACAGTTGGCTAGACAACGTAAAAGAATGGACCGGCCTCTATTTTGATCTACTAAGAACAGTTGGCTAGACAACGTGAAAGAATGGACCGGCCTCTATTTTGATCTACTAAGAACAGTTGGCTAGACAACGTGAAAGAATGGACCGGCCTCTATTTTGATCTACTAAGAACAGTTGGCTAGACAACATGAAAGAATGGACCGGCCTCTATTTTGATCTACTAAGAACAGTTGGCTAGACAACGTGAAAGAATGGACCGGCCTCTATTTTGATCTACTAAGAACAGTTGGCTAGACAACGTGAAAGAATGGACCGGCCTCTATTTTGATCTACTAAGAACAGTTGGCTAGACAACGTGAAAGAATTGACCGGCCTCTATTTTGATCTACTAAGAACAGTTGGCTAGACAACGTGAAAGAATGGACCGGCCTCTATTTTGATCTACTAAGAACAGTTGGCTAGACAACGTGAAAGAATGGACCGGCCTCTATTTTGATCTACTAAGAACAGTTGGCTAGACAACGTGAAAGAATGGACCGGCCTCTATTTTGATCTACTAAGAACAGTTGGCTATAGACAACGTGAAAGAATGGACCGGCCTCTATTTTGATCTACTAAGAACAGTTGGCTAGACAACGTGAAAGAATGGACCGGCCTCTATTTTGATCTACTAAGAACAGTTGGCTAGACAACGTGAAAGAATGGACCGGCCTCTATTTTGATCTACTAAGAACAGTTGGCTAGACAACGTGAAAGAATGGACCGGCCTCTATTTTGATCTACTAAGAACAGTTGGCTAGACAACGTGAAAGAATGGACCGGCCTCTATTTTGATCTACTAAGAACAGTTGGCTAGACAACGTGAAAGAATGGACCGGCCTCTATTTTGATCTACTAAGAACAGTTGGCTAGACAACGTGAAAGAATGGACCGGCCTCTATTTTGATCTACTAAGAACAGTTGGCTAGACAACGTGAAAGAATGGACCGGCCTCTATTTTGATCTACTAAGAACAGTTGGCTAGACAACGTGAAAGAATGGACCGGCCTCTATTTTGATCTACTAAGAACAGTTGGCTAGACAACGTGAAAGAATGGACCGGCCTCTATTTTGATCTCCTAAGAACAGTTGGCTAGACAACGTGAAAGAATGGACCGGCCTCTATTTTGATCTACTAAGAACAGTAGAGAGATTTTGTTATGCAAACTATAAACATCCCTGCAACACAAGTCAAAGGTCTGATTAAAATTTCTATAATATTGGTGCAGGTGTTCATTTGGAAATTTGTTGTTTTTTTTCCAATTTTCCCAAAAGTTTTTCAAATTTAACTTGAAATTTCCAATGACATTTTTTTTTATTTCTCAGTAAAAAAAAAAGACCTTCCAACACAATAAAAGTTGGAAGGCACACATGTCTTATTCAGTTTGGAAACAATGTAAATTTGAAAGCTAATGTCTTTTATGATAAAATACTACATAAGAACATTTCCTTATAGACAAAGTATACTTTTAAACCTGTTTAGTCTAAAGAATAATATGTTGACATTTTTTTCATTTGTGCTAAACTCAATGAATTAGCTTTAGGACAATCTTACTGCTAAACAGCTCTCTTAGAACAAACTCAATGAATTAGCTTTAGGACAATCTTACTGCTAAACAGCTCTCTTAGAACAAAGTCAATGAATTAGCTTTAGGACAATCTTACTGCTAAACAGCTCTCTTAGAACAAAGTCAATGAATTAGCTTTAGGACAATCTTACTGCTAAACAGCTCTCTTAGAACAAAGTCAATGAATTAGCTTTAGGACAATCTTACTGCTAAACAGCTCTCTTAGAACAAAGTCAATGAGTAAAACTTACAAAGCATTTTTTTTGTTAAAAACATTTAAATAATTTTAGAATTCAGTTTTGTTAAACTGACCACCAAATATATCTGAAAAATCGAATGAATAATCAGAAGCAATGAAAACTTCTAAATGGTAATCTTGACATGTGTTTCTAGTCACATTAGACCAAAAAAAAATAGTATTACTTGGTGAATAGTCACACATTTTCATTCTTATGCAACTTTACAAATAATTAGTGCACAGGCTAAGTAGTTCAAGGACTAACATATTTTTTAACTGACTACATACATTTGTTCTATTTAGCACCTGATGATATAATTAAAGTAATAACAATGGATGGGCAAATCCAAATCCAATTCTGGTATCTAATAAAGTAAATCAAAATAATTAGTTTGTCATAGGTGCACAGATAAATGTTGTTGTTTTTTTAAATACTATGCAAATAGTTCAGATATGCAGATTGGCAATTATCTTTTCTTCTTCACATAAATAAAACTACAAAGGATGTTTAGCTTCAATTTGTGACCATACAACATTACACAAAATGGGAATTTATATATAAGCATGTAAAAGTTTTTTGTGTTGAAATTTATTAATCCTGAGCTTTACTCTTGTTCACTTTGATGTCATTATTCTGCTAAACTAGAAAACAACGAGTAGAGAATGTAGTCAGTTATGTTTAATTAGGATTTTTTTTCTGTGAATTACAATGTATTTTTATATGAATTCAAAATGAAAAAGCAGTGGAAAATTAAGATAATTTTTTTTGGTGAAAATTTAAAGAATTAAAATTACTAAAATTATACATTTAAAAAAATCTCAACACTAATATTTTTTGTAAGATAATATAATCTTACATTAATTACTGTTTTTTCAAATTTAATTAATTTACATTGATTCAGTTATATAAAGTTATAAAGGTCAAGTTTACATTAAGGTTTGGCAAGGTTAAGGTCACTCCATGTGCTACTTTCGTTGATCCTATTGATTCTCTCACAAACACTGTCGATACTTGTGCTGCTACTGGAACATAAATGTGGAGGAATGATTTTAGGGAGCTGGCGAAAGGCTTCACCATTGTGCATGGTCCATAAGCTGTTTAATTTCTCTTGGAGTGGATGTGTTTTGTGATGTGCAGAACAGCTGGCAGGAGTAATGTTTGGAATATTGGAGTACACACCATTCACAGGTCTGTGACAATACCCTGGTGGGCTTTCCAGTGTATTGTCAGCATAGTCTGCTGAGCTATTTAAGAGAGGATGGTCACATTCATTAGCTACATGGTGAGCTCGATGGTTGGGACATAAATGTGAGTTGCTGTCCTTGTGGAGGTTTCCGGTAATGTTTTTGCTGAAACCAACAAGAGGATTCATCAAGCTCCTCATTTCTTCATCGTATGTTTGGTAAGATCCACTGTGGAATCCACTGGAACTGGAAATCAATGGTACACATGTGTTAAGCTCTGACTCACAATCAATCACTTCATCAGCATGCTCATTATCATCAGTACTTTGAGCATCAGGAGTTCTCAAATCATCCAGATACACAGTATCCAAAGAATACAGTCTACTGTTTTTAGTAGAGTAACTTAAGCTTCCATTTGTCAAAGAACCTCTTTTAGGTTCTTCAACAGCAAAGCACTTTTGTACACAAGTCTCTTCTGGCTGAATATTTGACACTAAAGAAAGCTGAGCTTGCAGTTCTTTAGCTTCTTTACTCTCCTTCCAATATCCCAGGTTCTGGGACTTGTTTTGAGATGACTTTGAGATTGTGCACAACTTACTCAGCAATTGGTCCAAGTTTTCTAGCTGGAAGACCCCTGAGCATGATGAAGCTAACCTGAGTGGCACCAGGTGCTCTTGTATTTCTTTATGGGCCTGAAGAAATCCATGAAGTTCTTGCACTGTTTCCTGTTCTTTCTTCTCAAAACAGTCGAATGTAACAAGAATAGGCAATGGTACACTGCTGTCTTTGTGCAGTACCTCATATAGTGCCTGCAATGAACGAATGCACAGGATGTCCAGATGATGTAGCTGGGACATGTCAATATCCCTGTGGAGCAAAGCCCCCAGTTTAGGAGACAGGTAAACGATGACACAGTTGCTTTTGAGTTCTGACTGAATCCAAGAGAGATCTTCAGGGCAAGGCCCACATGAAAAGTAGTTACTAGATGGTAGTCTAGATATTTTGACATAGGTCTGCAGTAGTGATAGATGACATTGCACTACTTTCACATAGTTGTCACTTTCAAAACAATAGATAGGATAAACTGGAGACAAATAAAATAATAGAAAATAATAGCTCTGTTGAAATATAATGAATTATGTTCTTATAATATAATAAATAATATAACTAATAAAAAATATAATAATTAATCAAGAACCAAAGAAATAGACACAACAAAAGGGGGATCTAGCATGTATGCAATTTGTATTTTATTGCTTAAATATTAAATCTAAATAATTACACTTTTCAGTTATAAATAAACTAATATTATAATTATGGGTAGTTTTACCTTTTGGTAATTTTATTTCAATATTCTGTGCTGAGCTTTTGTGTGAAAAGATGTGAATCCATTTTCTAAGTTTGAGCCAAATTTTAACCCTCCATAAAATGCAGATCAAGACAGAAGCTACAGTGACAATGCTTATTGTTACTAATATAATAATCAGTCTGTTATCATCTATTCCTCCTTCTGATGGTGAATTATTTGATAATCCTGAAAGACACATAAATGTTGACAGGGAAAGGTAGAATGTTGTTTTTTCAAAGTTGTCAACCATATATTACAGACATTTTAGGGATGTGTGGCTGAATGGTATCAACCACTTGGCTAACTAAGAAGAGAAGAGAGGGGTCTAGAGTTCAAATTCTGATGCGGGCCAAGAATTTTCTCTTGGAATTCAATTCAAGCAGAGCTGGGCTTGCTAAAGAACCAAAGGCAGAAGGAGAGTTTCTCCTAGTTATTCATTCCCCCCCCGCCCCACATGCCCATGAAATAGACAATCACATTGAGGATGCACTTAATTACTTAACTCTTTCAGTGCGGCGTTACTCTCAGCGAGTAAATGATGATAAACTCTATTTTTTTTTCTATCAAAATAATTCGCACTGAAAGAGTTAAATGGAAGTTGTGGTATATTAAAGTTATTTTTAAAAAAGTTTTATCTCAACCCTGTGGTAAATATTTGCACTGCATTAAAGAGGTTTTTATTCTATCTACTAAGTTCTTGAAGGGTACTTGTTAAGTAATCTATAAGATAAGATAAGTCTTAATGAGTGCAGTGCAAGGTAATATCTATGTATTTCTCAGTTATAGTCAAGGTATTCTTTTCAACGTTTAAAAGTACATGGTTTCAACAAACAAAAAAGAAAATAATAATATATTTTATAAGCTTATCTTAAGTGTAATTGTATCAATTAGTTTGGATCAGTCATATAGTTGTAATAAATCTAGCAATTATAAATCTGTGCAATCAGATATTATTTTAACCAATTGTTTTTGTTTAGTGCAATTGCATGCTTTTAGCTATCTCAATCCACTTTAATCCTATCACTTGTCTAGACCAGTTGGAAGAGGGGAGGGAGTGGGAGAAAGCAGGGGGAATCTGGGTGAATGTCACCATGATCCCACATTTAAAGACTGTAAAGAATTAAATAAATAAATGCACATTTGGGGAACATTTTGTCTTTTGCAAAGCCTTATGTGGAAATCATTAGCTGGACTGCTATAATTAATTTTGTGACAATTACATATGCATATATTACTAACACAATCTATCAGTACATAATATCAACACTATATCTCTAACTAGATCCAGTGTAGTCAGATACGCTGGCAACAGAAAGTTTGAATGAAGGACAAGTACAAAGCCACAATGGTGGCCATCAAAAGCAACACAAGCAGATGTCTGCCTACTTACTAAAAGAATGCTCGTAAGTTGTTGTGCTTTGAACAAGAAGGCCATCAAAGCCAAATGCCTCCAGCTGAAAAAAAAAAGTTTATATATATACATTGTAAAACTAACAGAGAAATCATTGAAATATTTTCACATTTGTGGGTCATAAAGATCAACAGTTCCTATCTATTATCTTTATCTGTGTACAGTCTGTTTTGGTTTATACATTTTTAGCATCCATTCAGAAATGAAGATTATAACTTCCTAGCCTAAACCTTCTGCAGGTTAGCAGAGAAAAGCAGTGGCTAGGGTTCAAACTAGGGACATCATGACAATAGCCTGAAGTGCATATGACATTACTAAGCACTATTTAAGATAACCTCTGGAGTGTAACTGACGTATTAGCTTTTTTTTTCTTCCAAACTCCAAACTCACTTTTAAAGGGAGATAACTTGAGAAACAATTTACACTGCCCATTGTTGCTTCTCATGAATGAATAAACAAAGTGGAATTATTCCTTTATCACCTTACTTGTTACCTATTTGGAGTTCAAATCCCACCTAAAGGCAGCATGGAAATCTTCTCCTGGATACCCCTCCACCCCTTCCCTCCATAAACCAACAAAAGACAAAATTTTGGCAAAATTTAGTCATTGGTTAACAATCATGACTTGATGCATGACATGTAGTACGTAATCATCTTCTTTTTTTGTTGTAGCCTCTGTATTTCATAAGAAAAGAGATTTGGTCATAGCACACTGACATGCTATAGCAAGAAATATGGGTAATACAAAAGTATTTTTTAATAGAGATATTTGATTATTTGAATTTATTGTTTTTTTACATTTTTACGACAGCTTATAAATTAGTTCTCATTAGTATGGTTGGAGTTACTGTGAAGCTTTATTAGTTACAGCAACACATAGTTTTGTGTGTGTGCTTAAAGGGAAACTTCATGGTTTTTCAAATTTTAGTTATTGACATATTCAAATTCTGCGTAAAAAGTTGTAATAGTAAACATTTTATCATTTTTTATTTAAATGCTTAGAAACATTTATATTTAATAAAATAGTCAGTAAATTCTTGACATCTCAAAAAAAAACGGGGTTCTATGAGATTTTGTTTTATGCTAGTTCATACGTCACTTCCCTAAACAATACTGAAAGAGAAACTAGATTTAACCAATTGTATCGCTTCATTCTTACAGTAGTTTAGGCTGTTAGGCTTAGTGACGGCCTAATCCAGAACTATGATACTTATATATATATATATATACATGTATAGATAGATCTAAAAGCATTTGGATAATCAACTCGAGAAAAAAAGGCATTTTCATCTAAGCCTCTCTCTGTCCCAAGAAGTAAATAGATTGTGTGTCTGATTTGAACAAACTGGTCAGTGTAAGGCTAGTCGAGACTACGTGTAGTCAGTCATGACAAGACAACCAAGCAATAGTGTTTGTTGTGTGTTGAGTGGTCTGGCGAGAAAATACACACTGCCGTGGTTAGTCAAGCATGTAAATCTACTTTTAATACGCATTTTTTCTTAGCTTACAAGATCCTATATCTAACTGCATAGACCAAGATATATTTCTTTTACGAGAATGTAAACTTTGCTGTATGGTCTATTGTTATACAATAAGTCAATAGATTAAAACACCTTTGTGACGTCACATAGAAACCCAGTGAAAGTCTGACTGTTTTGGATGCGCAGGAAAATTACGTCGGAAAAACATCAATTACTAAGTTATTATTGCAAAGAAAAAAAAAAAGAATAATATATTCATTATCTGTAAATCAAAACATTATTATTATATCAAAAATTGTCAAAACCATCAGAGTTTCCCTTTAAATGTTTTAAAAGGCTGGTGACAATAAAGTACTGCAATAACATTTACTGAAGATAAAAGATTTGATAACTTTGCATGCCTTTGTTTTAATGACAGCATTTTAAAGCCAAGATGTTGATCAACAAACCAGTTCAATAGCAAAAGTTCCCCTTTCAGAACTAGTGATCTATATGGCAGATGATGTAAAGGTCATCCGTTCCTGTCACTCACAGCACAACAACCAAACACCTTTACTTTACCAAACTGACATCAGGTACCAATTAGAGCTGGCTGGACTCAGAGGTGCTGTAAAGATCTTGAAATTAAAAATCCCAGTCTTCACCAGGATTTGAGCCCAGGACCCCCATACCAGTTCAATGGATATATATTTTAGATGCAATCAACAGTACATCTGGTTGGAGGGGGGATACTTCCATTGGTTTACTTTCCTAAGATAATGAACCTTTTAAAATTTATTTAGATTTAAATAATGATGAGTTAAAATAATCTTTCCTCTCATACCTTCAACAGCCTACACAATATATTTTTCTATTACAAATATCAAAGTAGCTTAACACTTATGTTAAAATTAAGAATGTATCTCAGTTTGTGCTAGATATAACTGGAAACAAATATATAATTGGTCATTTTAAACAAACAATTTATTTACATTATTTAAACTTAATGGATATTATTTGATATACATACACTTATAGTAAACTGTTCCTTTCTGAAAGTATCAGGAATCACTATATCAATGAATGGCTTTTCACTCAATTCAGCGCTAGTGTTAACCTACAAAAATTAAAAAAAAAGTGAAGTATTACAATCACATTTCATTTTCAAAGTGAGCAGCAGACTATTGAAACTTTTTTGTGTTATGCAAAACAATGTCTTAAAACACAAATTTTACAGTATCTAACACATATTGCTTTATTGAAATATTAAATCCCTCATCACAAGCTATATTGTACAGAAGATTTTACAGTACTTTTTATTCAAACCAAGTGTACAAAAGATAAAATATATTTTTAAAGCCTTTTTTATTTACAAAAAACAAAATGTACAAAAACAAAAGTTGATGGTATATACTATTGGTTTGTTATCCAGACATTACAGTCCAATGGCTGCACCACTAAATCAATACCCAAATCTTTAAGGAATAGCAGAATAGCAAAGCCAGGTAGTCATCAACAAATTGAATTTTCTAAAAAAAAATAATAACACCAAAAAGTTGGTCACCAGACACAAAAGTTAATTTGTGAGAATAAAACAAAGATAAAGGCACATTCCTCATTCCATATGCTAGAAAGAACAAATTTGTACAAATGCTCCTTCTTCCTTAGCACTATTAGAGCATGGAATGGGGTGCCTGGAAAACCAATGACTTGGCAGAATTTAGGTCACTGGTTAATATGCATGACTAAATGCATGACGCATAGGACATAATCATCTTCTTTTTTAAAGTAACATCTGTATTTTATAAGATAAGAAGAGACTTTTTTTAGCAGAATAGTTTAAGTTTTTAAAAAGTCTTATTTTAGTGTGATTTAAATATGAATTTATATTAATAGAGCTGTTTTCTTGTATACATAACAAATTTAGTATGAAAAGCTCTATTTGTAAAATGTTTGACATGTTTTGGACATTTCCTTCAGAGCAGAAGATAATCTACTTCCTAGTCTCACACAGGATGATGGGGGATGGCAGCAGGCACGGTTATGAACCCTGGACCATCAAGACAACAGAATGAAAGTCCAGCATGCAAACCACACAACCAAGCAGCTATCAGTGCTTTTATATACATAATGTTGGCTGATCACACACAGGAGACACTGACCCATGTCACAGCTCAGTTACAAAAATATATATTATTGTAATCTTTTTAGCAGAAAGTTTGTAAGCATTTAAAGAAAACACTTTTTAAAAAAGTACAGATTTCATTAAAAGAAGTTTCAAAATCAAATTTATGAAGCATCATGGCTACTATTTAGGGTTTTTCATATTTTCTAATTTTAAGAAATTCTAATCCGTTTTGAATTATTTCAAGATGAATTCTCTTTGGCTTTTAAGATTGAGAGTAATAAAATATATTTTGATGCAAATGATTACTTTTATAAATACTTACTAAAGTATAGCTTGCCAACTTGACAAATGACTGTGAACTGGACATGATCTTAAAATTATAAGTCTTTGCCTCAGGGAGAGGGTTTAACAGTTTGATGTGGATTTTGTCCGAATTGTTACTGAGTATATCCATCTCTGGGAACCATCGACCATCTAGATTTTTAGAAAGGAGAGAAAAAAAATGTTTATGATCATTAAAATTATTTACAAAAAAAAAAAATGAATATTTTAATGGTGCAGAAGGGAAGGACTTTTCTTAATCACTTTTTCTTTGCCTCTCTCCTTTCTTTTAATGGGTCAAACTACATTAATATATGCTTGCAAGTGTTTATTATTCTTTTCATTAATTCTAAGTTGTTGTTTTTAAATCACCAATGTGGAAACAGATGACAAAAGAAGATTTCTTTAAAAAAAAGTATCTTTACTGAATAAGCAGTTGTACATTTTGCTAGGCAATTTCTTGCCAACTACAAGAAGATTTCATCCCAATGGTATTTTGGGCAATGCAATATTCTTTTTATCAATCTTAGTTTGTTTACATGTTTTGAATGTTCCTTCAGATTTGAAGATTGTTACATCTTAGCCCAAACTCCTGCAGTTTGATATGGGATGACACTATGCAGGGTTTGAATTTAAAACCAACTGGAAGACAATCCTGAGTGCATACCACATCACCAGGCAGATGTGGTATCTTTATGCTAATCTACAATATTGCCTCTATTTCATTCACCTATCAGGTGCAGATAACAAGGGGATATAAATGAGAGACTTTTCCGTGACACTTTGCGAAGTGATGAGAAAATTTTCAGCAATGTTCACATTCATCACATCACCTTCACCTAGTCTGTTAGACTGGTGGGGCACCACACAAGATTTGTTGACTGTCCTTCTCCATTTCACTTTGTCTTTTGCCTTGGATAGAAGCTCTTTCAATGGCAGCCCCATCCATTCTTTTATGTCGTCTTCCATCGCTTTTTCTGTCTATTCTAATGTGCCTCTCAGTAAAACCTTACAAGATGCGCATTGGGCAGCAAGGTGTCTCCACAAAGATGTGTCACTGGCGATCTCTGAAGCCTCTTTACACCTAGTGTCCATTGCTCTGAAGTCCTCCATGAAAGTGTAGTGCCAAGTTATACAAGGAAGTCCCTGATTGCGCTTTCCTTGTATTGGCCCCAATGTCATCGCAACTCTTGGTATGCATTATTCATTTTGTCGGAGAACATGTCCCACAAACCTTCTGTGACACTCTGTCACTACCTCACTAAATCGTCAACTCCCAGTTCAACATAGGATTACCTTGTTTGAGACCCGATATCATACAACATGGGTATACCTTATCAAATAGTTTATGCTAAAAAAAAGTTTTAAAACTTTGTTTTGCCATATCTTAAATGCATCTACCTACCTGGTGTAATAGGCACAAATCGTTCCCATACTTTTGATGTTTGATATTTAAATGGTCTACTGTATATACGAACCTCGAGTCTTTCATATGCGTTTTGATGCAGTTGAACACATCGAAAATAAATGTTAAGATGTCCCTAGAAAAAAATTAATAAGTTGATATTACAAAAGTCATACATTGTCCTAGGTTTAAAAAAACAACAGATTTTTGCTTAAGAGAAATAAAATAATTTTCAAGCTTCATTCATTCAAGTGTAAATCTAATTCATTTTATAAATTCTTAACATACCAATTAATTTTTTTTTTTAAATATTGAAACATCGGTAAGAGTATATCTATTTGTTTTACCTCCATTATTGTATTATTTGTATTAAATGTTGATATTTGGAAAAGAGGATTTATTTTATTAAGATGGCATATATAAAAGATCAAATAGAAATTAAAAAATGTACTACTTGTTTGGTCGAATTAAAGACCGATCTCCAATTTTTCTCCAGATTTAAATTAAAGCACAATGAAGCATATGGTCCATATTTTGAATACAACCAGATCTCGAACATGAAGCCTTCTAAATAATAGAGAGACCCTGAAAAGAGAGAAGATAGGATTTGTTGACAATCTGTTCATTTAAGAAGAAAAGCTATAAAGTGCGAAATTCGAAAAGCCCTGATTTGTTTAGAGGTTCGAGCGGTTCACTTTTTACTGCTAAAACTTTTTTATTTGAATGTTTACCAAATTTTTTGACATAACGTCTGTATTATATAAGACAAGATAAGATAATTCATCAATGACTTTTCTATCTCAGGAAGCTAAGAAAATTTATGATCGAAAAAAAAATAATTTTTTTACAGCAACCATCAGTATAACTAATTTTGTCATCACCTGCTGGTATGGTAATGCATGTTGATTCAAATCAAATGGACAAAAATCATTCATTTTTTAATGGACTACATTTGATGGCAATTGCGTAACTAAGTGTCAGTTTCAATGTGTCAATTTATGTTTGTCTTTGCAGGACAATCCCTTATTTATTTACTCTCTAAATGTCAATTACTCAGCAAAAAAAGTGTTTTGTGGGCTTGAGTTAGCGTAAACAAATGTCATTGTCACAGTGCAACAACTTTTTCCAGTGGGTCTGTTAAAACTTTCCATTGCCAGTAAATATCAATGACATGAAAAATCGAATAACAGCTGTATTAAACACAGCGCGTTTGGGAGGAACTATCACATCAGTGGTGGTCACATTGAGCACTTGTAAAGCATGCAATTAAAAATTGGAAGTTATATAGAAAATTGCTGTCCAGCTAGGTATCAGTTGTTTTTAAATATAATGCAATGGTTTTGGAGCATTCTTTTTTAACCATTCTGTATTTTATACTAGTTACATTGAGGTGGACAATTTTCGTTAAACTAAATTTCCATTTGCTTGAATCAATTAAATTATCTTATCTAATGAAATATTTAATAGAAGTTGATCATACCAGGATAAATGCTTCTGAGTATATATCTTATGTAAATGGGGGGACCTCTTTAAAGATCATGAATGCTTTTAAACCACATTAACCTATGATTGCTGTACAACAGTGATGCCCAAAATAAGGCCCGCAGGCCACATAAAACCCTCAACGCTGTTTCACCCGGCCCGCCAAAACATTGACACAAAGCATACAAAAAAGAGATAACTTTCATGAATCACATTAATGAATAAAGTACTAGATCCACAGTACTAGATCCACAGGTTTCTAATAAAATTATTTCAGGCCAATTACATTTCATTTTTGTACATCTTTAGGTCATGTGGCCCGCCATACGAGTGCCGGGAAAATACTTTGGCCCGCAGGTCGAATTAGGCCGGAGATCACTGCTGTACAACATTATTTCTGAAACTTTATTAACCTGCACTAAAGAACTCTAAATTTTAAATGGGGACTATACTGCGAAACAAAAAAATGAGATTATCTTTGTACTGACCATCTTGAGGTACTGTCCATGAAAAGTTTAAATATTTATATTCTGTATCGTAAGACTTTTCTAACTGTATGTTGAAGGGTGTTCCAGGGATGGATAAATCGCCTCTTGTTTCATTTACATCTAAAAGATAAAGAGCATATGGTGGGAAAAAAACAAACTTAATTAACAAATCTGTGGCATTTTACGTCTCGAGAGACGATCTTTTCCCTTTGCAACTTCTTGTGTGACTAAAGAGGCCAATCCTTGATACACAGCTGCGATCGCAGGTTGGGCATATATAATCACCAGGCGCCGTTGCATTTTCACCCTTCTTTCTGCTTCTGTTGTGTATGGCATCTGCAATCTTTGACCCTTCCTTTATGCTCTCTCTCCATGAGGATCTGTCCAGTGCCACCTCTTCCCAGTTGCCAGTGTCGATTTTGAAGAGCTTCATGTCGCGTTTGCATACATCCGTATAACGTAAAAGTGGGCGACCAGCGGCTCTCCTGCCTTCTATCAGATCGCCATACAGGATGTCCTGTGGAAGTCGACCTTCTGGCATTCTACGAACGTGGCCAAGCCAGCCAAGGCGTCTGCTGCTGATAACAGAGCGGATGTCCTGGCACCCTGCTCTTTGTAGCACTTCCTCATTGGTTATCTTATCTTGCCACCTTATTTTAAAGATCCGTGGTGAACTTTGTCAAAAGCCTTGGAAAAATCTAGTAAGATAGCATCTATTTGTTCACTATTATCTAAACCTTTTGAAAAATCATCAATTAACAAATATTCTCAAGAATTAGCTGTACATTGATAAAATATATATGTCTGTTTATGTAAGTGTCAATATTTCGTGTTTTGTGTAAATAGGAATGTTAACTACACATAAGCTCAAAAGACAAAAATATTGACATGCTTCTTATCTTCTTATCTTATATAATACAGACGTTAGTTCAAAAAAGAAGATGATTACGTCCTACGCGTCATGCATTTAGTCATACATATTAACCAATGACTTAAATTCTGTCAAGTCACTGGTTTTTCTGGCTAGCTCAGGCAACCCATTCCATGCTCTAATAGCACTAGGGAAGAAGGAGTATTTGTACAAATTTGTCCTAGCATATGGGACGAGGAATGTGCCTTTATTTTTGTGTCTTTCAGAGTATTTTATTAAATTTTGTTTTTGTATTTGAAGATTATGGTTCAGTGTTTTATTTATAATTGCTACTTTATTTTTGAGTCTTCTGTCCTGAAGGCTTTCTAAATTTAGTGATTTTACTAATGGTGTTACCCTAGTCAAATGTGAATATTCGTTTGTTATGAATCTCACTGCTCTATTTTGTGTTTGTTCCAGTTTCTTAATGTTTTCTTGAGTTGATGGGTCCCACACGGTGGATGCATATTCTATTATTGGCCTAATCAAGGTTAAATAACATTTTAGTTTTATGTTCTTATTTGATTTATAGAAATTTATTTTAATAAACCCTAATGCTTTGTTGGATTTTTTTATAGTTTCATCAATATGTGGATTCCATGACAGTTTTTCATTTATTATAACACCTAGGTATTTTGAGTTTTTAGTCTGTGTTACTGGTTTGCCATGAATAAGATAAGTGGAATTAATTTGTTTTAGTTTTTTTGTTACTCTTAACAACTGACATTTTTCTGGGTGGAAAGACATGCTCCAATTTGATTCCCATTTCTGTAATTCATCTAATTCTCTTTGTAAAATATATGTGTCTTGTTTTGTTTTTATTGTTCTATATATTATGCAATCGTCTGCAAATAATCTGACTTTTGTTCCTGAACTAATGCAATTTGGTAAATCATTTATGTAAATTAAAAATAGTAGTGGACCCAAGACTGTTCCTTGAGGTACACCAGAGTTTACTGTTATTGGTGTTGATTTAGAGCCATTTATTATTACAGTTTGTTCTCTCCCTATCAGAAAATCTTTAATCCACTGATGCAGTGGACCATTTATGCCGAAATATTTTAATTTTTTAAGCAAACTATGGTGGTGAACTTTGTCAAAAGCCTTGGAAAAATCTAGTAAGATCTTCTTATCTTATATAATACAGACGTTACTTCAAAAAAGAAGATGATTACGTCCTACGCGTCATGCATTTAGTCATGCATATTAACCAATGACTTAAATTCTGCCAAGTCACTGGTTTTTCTGGCTAGCTCAGGCAACCCATTCCATGCTCTAATAGCACTAGGGAAGAAGGAGTATTTGTACAAATTTGTCCTAGCATATGGGACGAGGAATGTGCCTTTATTTTTGTGTCTTTCAGAGTATTTTATTAAATTTTGTTTTTGTATTTGAAGATTATGGTTCAGTGTTTTATGTATAATTGCTACTTTACTTTTGAGTCTTCTGTCCTGAAGGCTTTCTAAATTTAGTGATTTTACTAATGGTGTTACCCTAGTCAAATGTGAATATTCGTTTGTTATGAATCTCACTGCTCTATTTTGTGTTTGTTCCAGTTTCTTAATGTTTTCTTGAGTTGAGGGGTCCCACACGGTGGATGCATATTCTATTATTGGCCTAACCAAGGTTAAATAACATTTTAGTTTTATGTTCTTATTTGATTTATAGAAATTTCTTTTAATAAACCCTAATGCTTTGTTGGATTTTTTTTATAGTTTCATCAATATGTGGATTCCATGACAGTTTTTCATTTATTATAACACCTAGGTATTTTGAGTTTTTAGTCTGTGTTACTGGTTTGCCATGAATAAGATAAGTGGAATTAATTTGTTTAATTTTTTTGTTACTCTTAACAACTGACATTTTTCTGGGTGGAAAGACATGCTCCAATTTGATTCCCATTTCTGTAATTCATCTAATTCTCTTTGTAAAATATCTGTGTCTTGTTTTGTTTTTATTGTTCTATATATTATGCAATCGTCTGCAAATAATCTGACTTTTGTTCCTGAACTAATGCAATTTGGTAAATCATTTATGTAAATTAAAAATAGTAGTGGACCCAAGACTGTTCCTTGAGGTACACCTGAGTTTACTGTTATTGGTGTTGATTTAGAGCCATTTATTATTACAGTTTGTTCTCTCCCTATCAGAAAATCTTTAATCCACTGATACAGTGGACCGTTAATGCCGAAATATTTTAATTTTTTAAGCAAACTATGGTGGTGAACTTTGTCAAAAGCCTTGGAAAAATCTAGTAAGTTCACTATTATCTAAACCTTTTGAGAAATCATCAATTAGTCCTATTAGTTGTGTTTCACATGATCTATATTTCCTAAAGCCATGTTGGTATGGGGTGAGGACATTATGTTTGTCTAAGTGGTTTATGATATTGCTACATATTATGTGTTCTAGTATTTTACATGTGATGCTGGTAAGTGATACTGGTCTGTAGTTTTCTGGATCAGATTTTTCTCCTTTTTTAAATAGGGGGGTGACATTAGCTTCTTTCCAGTCCTTTGGTACTCTGCCCTGGTTAAGCAATGCCTGAAAGAGTATTTTGAACACTGGGGCTAGCTCATTGCTTAGTTCTTTGAGTAATCTAGCTGGAATACCATCAGGTCCAGACGCTTTATTTGGTTTGGTGTTGGCTAATAGTTTTTTAATTCCATTTTCTTGTACTACTAAATCTTCTATGTTGTCTACTTGGTTCAAATTAAGAAATATGTCTTTGTCTCCTGGGGCTGAGAATGCTGATGCAAAGTATTTGTTTAGGATGTTTGCTTTAGTTTCATTATCATTATGTATTATGTTATGTTCATCTTTTAATGGCGCTATGCCTGTTGTTTCCATTTTCTTAGACTTAATGTAAGACCATAGGTTTTTGTTGTTATCTTTAGATATTACATTGTTTATGTATTCACTCTGCAGCTGTCTGCTTACTTTTTGGGTTAGGTGTTTAATTTTTTTATACTTTTTGTAAACTCTTTCTGCCTTGGTTTCTTTAAATTTTCTATATAGGTTTTCCTTCTGTTTACAAAGCTTCTTTAGTCTATTATTAAACCAGCATTTATTTATTTTGTTTGATGTGTATTTAGTTGGTATGATTTTCTATAATGCTTTTAAGATGGTTTTTAATGATATTCCAGAGGTCATCGACTGGTTGGTTAATGTCTTTTTCTAATAAGAATGTTTGTTGAAAGTTTAATGCAGCTTGGTGTAGTTGTGTTAGGTTACATTTATTCCAGAGTAAGATTTTTCTTTTGGTTTTTGTATTGGCTACTGCTTTTATCTGACTGTGTATTTTTATGATCTCATGGTCTGATAGACCAGGGATAATATCATAATCAACTACTAATCCAGGTCTGTTGGTTAAGAAGAGATCTAATGTGTTGTTTAATCTAGTTGGCTTTTTAATGATTTGATCTAAACTTAGGTTGTGTAAAGTTTCTATGAAAAGCTCATTTATGTCCTTAAGGTTTTGGTGTTTATCTATGGTTAGTGTTTTCCAATTTATATCAGGTAGGTTGAAGTCACCCATAATCCAAAAAACTGCATTTTTATTTGTCTCTTTAAGTGTAGTAATCTGATTACATAGTTCCTGCATGTATTCTAAACTAGAATTTGGTGGTCTGTAAATGCTGCCTATTCTAAAAATAGACATACATTTTCAATACTTACAATAGTAGTCAAAACATATCTACTATAATCTAGATGTCAATTTTTAAAAAAAAAAGTTGGAGAAGTTAATTTTAGTCAAGGAAAGATTTTTAAAAAAACCTGTTTGTTAAAAATAAATTGATATTTTAAAAAATATCATGTCTACTTTTGTAAGTTTACTGTGAAAACGGAGGTGCTGGAAATACTGCATTCCTCATTAATCTTAGGACTCAAAGACAAGCCTTCTAATTATTGGATTTAAGATATTTTGCGTGTTGCTCCCCCTTTCAGACCTAGCGGTTTATAGGGCAGATGATGTTAAGGTCATCTGTTTCTGTGGCCCACGGTTAACGAGGGTGTCACGTGGATAGCACAACGAACAACAGCATTTACTTTTTCCCAACTAATGCCAAGTATCCACTAAGAGCTGAATGGCCTGTGGGGCTCCCTTAAGATCCTGATGTTCAAAATCCTAGTCTTTAGACAAAGCTTCTAGAATGTGAAATGGCATCAAAAAATAATATATATATTAATGGAGAATGCAGCCATTAAAAATTACAAGCAATCGTGTATTTGTGACTAATTGAAAAATATGCATAAAACTTTCAGCTCTGCAAGTTATTAATTTTTTAAACTAATGTGAGCTTGCGCTCCCAGAGCTATATTTTTGTGTATTCTATTTTTTTATAAGCTAGTGCCAAATGTATTATTTGTACTTCCGCTTTTTGTGTAAGTTAGGGTGGGGTGGGGTGTATAAAAAGTGTGCCACGCTGTTTTAAAAACAGTTCCGTGTACAGTTGACCAGTGGTCAGTATAGTATGTCTGTGTGACAGCCGAAGATCTTTGTGGTCTGTCGTGTACTTATTTTTATTCCTGTACCTGGGACGGCCTGTAAGTTTGCTATTGTTACTGCTGTGTTACTGCTTTTAGCTGCTGAAAGTAACTGCTGTTTTAACTTGATTTTAACTGTTCTAAGCTGCTGTTGTAGATTTATTTTGTCTCTGTAGGTACTAGTGTAGTGTTGCCTTAGAAGTCTATTAGTAAACTTAGTTATAGTCTGTTTCTGTTCTTAGTGAATAGATCTACTAATACTATAGTAAGGTACTAACTAAGGTGTTCTTGTTGTAGTTTTAGTTATGAGTTGGTTGTAGTAGTAGAATATTGTAGATCTAGACTAGTTTATTGTAGTTTGTTAGTGTAGATCTAGGTCTAGACTAGTGTAGTAGTTGTAGTGATTTAGTTAGATAGTTGGGTTGATCAGTTTGTGTTAGATAGTTGGTTAGTTTGTTAGTGTTTGTAGTGGTGTAGATTTAGAGGGTTTTAGTTAGTTGATGAGTTCAGTAGTAGTGGTTAGTCATTTTAGTGTATATATTTTATTATTGATTTGTTTTGCATATGTAAATAAAGTTTCCTTTGTTTATTTATCCTAACTAAAGTTTCGTTATCTTGCTTTCATTTACTTTAGGTTAGCTATAGCTAGTTGTCTGGTTACTTAGGCGACTCTAGCCCCTTGGTCACCATACCGAGGTGCACAGATTGAGCCCACCCAGTAGCGCTAACATCTGCCTACTGTTGGTAAATTTTAATGTTGAGCAGAAGAGAATAGGTCTCTCCCACTCGCGCCTGCCTGACCTGCTCACATTTTTGGCGTCAGAAGTGGGATCTGTGCTTGAGTGACCAGACTTATATTTTTTATTGGTATAGATTAGGTTTGCGTAGAAGTTTAGGCATTGATAGGCGGTGAAGATAGTGTTAGTTTAGTTGTTTTTTTTGGTATTGTTATTGAGAGGTTATTAGGCTTTAGTTTTGTTGAGTAGTTACGTAGATGAACAGCGAGGCAGCAGCAGCAAGAATGCAGCCGTCTCAGACAGTGATTGTGGTGCCAAGGACAGAGATGAGTATCCGGCGCTTCCATGGCGATGGTCCTGCCAGGGAAGTTGAAGAGTTCCTTCAAAGTGTTGATAGAGCCTGGAAGTCTCAACACATGGTACATCGAGAGGAAAAATGTGACTTCCTCTTTGCACATCTAGGTGAGGCAGTGAAGGCCGAACTTAGGTGTCACCCTCAGACAACAAGGGCATGTCCAGATGCCCTGGTACAAGTTCTACGTTCCACTTATGGAGAAAGGCGGAGCATCAACTGCCTCATTGGGCAACTGTTCAGAATAAGCCAGCACCCGAATGAGTCTGTCCGCACCTACTCACACCGTCTCCTTCAGGCATTCGAAGCACTCACTGACAGGCAGAGAGCTCTATCGGAAACTCCTTTCCGCGAGTCTATCCTGAGGGACCAGTTCGTAGAAAACCTCAGTGACAGGACCCTAAGAAGAGACCTGCGAGAGAGACTACTTGATAGGCCAGAAACCGAATTCCTCGCATTAAGAGACATGGCCATTAGGTGGGCACAGGATGAGGATGTCGCACCGCAAGTCAATCTCACATGCAGTGAGATAAAGATTGAAGGTCAACTAGCTACTCTCTCCAAGCAAGTGGAGGAGCTTGCAGCCCAGATTGTGCGCCTACAACTTTCGGGGCCACAGAACTCTAACTGTCCCCACTGCAACCACCATCAACCTGATCAAATTAGCGGTAGCGTGAGACAGATTGCCTCACAACCAAAGCGCACCCTTAGACAAGTGCCAACAAATGCACAGATGGGTGGAACATTACTCCGAGCTCTACGCCACAACAAGCTCAGTCTCTGACTCAGCCCTTAAAGCCATCATACAACTACCCACAATGAACGAGCTAGATGAAACACCCACCCTTTCAGAGCTCAACAAAGCCATAGACAACATTGCTGCCCGCAAAGCACCCGAATGCGATGGTATCCCCCCAGATCTTCTAAAACAATGCAAAACTACTCTAATCCAACCTCTACACGAACTGCTTTGTAAATGTTGGCAAGAAGGTGCTGTGCCACAAGACCTGCGGGATGCTAAAATCATTACACTGTATAAGAACAAAGGTGACAGAAGCGACTGCAACAATTACAGGGGAATCTCCCTCTTAAGTATTGTAGGCAAAGTCTTTGCTCGAGTGATACTTCCCAGGCTACAAAAACTCGCTGATCGGGTCTACCCAGAATCACAATGCGGCTTCCGCTCAGGGAGATCCACGATTGACATGATTTTCTCCATCCGCCAACTCCAGGAAAAGTGCAGAGAACAAAGGATGCCTTTATACATTGCGTTTATTGACCTGACAAATTCCTTCGATCTAGTTAGCAGAGATGGCCTCTTTAAAATTTTACAGTTAATAGGCTGCCCACCCAAGCTACTAAATGTAATCATATCTTTCCACCAAAATATGATGGGCACAGTGCAATTCAACGGTGCCAGCTCTGAAAGTTTCAGTATAAACAGCGGAGTTAAACAAGGATGTGTCCTGGCCCCAACCCTCTTTGGAATACTATTTTCACTGCTAATCCACAACGCGTTTGACAAATCCACTGAAGGCATCTATCTCCATTCCAGATTTGATGGCAAACTCCTAAATATTGCCAGACTGAGGGCCAAAACTAAAATCAGAGCCACCCTCGTAAGAGATATGCTATTCGCGGATGACGCAGCGGTAGTGGCACACACACAAGAGGAACTTCAGTCACTAATGTCCCGCTTCTCTCAGGCCTGTAAAGAATATGGCTTGACTATTAGCACGAAGAAAACAAATGTTATGGGACCACCTACTACAGCACCACCCTCCATCCTCATTGACGATAACAAGCTGGACGCCGTAAACGAATTCTGCTATCTGGGATCCACAATTACAGATGACCTGTCCCTAGAAGAGGAGATGAAAAAACGCATAGGGAAGGCTGCCTCGACATTCGCTAGACTCAGACTAAGAGTTTGGGATAACCATAAGCTAACCACGGTGACCAAAATGGAAGTCTACAAGGCATGCGTTATGAGCACACTGCTATATGGCAGTGAATCATGGACCACCTACGCAAAGCAAGAGAGAAAACTAAACTCATTCCATTTGAGATGTCTCCGTAGGATCTTGAATGTCACATGGAAAGAAAAAGTGTGCAATACTGAGATCCTTGCGCGATCAGGTATTCCCAGCATTTTTACAGCCCTCAGACAACGCCGTTTGCGCTGGCTTGGACATGTTCGCCGGATGGAGGACAAGCGCATCCCGAAAGTCATCCTCTATGGTCAACTCGCGACTGGCACAAGAAAAACTGGTCGCCCCCATCTCCGTTACATAGATGTAATAAAACGCGACCTCAAATCAGTGAACATCAATACTGACAATCGGGAAGACATAGCTCTAGACCGCAACAGGTGGAGAGAGACAGTGACAAAGAAAGCTATGGACAGTGAAAGTACATGGGTCTCAGCCCAGGAAGAAAAACACACAAACCGAGAAACGGCCAGCTCCTCTACCACCGAAGCAAAAGCCAAGGGGACCCTAACTTGCGCTATCTGTGGACGGGAGTGTCTCTCCAAAATAGGGCTCCACAGCCACATGAGGAAGTGTGCTCTGAGATGAACCATAGTCGTCCTACGACTGAAGGAGGCCAATGAATGAATGAATATATATATATAAACTAGTTAGAACACTATCTATGTAAATGCTCTTTTTTAAAGTTGGTAAATCAGATTTTGTTGTTATAAAAATCTGGCTATGTCTATCGCACTGTTACCAAAATTATGACTAAGAAATATTTTGAACGTAGTGTTGATCTTTAGTGATGGTTTCTTTATATAGATCTAGTAAACTAATTCACCGGAAGTCATTCTTCTAACACTACACTGCAACCAAGGACGCCTCGGTGTACGGGACTTATTTAATTGAAGAATATAGGCGTAGTGCGCACAGTTGGCAGTCCTGTATATATATGGTCTATGATCTTAATAGATCTATTTTATTTATTGTTTTTGTATAGCGCAACTGAAGCAGCATTCCTTTGCTGCCTGTTCAAATGCTTTTTAAAAAAATTGTTGCTAAAGTCTGAATTTGAACTCTAGGTCTTAAGTCTCCATTATGGGAGGCCGGTGTGTTTAGCCACTGAGCTATTCAATAACTTTTTTTTGGAAACAGCCTTTTATTCTGTACACAAGGCGGTGACAAGGCTAATATAAAATTCGTATTCCTGACACCCCCCCTCACTAATTCTCACTTGCTGCTGACGAAAAAAAAAAAAAGACTATAACCTGCTTTAATTTTCCATGTGCTCAGGACAACTAAACACCTTTCATGATAGAAACCGCAGCAGTTAAATTTTACCAAAGATGATTTTTTTTTTTTTTACTGAAGCGGACATTTTGAAATGTACAAGATTATATTTCCGTTCACTTTTTGTGTGTAATTTCCTCTAATATTGATAACACTCTAAAGCTCACACTGGAGAGTATCGAGCTGTCATCCTCCCTATATTGCTCTATGCCTCAGAAACGTGGACAGTGTACAGAAAACATGCAAAGAAACTGAACCACTTCCACATGACATGTCTAAGAAAAATACTGAATGTCAAATGGCATGACAAAATACCAGATACTGAAGTTCTTCGAAGAGCGGTTCTGCAAAGCATCCACACAATCCTGATGCAGTCCCAGCTGCAATGGGCAGGACACCGTCTGTAGAACGGAAGACCGCCGCATCCCTAAACGACTGTTGTATGGCCAACTAAGAGAAGGAAAGCGCTCGCAAGGGGGTCAAAGAAAACGCTTCAGGGACACCTTCAAAGCTTCTCTGAAGGCATTCAGGATAGACCCAGCCACCTGGGAGACAGAGGCACATGACAGAGCATCATGGCGTCGCGCTGTGAAAACTGGCGCACAGGTTGCTGAGGAAAAAAGAACAACGCTGGCAGACGAAAAACGCCAGAGAAAAAAAGCAAGGCCAATGACACTGGCTCCAGCTGGAATAACCTGCCCAGTGTGCAGCCGAACATTCGGGGCTCACATAGGTCTCACCAGCCACATGAGGAGGCATAAAACCTTATTGCAAAGCCCTCAGGCCCCTGGATGACAAAGTGGTCATCAATATAACCATATATATCAGGCTTTATATCTTAGGATCAGTGGTTGAAGTCTTTCATTGGTTGAAAAAAAATTGTATATATTTTTTATACAGTATTTTTGTTCGCACAATTAAATTTTAGTAATTCGATCTACATAAAAGTTGACACAGAATTTATAAACTCGACTCTAACATGATTTTAGCACTTGATTAAAAAATGGATGCATGGTGTTTAAAGACGTTTAAGAGCCTTTAAAATATTTGTATAAAATCTGAAAAGTCAAAGCATACTGCATGTAAGACTAGGCGAAGAGAAGTGATACTAGAGTTTATGGACAGGTCCAGTTCAACGTAATATATACCATGATTAGTTGGCCATAGAAATGTATCGGGAGCGTTTAACTTTATATCATTATTCTGTTAATAAGTAAGAAAAAATGTCAAAATAAACAAATCAACAGTTCGAAGCTTGGGGGCAATGCTAGTTTTCTATATAAATCAAAATTAATTAATAAGTAATTGAGTATCTCAGTGATTAATTTAAAAAGAAATTGATTCAAGTATTGTTATTGACAAGGATTAATTGTGCAAAGTTTCCACTCTGTCTGAGAAGTGGCAGAAATGTCGTGTAAAATAGTCCACTACAACAGACAAACAAACTCAGAAATGTCGTGTAAAATAGTCCACTACAACAGACAAACAAACTCAGAAATGTCGTGTAAAATATTCCACTACAACAGACAAACAAACTAGAGTCCGTAATTTATAAGCTTTGTGAAAATCATTACCATTTCCAATTAAGATTTTTAAAAAGAAGCTTTAATAACAAATTTAAAAAAAAAAACATACTTTTTTTTTTTAAAGAAAGCTTACATTGAGTGAAATAGCCTAACTTATTTTGAATCAATCATGTGTTGTCATCGATTTCGAATAATTTGCAAAGTTTCAACTTAACCCGAGAATGGGAAGTTGGAGAAGTACAGTGTGCAAGATGACATCCAGACAGAGTTGATATAAGCTTTGTACAAAAGACTCTCAATTACCGGTATCTCTTCAAGACTCTAAAAGTTAATTCATTTGTACTGAGGTTTCGTTTATACCCACTCTTTGTTTACTATAGTGGACTGTTCACAAATAATTGGTGAGGCATGAGTGTCCAAATGGTTGGTGAATTTCTATGAATTCCTCCAAATAATGTATGTCAATACGTATCAAATATTATCTATTTGTTTACCTCGTAAACAGAATGGTTTCCCGTGAATAGTACAACCCACTTGATCCTGAGGATTAGAAGAAAAAAATTACTCATTAACAGACCACACCCATAGATATACTTAAAGATATCAAGTCAATTGATCCACATACAGCAGCCATAAATTCATAGACTCAATTGATCCACATACAGCAGCCATAAATTCATAGACTCAATTGATCCACATACAGCAGCCATAAATTCATAGACTCAATTGATCCACATACAGCAGCCATAAATTCATAGACTCAATTGATCCACATACAGCAGCCATAAATTCATAGACTCAATTGATCCACATACAGCAGCCATAAATTCATAGACTCAATTGATCCACATACAGCAGCCATAAATTTATAGACTCAATTGATCCACATACAGCAGCCATAAATTTATAAACTAAATTGATTCACATATAGGAGTTATAGATCTATAGACTGAATTGATTCACATATCATAGATACTGATTTAATTGATTCCCATATCATAGACACTGACTAAATTGATTCACATATCATACAGAGACTCAACTGTGGCCTTTACCTATTAAGCTTCATTCAAGTGTCTAACGGTCTGGACTTAGTCTTTTCAACGTCTGAACTTAGTCTTTTCAAACTTGTTCATGTGTAGGCTTTGTTCAACAGTAGTTTAAACATATCTAATTATCTCTTAGAAGGAAAACTCATACATCTACTGAGTAATCTGTCCAAGTCTGACAGCCATCATACAACTACTGAGTAATCTGTCCAAGTCTGACAGCCATCATACAACTACTGAGTAATCTGTCCAAGCCTGACAGCCATCATACATCTACTGAGTAATCTGTCCAAGTCTGACAGCCATCATACAACTACTGAGTAATCTGTCCAAGTCTGACAGCCATCATACATCTACTGAGTAATCTGTCCAAGTCTAACAGCCATCATACATCTACTGAGTAATCTGTCCAAGTCTGACAGCCATCATACAACTACTGAGTAATCTGTCCAAGCCTGACAGCCATCATACAACTACTGAGTAATCTGTCCAAGCCTGACAGCCATCATACATCTACTGAGTAATCTGTCCAAGTCTGACAGCCATCATACATCTACTGAGTTATCTGTCCAAGTCTGACAGCCATCATACAACTACAAGATAAAAGCCTATCACAGGTGGGCCAAAGGTTGAAGACCACTGGTCTAGAGCCATAACTTTTCAAACATTCTAGACCAACGTGCCAATTGCTTAGACTAGTGTAGAGAAAAGTTTCCATGTGGTCGGCAACTGTAAACTTGTATTCCAATCCGTTAGCCTTTGGTTTGTAGCTCCAGACAGTTAGTACTACCAAACCAATGTATAACAAAAATCTAACTCACTATAAAAATGCATCTTTACTCCCTTGCGTCTGTGATATATCTCCCTCGGCTGACAACCACGTGACTTAAATTAACATAAATTATGACAGACCAGTTCGTGGTTTCATCACCCTACATCACCAAAACCTAATAGTCCATTTCTTTATCGGAGGCACGGTGGCTGAGCGGTAAAGCGCTTGGCTTCTGAACCGGAGGGGGGGTTCGTATCCTGGACAAGACTGGGATTTTTAATTTCAGGATCTTTAGGCACCTCTGAGTCAACCCAGCACTAATGGGTACCTGACATTAGTTGGGGAAAAGAAAGGGCGGTTGGTCGTATTGCTGGCCACATGACACCCTCGTAAACCGTAGGCAACAGAAACAGATGATCTTTACATCATCTGCCCTATAGACCACAAGGTCTGAAAGGGGAACTTTACTTTTTATTTCTTCATCGTCACCTTGGAAACACACACATACACAATCGTCTTCTTACAAAGCAGAAAACTTACCGAACAAGAATCCAAGCAAGCGTGATGAACCATAGGGTTTGGGTTTTCGCCGGGAGTCGCTGGCGCAGCCGAAACTATTAACGCTGCGACTAGAAGCAGCCAAACTGTCATGCTGTACAAGGACATTAACTCTGCACAGCAGATTTAATCACCTGACGATCAAAGAAAGGGAGAAAAAAAAACATTTAGACAACTCAATTGACACTTAATAAGGCCGCAAAAGCGGTTAAGGTGTGAAAAACAAAAATAACAAAATGAATCATAGCAGTCAGGGGCGTAGCTAGGAATTTTCCATCGTTTAGGGGCCCGGGAGGCTTGACCTCTTTTGGGGGGCCCAGCATTTCGCTTAATATTTAATTTTTAATGTAAAAACACTTATTTGGCCCCCCCCCCACCCTTAAGTGGGGGCCCGGGGGATTTTCAAATTCTCCCCCCTCCTCCCCCATCCTAGCTACGCCACTAATAGCAGTGTTGACAATGGTTTTCTCGTTGGTCAAAAAAATAATCGTAAAAAAAAATAAATACTTTTCCCCATACAAACCTCGTCCCAACGGCCACCATGCGACAATTGAATGTCATCCATATAGGTTGAAAAGACACTGAACGTGGCGCAATATGATCTACTTTGAAAATAGTTCCTACGAATCACATACTGAGGTCATGTCACCAATAGGTAAGTCCACGATGACCGAACGTCGAATGAGACTCGCGGGGCATTTCCTTACACTTAGGAAGGGCGAACCACACGTTTGTCAAAGTCAGACATAACACGGAAGCCGAGAATAGAAACGCGAAAGCAGAAGTCATCATGGCGTCTCAACTTCTTAGAGGAACCCACATCCGAGGGCAACAGTTGGTAAGAGGCTGTAGAAGTTGCCTTTTACCGATCTTTGGAGCGAGCTTGCCTCCCCTTGAGTCTTCTAAGTATGTAAGTTAACATACAGAGATGAACGTGAGACTCGAATCTTGTACGGATTAGCTCTTAGACTTCTCATGGGGGAATGACACAATTACAATAAATTTTGGTCTCAAAAAGTGTTTCTCCTCACTATACGTTCATAGTTTTCATTTGGTTTGCACATTGCACTCGCTACTCTACAATGCCTTCGCTATTCGCTACTCTACAATGCCTTCGCTACTCTACAATGCCTTCGCTACTCGCTACTCTACAATGCCTTCGCTACTCGCTACTCTACAATGCCTTCGCTACTCTACAATGCCTTCGCTTTTCGCTACTCTACAATGCCTTCGCTATTCGCTACTCTACAATGCCTTCGCTATTCGCTACTCTACAATGCCTTCGGTATTCGCTACTCTACAATGCCTTCGCTAGTCTACAATGCCTTCGCTACTCGCTACTCTACAATGCCTTCGCTACTCTACAATGCCTTCGCTATTCGCTACTCTACAATGCCTTCGCCATTCGCTACTCTACAATGCCTTCGCTATTCGCTAGTCTACAATGCCTTCGCTATTCGCTACTCTACAATGCCTTCGCTATTCGTTACTCTACAATGCCTTCGCTATTCGCTACTCTACAATGCCTTCGCTATTCGCTACTCTACAATGCCTTCGCTAGTCTACAATTCCTTTGCTATTCGCTACTCTACAAAGCCTTCGCTACTCGCTACGCTACTATTCTACAATGCCTTCGCTAGTCTACAATTCCTTCGCTATTCGCTAGTCTACCATTCCTTCGCTATTCGCTACTCTATAATGCCTTCGCTATTCGCTGCTCTACAATGCCTTAATAGGTTAATAGGGGCCTCCTATAGGACAATTTTTTAGAGAAGAAATAGCGAAACTTTTAAAAATAAATTTCGTTTTTTTTTTTCGCAGATTATTTTATTATTTTTCTATTTCATTTGGGGCCACCAAATTTACTTCGCCTAGGGCCTCTAATTATTTAACGCCGGCCCTGATAGGTCTATGCGAAATTGATACATATAAAAGTATATATATACTGGACGAGAAGAAGAAGAAGTAAAGGAATGATCACTCTTTTATTTCTGCGGATAGAGTTACCCCCAAGAAAAAAAGAAGAGGGGAGAACAAGTAGTATTCACCCGTCACTACGGATGGCTGCCTGGTCGTGCGGTTTGCGCGTTGGACTGTCGTTTGGATTTATCGAGAGTCCCGGGCTCAAACCCTGCCCGCTCCCCCCCCCCCTCGTCCTGCTGGAGGTTTGGACTAAGAAGTAAACTATCTTCCACTCTGAGGGAACATCCGAAACATGTGAAACATTTTACAAACAAACATTTGACAAACACTAAATAGCAATCCGGACTTAACCATTGTGACCAAGAAGTCATGGAAAGAGAACAAAAAATCTACTATGTATATTTACCCGTCACTAAATAGCAGGGCCGGACTTAACCATTGTGGGGCCCTATGCAAAACGGATTTCGCGGGGCCAAATTTGGGAAGGGAAGCTGATAATAAGTGAAATCTAAGAGTTTGTATTAGAAAATAAATTCGTCTCTGCATTTTATTCATTCTTTACTACGTACAGAAATACTTAACGAGCCTTGCGTGTAGAAAAGTCATACAGTATATCATAAATCTGTTTCCTACATTGATCACGCTCAATAGCAAAAATAATCCAATTTTTCAATCTATCTTTGAGAATTGTTGACCAAAAGTAATTCTTCATTAGTTTGAGGCGCGAGAAGTTTCTTTCACCAGATTACACAATTACGGCTAATGCATAATGCCGCTTTTATTTATCGCGCGTATAATTGGCGTTTTCCATATTGAATGACACCCCAAAAAGACGTTTTTGTCTATATATTTCCGTATATTTTAAAGACTCCTTCGTATATTTTGCAATTTCGTGAGATTTCCAGGAGCTCCTGGTAAATCGAAAGGAGGGCGCGGGAAATCTGGTTATAAAATGGTTTAATTTAATCATTTATACACCTTGAATTAGCGCGGGTCCTATGAAAGTGCGGATCATATGAAAGTGCGGGGCCCACTGCGGTCGCATAGATTGAGGAGGTCGATTAAGATGTTCTTTTTGCCGTTCTGTCCTCGGCAGCGGATTTTCTTTTGATCTCAAATGTGCATTACATTAATTCTCAGGCTGGAGGCAATGCAGTAATTTATTAAAGATTTGCTAACTCAAGATAGAATATAAGTGACCACAGAATATTGTCATCACTTCTGACCGCATAGAACCAAATAAATATGTAAAGTTATGAATTAGCGTAATATGATCAGATCTCTTAGCAATGTTATAAATGCCAATGCGCCATGTAATCACTGATGACTATTAAACCTGAAGTTTTGTATCAGCTTTTTTTCTATATATATATAGCAATGCACTCATGACGATTCTGCAAGATATTGAGTAAAACGATGTCCGCTGTAGCTACTACTTCCCCGAGGAGGTGCGTCAGTGCGCGTGCCATCGAAATACCAGATAGACTATCTGCAGATACCAGCACATCACACGACAGGATGCGAACATGAACGCCATTGACAACACGGCTATAGGTGAAGATGTTTTCAATATGTCAATTGAAATGTCAAGTCCAACGTCTATATCTGCATGCATCTCTAGTTGTGGCGTTTCGACATCCCTTGTACAGTACAAGTTCAACCCATTACACAAAATGTGTGCTATTTCAGTGTACTGCAGGTGGAGATATTGGAACTCTTGCTGACAACTAATACCTGGAATAACGTGTCTGTTTCCAACATGTTGCTCACCTACAATCAGGGCCGGATTAAGGGAGAGCAGACAGGGCTACTGCCCCAAAGCCTCCACGTATTTAAATCCGGCCCTGGCTATAATACCATTTTTCGTGCCCTTCCTTTGGAATTACTTTCCATAAACCATTTTTAAGCCGACAATCTTTTTTGTTAAAGCAAATAAAATAAGTAAATAAATCTCTGCAGAACAAAAGTGTCGAAATATAAAAATGTTTCCCTTTCACACCCTGTTGTCTCTAATGTCACCGCGCCCCCTATGGAAACTCTAAGATATAATGTAATTCCATACGTGTAAACACAATTTTCTGTTGTTGTTTTTTTTTTTCAACTCTCTCGAGGCTTTATTGGAGGAGCGGTAGAGCGCTTGGCTTCCGAACCGGGGTCTGGATTTCGAATCCTTATTGAAGACTGGGATTTTTAATTTCGGGATTTTGGGCGCCTCTGAGTAAACATAGCTCTAACGGGTACTTGATATTAGATGGGGACAAATAAAGGCGGTTGGTCGTTTTGCTATTGTGATGGTCACATGACACCCTCGTTAACCGTAGGCCACAGAAACAGATGACCATTATGGACCACAAGGTCTGAAATGGAAACTTACTTTACTTTACAAGGCTTTATGAGCAGGATCTACTGCACAGACTTGATCTTTTAAACCATTGTTTCATTCTTTGTTTTTACTCGTTCCAAAAAGTATTATTTTTATTACATTGTTCTTGTTGTTATTGGAAAGATCTGCTGGACTTGTCGATTATTAGGGTTGTAGCATCGGCGTAACGAAAGAGGGGCGGGCGAGGCAGTGTTATGTACGTTTGTTTGTAAAGATGCTGCAGCTTCTTGTGGTCTTCCGAATTCGTGCGCTTTTGTTGTAATAAAGACTAAGTATGCTTATTGCATGCACATAATGAAAACCGTTTTTATAACAAGTTTTAAAAGGTAGTACGTGTTAAAACACAGCGAAAGTTGTTGATTACATAGTCAGCCCATTCTTACGCCCCTTTGCCTTTGTTAAAAATAGTATTTCCCTTTTTAGGGGCCATTCTCTTATGTTTCAAATCAGAAACTCCACCATCGTGGTCTCGACACCAAAAGACCCTCTCTTCCTGTTACACTTTGAATCCAAGTCTTGGACAAATCGCTAAGATTCTTTCTTTAAGAAAATAATAATAAAAACACAATCTACACAGCATTTCACAATACAAAAGATGAGCATTTTGTTTCAGACGGCAAACAAACAAACAAAGGCTAATAACCAGATTACATTTTAAATAGAAGAATAGTTAAGAATCCAGACTAACAAGGTCACCATGACAATGTCCAGGTCTGCAACGTGTCTCTGCCTGGGTGTCTGTCCTGGCGGCAGGCTCTTTTGTTTTGTCTCGTACATGTCAATCTCCCGCCAAGTGTGGAACATCCCACGATCAACCGGAAGTGAGGGGATGGATCAATCTGAGAGGAGTCTGAATGGTGAAGAGAAAGTTACTCTCAGTAAGAGTAGGAAATAATAGAGAGGAAGACATTATGTCAAAAATAGAGAGAGAGAGAGGGGGGGGGACACACAGACAGAGAGAGAGAGAGAGACAAAGAGAAAAAGACAGAGAGAACATAAATGAGAAATAGGGGCCCTACATTATGTCAAAGGTAGATAGAAAGATTGAGAATATAAAAGAAAAAATACGCTATGATAAGCAAACGAATTAAAAAACAAAGACACTTAGTCAAGAGAATAAGAGAGAAGTCAAAGAAAGATCACACTAAGACAGGTAAGAGAATAAGAGAGAAGTCAAAGAAAGATCACACTAAGACAAGGAAGAGAATAAGAGACAAG
>JAZGLO010000151.1:62500-306220 GCA_036873155.1 Biomphalaria sudanica
TTCTCTGTCTCTCAATCTGAATTTCTAAAGATTTCTTACTTTCTCTCAGACTCTCTTTCTCTGTCTCTCAATCTGAATTTCTAAAGATTTCTTATTTCTCTCAGCCTCTCTTTCTCTGTCTCTCAATCTGAATTTCTAAAGATTTCTTACTTTCTCTCAGCCTCTCTTTCTCTGTCTCTCAATCTGAATTTCTAAAGATTTCTTACTTTCTCTCAGACTCTCTTTCTCTGTCTCTCAATCTGAATTTCTAAAGATTTCTTATTTCTCTCAGCCTCTCTTTCTCTGTCTCTCAATCTGAATTTCTAAAGATTTCTTACTTTCTCTCAGACTCTCTTTCTCTGTCTCTCAATCTGAATTTCTAAAGATTTCTTATTTCTCTCAGCCTCTCTTTCTCTGTCTCTCAATCTGAATTTCTAAAGATTTCTTACTTTCTCTCAGCCTCTCTCTGTCTCTCAATCTGAATTTCTAAAGATTTCTTACTTTCTCTCAGACTCTCTTTCTCTGTCTCTCAATCTGAATTTCTAAAGATTTCTTATTTCTCTCAGCCTCTCTTTCTCTGTCTCTCAATCTGAATTTCTAAAGATTTCTTACTTTCTCTCAGACTCTCTTTCTCTGTCTCTCAATCTGAATTTCTAAAGATTCTTACTTTCTCTCAGACTCTCTTTCTCTGTCTCTCAATCTGAATTTCTAAAGATTTCTTATTTCTCTCAGCCTCTCTTTCTCTGTCTCTCAATCTGAATTTCTAAAGATTTCTTACTTTCTCTCAGACTCTCTTTCTCTGTCTCTCAATCTGAATTTCTAAAGATTTCTTACTTTCTCTCAGACTCTCTTTCTCTGTCTCTCAATCTGAATTTCTAAAGATTTCTTATTTCTCTCAGACTCTCATCTGAATTTCTAAAGATTCTTACTTCTCTCAGACTCTCTTTCTCTGTCTCTCAATCTGAATTTCTAAAGATTTCTTACTTTCTCTCAGACTATCTTTCTCTGTCTCTCAATCTGAATTTCTAAAGATTTCTTACTTTCTCTCAGACTCTCTTTCTCTGTCTCTCAATCTGAATTTCTAAAGATTTCTTACTTTCTCTCAGACTCTCTTTCTCTGTCTCTCAATCTGAATTTCTAAAGATTTCTTATTTCTCTCAGCCTCTCTTTCTCTGTCTCTCAATCTGAATTTCTAAAGATTTCTTACTTTCTCTCAGCCTCTCTTTCTCTGTCTCTCAATCTGAATTTCTAAAGATTTCTTACTTTCTCTCAGACTCTCTTTCTCTGTCTCTCAATCTGAATTTCTAAAGATTTCTTATTTCTCTCAGCCTCTCTTTCTCTGTCTCTCAATCTGAATTTCTAAAGATTTCTTACTTTCTCTCAGACTCTCTTTCTCTGTCTCTCAATCTGAATTTCTAAAGATTTCTTACTTTCTCTCAGCCTCTCTTTCTCTGTCTCTCAATCTGAATTTCTAAAGATTTCTTACTTTCTCTCAGACTCTCTTTCTCTGTCTCTCAATCTGAATTTCTAAAGATTTCTTATTTCTCTCAGCCTCTCTTTCTCTGTCTCTCAATCTGAATTTCTAAAGATTTCTTACTTTCTCTCAGACTCTCTTTCTCTGTCTCTCAATCTGAATTTCTAAAGATGTCTTACTTTCTCTCAGACTCTCTTTCTCTGTCTCTCAATCTGAATTTCTAAAGATTTCTTATTTCTCTCAGCCTCTCTTTCTCTGTCTCTCAATCTGAATTTCTAAAGATTTCTTACTTTCTCTCAGACTCTCTTTCTCTGTCTCTCAATCTGAATTTCTAAAGATTTCTTACTTTCTCTCAGACTCTCTTTCTCTGTCTCTCAATCTGAATTTCTAAAGATTTCTTACTTTCTCTCAGACTCTCTTTCTCTGTCTCTCAATCTGAATTTCTAAAGATTTCTTACTTTCTCTCAGACTCTCTTTCTCTGTCTCTCAATCTGAATTTCTAAAGATTTCTACTTTCTCTCAGACTCTCTTTCTCTGTCTCTTAATCTGAATTTCTAAAGATTTCTTACTTTCTCTCAGACTCTCTTTCTCTGTCTCTCAATCTGAATTTCTAAAGATTTCTTATTTCTCTCAGCCTCTCTTTCTCTGTCTCTCAATCTGAATTTCTAAAGATTTCTTACTTTCTCTCAGCCTCTCTTTCTCTGTCTCTCAATCTGAATTTCTAAAGATTTCTTACTTTCTCTCAGACTCTCTTTCTCTGTCTCTCAATCTGAATTTCTAAAGATTTCTTATTTCTCTCAGCCTCTCTTTCTCTGTCTCTCAATCTGAATTTCTAAAGATTTCTTACTTTCTCTCAGACTCTCTTTCTCTGTCTCTCAATCTGAATTTCTAAAGATTTCTTATTTCTCTCAGCCTCTCTTTCTCTGTCTCTCAATCTGAATTTCTAAAGATTTCTTATTTCTCTCAGCCTCTCTTTCTCTGTCTCTCAATCTGAATTTCTAAAGATTTCTTACTTTCTCTCAGACTATCTTTCTCTGTCTCTCAATCTGAATTTCTAAAGATTTCTTACTTTCTCTCAGACTCTCTTTCTCTGTCTCTCAATCTGAATTTCTAAAGATTTCTTATTTCTCTCAGCCTCTCTTTCTCTGTCTCTCAATCTGAATTTCTAAAGATTTCTTACTTTCTCTCAGACTCTCTCTGTCTCTCAATCTGAATTTCTAAAGATTTCTTACTTTCTCTCAGACTCTCTCTGTCTCTCAATCTGAATTTCTAAAGATTTCTTACTTTCTCTCAGACTCTCTCTGTCTCTCAATCTGAATTTCTAAAGATTTCTTACTTTCTCTCAGACTCTCTCTGTCTCTCAATCTGAATTTCTAAAGATTTCTTACTTTCTCTCAGACTCTCTCTGTCTCTAAATCTGAATTTCTAAAGATTTCTTACTTTCTCTCAGACTCTCTCTGTCTCTCAATCTGAATTTCTAAAGATTTCTTACTTTCTCTCAGACTCTCTTTCTCTGTCTCTCAATCTGAATTTCTAAAGATTTCTTACTTTCTCTCAGACTCTCTTTCTCTGTCTCTCAATCTGAATTTCTAAAGATTTCTTATTTCTCTCAGCCTCTCTTTCTCTGTCTCTCAATCTGAATTTCTAAAGATTTCTTACTTTCTCTCAGCCTCTCTTTCTCTGTCTCTCAATCTGAATTTCTAAAGATTTCTTACTTTCTCTCAGACTCTCTTTCTCTGTCTCTCAATCTGAATTTCTAAAGATTTCTTATTTCTCTCAGCCTCTCTTTCTCTGTCTCTCAATCTGAATTTCTAAAGATTTCTTACTTTCTCTCAGACTCTCTTTCTCTGTCTCTCAATCTGAATTTCTAAAGATTTCTTATTTCTCTCAGCCTCTCTTTCTCTGTCTCTCAATCTGAATTTCTAAAGATTTCTTATTTCTCTCAGCCTCTCTTTCTCTGTCTCTCAATCTGAATTTCTAAAGATTTCTTACTTTCTCTCAGACTCTCTTTCTCTGTCTCTCAATCTGAATTTCTAAAGATTTCTTACTTTCTCTCAGACTCTCTTTCTCTGTCTCTCAATCTGAATTTCTAAAGATTTCTTATTTCTCTCAGCCTCTCTTTCTCTGTCTCTCAATCTGAATTTCTAAAGATTTCTTACTTTCTCTCAGACTCTCTCTGTCTCTCAATCTGAATTTCTAAAGATTTCTTACTTTCTCTCAGACTCTCTCTGTCTCTCAATCTGAATTTCTAAAGATTTCTTACTTTCTCTCAGACTCTCTCTGTCTCTCAATCTGAATTTCTAAAGATTTCTTACTTTCTCTCAGACTCTCTCTGTCTCTCAATCTGAATTTCTAAAGATTTCTTACTTTCTCTCAGACTCTCTCTGTCTCTAAATCTGAATTTCTAAAGATTTCTTACTTTCTCTCAGACTCTCTCTGTCTCTCAATCTGAATTTCTAAAGATTTCTTACTTTCTCTCAGACTCTCTCTGTCTCTCAATCTGAATTTCTAAAGATTTCTTACTTTCTCTCAGACTCTCTCTGTCTCTAAATCTGAATTTCTAAAGATTTCTTACTTTCTCTCAGACTCTCTTTCTTCCCAGTTCTTTTTTTTCTGTCACTCTCTTTTCTCTTTGCTTTTCTTCCTCATTCCTCTAGTTTATTAACCATATCTCTTTCTTTCACTCACCTCTCCCCCCCCCCCCCCAAATCAAACGACGACAAGCTACATAAAACTAAACCAGGAAATTGTCAACGGTCAAAAGACGCGATTCAAAGTCGGATTCGTTTTAAAAAGCTCTGGAAACATATCGTACCAGTAAATTCTACCCAAGAAGCTAATGTGATATTATGTCTACGCTGTAACGGGCGAGTGGGTGTAGGTCGGGTGGTTGCGTGGGTGAGTGTCTAGATTTTCTGACTCGAAAACGACTTCATCTTCGGGATTAATGTAGTCATACACCGCCTATACAAAAGGATTTCAATGTAATTCAAGAACACTGATGCCAAGGTCTGTAATCAATACGAAACCAACTGGTAGGTTTGTAACTAGATACCATCTATAGAATACAATTTTTTTTTAAACCTCAGTCATCATTATTTACAAGCCTACTCAACTGTGTCAAGAATGCAAATGAAAGATTAAAAAAAAAACGCTGAGGAGGTGGAGGTCTATATTTGTATTGCTACCATAATCTTTAAACAAGAAAATATTTTTAAAATATTATTTAAAAAAATAGAGAGAATCGAGAGTACATACATATATAATTAAATCTGTAATAGATCTAGATTAACAATAAAAAGAAGCAGCATTTGTAATATAAACAAGGGGAGGTGAACGACCTTATCTTATCTTATCTTATATAATACAGACGTTACTTCAAAAAAGAAGATGATTACGTCCTACGCGTCATGCATTTAGTCATGCATATTAACCAATGACTTAAATTCTGCCAAGTCACTGGTTTTTCTGGCTAGCTCAGGCATCCCATTCCATGGTCTAATAGCACTAGGGAAGAAGGAGTATTTGTACAAATTTGTCCTAGCATATGGGACGAGGAATGTGCCTTTATTTTTGTGTCTTTTAGAGTATTTTATTAAATTTTGTTTTTGTATTTGAAGATTATGGTTCAGTGTTTTATGTATAATTGCTACTTTACTTTTGAGTCTTCTGTCCTGAAGGCTTTCTAAATTTAGTGATTTTACTAATGGTGTTACCCTAGTCAAATGTGAATATTCATTTGTTATGAATCTCACTGCTCTATTTTGTGTTTGTTCCAGTTTCTTAATGTTTTCTTGAGTTGAGGGGTCCCACACGGTGGATGCATATTCTATTATTGGCCTGACCAAGGTTAAATAACATTTTAGTTTTAAGTTCTTATTTGATTTATAGAAATTTCTTTTAATAAACCCTAATGCTTTGTTGGATTTTTTTATAGTTTCATCAATATGTGGATTCCATGACAGTTTTTCATTTATTATAACACCTAGGTATTTTGCATTTTTAGTCTGTGTTACTGGTTTGCCATGAATAAGATAAGTGGAATTAATTTGTTTTAGTTTTTTTGTTACTCTTAACAACTGACATTTTTCTGGGTGGAAAGACATGCTCCAATTTGATTCCCATTTCTGTAATTCATCTAATTCTCTTTGTAAAATGTTTGTGTCTTGTTTTGTTTTTATTGTTCTATATATTATGCAATCGTCTACAAATAATCTGACTTTTGTTCCTGAACTAATGCAATTTGGTAAATCATTTATGTAAATTAAAAATAGTAGTGGACCCAAGACTGTTCCTTGAGGTACACCTGAGTTTACTGTTATTGGTGTTGATTTAGAGCCATTTATTATTACAGTTTGTTCTCTCCCTATCAGAAAATCGTTAATCCACTAATGCAGTGGACCATTAATGCCGAAATATTTTAATTTTTTAAGCAAACTATGGTGGTGAACTTTGTCAAAAGCCTTGGAAAAATCTAGTAAGATAGCATCTATTTGTTCACTATTATCTAAACCTTTTGAAAAATCATCAATTAGTCCTATTAGTTGTGTTTCACATGATCTATATTTCCTAAAGCCATGTTGGTATGGGGTGAGGACATTATGTTTGTCTAAGTGGTTTATGATGTTGCTACATATTATGTGTTCTAGTATTTTACATGTGATGCTGGTAAGTGATACTGGTCTGTAGTTTCCTGGGTCAGATTTTTCTCCTTTTTTAAATAGGGGGGTGACATTAGCTTCTTTCCAGTCCTTCGGTACTCTCCCCTGGTTAAGCGATGCTGAAAGAGTATTTTGAACACTGGGGCTAGCTCATTGCTTAGTTCTTTGAGTAATCTAGCTGGAATACCATCAGGTCCAGACGCTTTATTTGGTTTGGTGTTGGCTAATAGTTTTTTAATTCCATTTTTTTGTACTACTAAATCTTCTATGTTGTCTACTTGGTTCAAATTAAGAAATATGTCTTTGCCTCCTGGGGCTGAGAATGCTGATGCAAAGTATTTGTTTAGGATGTTTGCTTTAGTTTCATTATCATTATGTATTATGTTATGTTCATCTTTTAATGGCGCTATGCCTGTTGTTTCCATTTTCTTAGAATTAATGTATGACCATAGGTTTTTTGTTGTTATCTTTAGATATTACATTGTTTATGTATTCACTCTGCAGCTGTCTGCTTACTTTTTGGGTTAGGTGTTTAATTTTTAGATACTTTTTGTAAACTCTTTCTGCCTTGGTTTCTTTAATTTTCTATATAGGTTTTCCTTCTGTTTACAAAGCTTCTTTAGTTTATTATTAAACCAGCATTTATTTATTTTGTTTGATGTGTATTTAGTTGGTATATGATTTTCTATAATGCTTTTAAGATGGTTTTTAATGAAATTCCAGAGGTCATCGACTGGTTGGTTAATGTCTTTTTCTAATAAGAATGTTTGTTGAAAGTTTAATGCAGCTTGGTGTAATTGTGTTAGGTTACATTTATTCCAGAGTAAGATTTTTCTTTTGCGTTTTGTATTGGCTACTGCTTTTATCTGACTGTGTATTTTTATGATCTCAATGGTTAAACTTATTTTTTAAAAATGAAAACATCTGAGGACTCCTCAGCTATTGGGCGATAAAACTAAATTTGACCCTTTTTCTATATCAGCTATTAAATTTGTAATTCAAGTCAACTTGAGGTAGGGGTCGGACCTATTCTGCGAACGTAATTTTCGCGGGAGTCATAGTAAGCGAAAGGCTGTAAAAAATAGCGAAATTTCATGCTAAAATATAGTAAATTAAGCTTCCATTAGTTCTATCATCTAATTTCTTCCGTGAAGCATAACTATAACTTTTGTCCTTCTTGTGGCATTAAATTTGGTTTCACTTTTCCAATGCACCACATCTTCTTTCTCTGCTTGCAACTGATGTCTATATAGCCTACGAATATTCTCGTTTAATACTCTCCATGTCATTGAACTCTCGATACTGCGGCTATTATTTTTTTAAAGAACACATGTTCAGTGCACTTAATCAGTCCCCCCCCCCCAACACACACACACATGGTACGCGCTGATTGACCCAAAGGCAGATCCCGAATGCGATGGATTGATGATGCTTGGAGGCAGATCAACAACAGCTTGGATTTCGGGCGTGGAGACGAATGGCTCAGAAGAGATCTGAATTTAGGGATGTGTTGAAGCAGGCCAGAGCCCTCCACGGCCTGTAGCGCTACTAGGATGGATAGACAGTATTGAAGTTCACAGCTGCACTTGCAACACTCAAAACAATCTTGAAATAAAAAAAGCATAGGGCTAACTCTCTTCACTAAATCACAGAGATGCGATGCCCACATTTTTAAAATGCTTGCGAATCTTGGAAGCTAACTGCAGAATTAGAGAGAAGACTCGTAGTAATGGAACTGAGATGCTATACAAAGACCGCATCACAAACGAAGAGATGGGAAACAGGATCACAACAGCCATTAGACCTTATAATGATCTGCTAACCAATTTAAAAACAATGTGTGGCCTATTACAACGTACCCTAGGGCTTGCAAAAACCTGATATAAAAAATTCATTCATGTCGGAAGATGACCTATATTTGATAATGCACGTTTTATTTTTTTATTTTTTTGTAGCCTATAGGTAGGCCTATGGTATAATAGGTGCCTTCTTGTATACATTTATACACATAATATCATTAATTAGTAACAAGAGGTTAGCCATCCAGTTAAAAAAAAGGAGGACGGCAAAACAGAGGTGCCCCCCATCCCAACCCGTGTAAGCGCTATAAAGATCAACTGAGGCGCCATTTCAACCTCACTGGCATAGAGGAAAAGTAGCTGGCATAGAGGAAAAGTAGCTGGCAGCAGATGGCCTCTGAGAGAGACTGTTGGAGAGCTCTCACATTTAAAGGCTGCGAGACAAACATTTTAGACGGAAAGAAAATAGCCCGCCAGTGGACAACGGCTTTGCCTGCACTAAAATATCATAAAATATGTTGGTCGCAGCTGGGCTTGCGTAGTCTAGTGAAACGTGTACTGCACTCATCCTTAATCTTCAAAATCGAAAACATTGCCATTCATATAAAAAAAGGCCTATTATTTTAAGATTTCAATTTACAAACAATAACAATAAATAAAACAAAAAGAAAAACATAAATTAATCAATAACTAAATTATCATTAATGGTTTTTAAGCTTATTATAGGGGTGTTCGTAGAAAAGTTTTTGAGTTAAAAAGTCATTTTGAACGAACACTCCTCAATAATTTTTTTTAACGGAATGACTAGCCTAGGCTATTCTAGCTAACTATTTCCTCATCTATTTAGAAGCATAATAAGCGATAATTATTTTTTTGGCCGATGTCCATTGGTGCTTTAAAATCGCCCTAAGTTCGGACCTATTCTCGTTTATCCAAACAAGGTTTTGACAATGATTTTCCATATATGCCAACTTTGACCTTCAGCTATGCTTTATTTTATGAGGGAAAACGAAAGTGGGAAATGTAAAAGATTATATGTAGTACCAATGTATTAGTTCTGCAGTTACTTTCAAAATAAATAAGAATGGATAAAAATTACGGGGAGGTGATCGCTTTATATGCCATTTCTCTGATGGGCCTTTCCAATAATAACTGTGTGTATTTTGGGGGCACTGCAGAATCAAATGTTCCAAGCTCTTCCGTTTGTAATATTGAAGGTCAACTTAGCGTCCTTGACATTGTTTTGTTTATCGTGAACATATACACATGTAGTTCAACATTTTAAATGCAAGATTTTACAATTGTATCTTTTGTACATATCAAAGGTACGATTAGCTCTTAACAATTGCTTCTATAATAATAAGGCTTGTCTTCGAGTCCGAAGATTAGTGAAGAGTGCAGTATTTCCTGTGGCTGCGCATCCCCAGCTGTGTCTTACATACTTTGCCACATCCAGGGCAAGCAAAACCATTTTCCGCAGGTGGTCGATTAGAGATTTTCTTTTCGCCGTCTGCGTTTGTCCTCGGCAGGGATTTTCTTTTGGTCTCAAATGTGTATCCCGCGGCCTTTGTGAGTGACCGTCTCGTTCGGAAGCCGCATGCAACCAGGTGCTCTCTTCTATGTTAGCCAAGCCGGGCCAAGGAAAGTTGACGCCTGTTACGTCGACCACCTTTTAGCTCACCAAAAAAGACAGCCTTTGGCATACGTTCGTCTCCCATACGGGACACGTGCCCTACCCAGCTTCTGGTTACAAGGATTATACTGAAAATAAATGTAGATGGTTGTCTCACTGAATTCAAAATTTCAAAATTCTTACCTTTGACCTGCAATGCCACGGGGCCGCTTGCGAGTGTAAAGTAAACCTCCACAATGTCATCGTGACTTCAAAAATCAAAGACGACATACTCAGTATATTTCAAGTCAGAACACTATTAAGGTATGTCAGGATGGCCGAGTGGTCTAAGGCGCTGCGTTCAGGTCGCAGTCTACTCTTGTAGGCGTGGGTTCAAATCCCACTTCTGACATTAATTTTTTATTTAATTTTTTTTTTATTTTAAGAAAAAGTTTAAACCTTATAGACATTTATACTATCTAACTAGCATTACACTCCGGCTACGCCCATTGTCAAGAGTACAAACTATAATAGAAAACGTGCCGAATTCCACCCCCACCCCCCCCCCCATTTTTTTTTTGAGCCTCAAGAACTATTTAGATCAGCGCTTCTACTTGTGGCGCCCCCATCCAGATGAGAACAATTTGCATTAATATTAATATTAACATCACCCACCGGCTACGCCCGTTGGTTTGCTCCCAGGTTTTCTATTATTTATTTAGGCGGAACCTTGCCTCTTTGATTTATTCCTTTATTTTATTACCCGTCCCATCGTGCTGTTGTTCAATTCTAGTATCTGTTACGTCTCTCTCTCTCTCTTAATCTTCTTCTCTCTCTTTCTCCCTTTACTTCTCTTTCTCCTCCTCTCTTAATCTCCTTCTCTCTTTCTCTATGGGGCCAACTCATTTTTTTGCACCCTGCGAAACGTAATATTCTTCTGAAATATTTTTTACTTGAGGTCTAAATTGTTTTATTTTGTAAAAGCATATTGATCACCTAAACCAATATCTCCGGCTCACATTAAACTATTGCACATCAGATTTGTTAATATGAAAATCTGAAAAAAAAAAAAATTTTATATATCCTTCGAGCCTGATTTGGAGTTAGTTACAGCTCTTTATTTTAGATCTTTTTTTGGTCTAGATCCCAGAAAGTTCCTTTAAAAAAGTTTTAGTAAATCTTCCTACCTGATAGTCTTAGACGTTTTTGTTAATGATATATTTTAATTGTAGTTAATCTCTCAGTTCCTTTGACGTATTCAATAAATAATCAATCAACATGCATGACTAGATTGACACTTGAAAGGCGTAGGACGTTGTTACGTGCGCAGCATGGTGCGAATGTGGAATGGTGCGAATGTGGAATGGTGCGAATGTGGAATGGTGCGAATGTGGAATGGTGCGAATGTGGAATGGTGCGAATGTGGAATGGTGCGAATGTGGAATGGTGCGAATGTGGAATGGTGCGAATGTGGAATGGTGCGAATGTGGAATGGTGCGAATGTGGAATGGTGCGAATGTGGAATGGTGCGAATGTGGAATGGTGCGAATGTGGAATGGTGCGAATGTGGAATGGTGCGAATGTGGAATGGTGCGAATGTGGAATGGTGCGAATGTGGAATGGTGCGAATGTGGAATGGTGCGAATGCGTGTTGAAAGATGAAGTCAGAGAAGGATCCGAACATGGACAATGTAAACGATGTTACTATAGATAGATTATTATTTGTAACTCAAGATTTAAAGTCTTCATTATAGATGAGTCTGTTGGTGTATGACTAATAGTCTCATCTGCTCGTAACAGACGTAATTATCTTCTTTTTTTTTGAAGTAACATCAATAATATTTACAGGACAGAAGACGCAAAAGTAAAGTAGCAATTATGCATAAAACACTGAACCATAATCTTCAAATATAAAAACAAAATTTAAATAAATACTCAGAAAGACACATAGATAACGGCACACTCCTCATCCCATGTGACAAGACAAATTTGTACAAATACTCCTTCTTCCCTAGTGCTATTAGAGCATGGAATGGGTTGCCTGAGCTAGCCAGAAAAACCAGTGACTTGGCAGAATTTAAGTCATTGGTTAATATGCATGACTAAATGCATGACGCGTAGGACGTAGTCATTTCTTTTTTGAAGTAACGTCTGTATTATACAAGATAAGAAAAGATAAAATAAAGATCTACTCTGTGCTCTAATGGCAGTGCATAAAAACTATCTTAGCGCAAGTTCACAAAAAAGACAATTTGGAAAAAACAACTAACTAGAAAGAAATAAAAACTGTATATCTAGTTCACTTTTTTTGTCCCCATCGCTAAGATCGGATGTAAAATAAGAGGTGGGTCAAGGTCATTTGAGCCAAAAAAAGAATAACTATTGATTAAACGAGAATAAGACGAGATTGTTAATGTCAACACATAAAAACGATTTAATGAAATATCGTAGTGCTAATAGACGCGTCACTTGAAACTTGTTGGAGCGTAAGTTAGACTGAAAATTGTGATCCATTTTTCTTTTATTTTACTCCATATGTAAAGCGCTTCGATGCTAATCCAAACGTCTTTGGTTCAAATCCTGAGTCAAGGTGAATGTAGTAACTAGTAATCTATCTATCCAGTGACGTTATTAACATTTCAAGCAACAAGCAAAATAAACAAGGCTTTTAAAAAATTCAAAGCTTATAGTAAGCGTAGCTGTATCCATTTTAGATCAGTCATGTCATTAAATTTGTAATAGATCTAGACTAACAATAATAAATCTGTGCGATTAGAAATATTTTTACCTCTTGTTTTTGTTTGGCGCAATTTCTTGCTTTTAGCTTTCTCAATTCGCTATGATCCTATCACTTTGTCGTAATCGGTTTTTGAAAACCATTTAGAAAAAAAAAAGGGGGGGACACGACCTGAATTCGAACTTAAGGCTCACATCTTCTCACGCCGACATACTAGCCACTCTGTATAGTGAGTTGCTTATGGCTAGAAAATTGAATAGTTATGCATTATTTATGTAGAAAGTGTGGTCGAGAGGATAAGTACGCTTGAACTTGGCTTGTCTTGGCTACCTAAGAAGGGGGCTCAATGTTCGACACCTGACTCGAGCAGAGTTGTGTTTACTGAGCGCCTAAAGGCAGCACAGAAAACCTTCTCCCAGTTCCCCCCACTGGTTCACAAATGAGATTGGACCGTAGCGCTCTGAGCATACTATAAGCATGAACTACGCGCTATATAAATGCTATAATTTAGTATTTGTTTCAAACTTACTTTAAAGCGGCAGCCTATAAGGGGGACTATTCAGCTTCTACTCCCACTTCAGTCAAGTACTATTTCAATGAAATAAACTAATTAATTTCCAATAGTAAATTACCTAATTGGTTTGTTTGTTTGTTTGTTTTTTTTATTCTTTGGGTTGTCAAGAAAGAAATAATTGTGCAAAATTTCAGCCTGATTCGATATAGGGCTTCCAAAAAATAATGTGTACAAACATTGCAACAGAAAGACAGGGTGAATTAATATAAGCTTTGTAAACAAAAAAAAACAAAAAAAAACTTCCGTTTACATTGTAGCGGTAACCTTTACCAGAACACCACGTGATTATTTTAAATACAATGAAATACTCTTACTGCTGGAGAAGTTATATATAAAAGACATACTGATACAGTGATGTCCAAACTATGGCCCGAAGTCCAACTTGTAAAGGAGACCTATCTAGTTCCTGCCCATAGTTCAAAATGAAGTTGCAGGAGATCAGACCCTCCGACTCGTGGGTCGGAATTTCGGAAAAGTACATGGTCCAAAAGTCTAAAATGACTGGGCGTCACTCGATTAATAGAAAAGTACTTCTTATCTTATATAATAATATATAGGTCAAGGACAAGTTCAAGAAATCAAAGGAAGAAGAAAGCTTAAGATATTAACTCGGCTATGTTCAAGCTCATACTGTCAGCCTCAGTCAAGACACTAAAAAGTTTATTTAGTACGTATAGCTAGGAATTGATGTGAATTGATGAATTGATTTTTTAAAAATGTTACATGTCGCAAGTTTAAAGTTTGCAGGACACGGTAGGTGTAAAAATTTACACTTTTTATTTGCCAAGCTTCAATACCTTTGCTTACACTCACGCGCTATACAAAAGAAACTAAAAATAATAATTTTATAAACATTGATCATCAGACAGTAAGTAAAAACAGTGAAAACTAATAAAAGTGAAAATGGTAATATTAATATTTTAATAGGCAAATTAGATCTACCTAATATTTCAACCATTTCTCTAGGTATTGTTTTTATAAAAATCTGAACTAGAATATCCCTTCCAATTAAAAAATGAACATAACCTAGTTCTAGATTCTGTTAGCTCCAGCTGGTCTCACTAGGTTCCTGCCTTTTATTTTATCTTGGTCTCTGAAACCTGACCGACTCGTGGATACCTTAGAAGTGTTATTATGACGCACGAACCAGGCTCTTAAACTGGACATAAACACACGCGCCCGCGCACCAGAGCACAGACGCAAGTCTGAACTTGATACTTTATAAAGTAAGTGAATTTCATTTTAACTTCCAGACAGGATCCCAGTAGTCTATTGATTCTGTAACAATAAGTACTCCATAGAATCTATTTTTACACTGCATATATCACTATCTTTATTTAACTAGTATAGTTGGTCTTTGAATTGTATAAACTGCCATACAAATTATTAAAAGTAGATTTTACTTCGACATAAATCTAAATGGTCATAGGAATTGTAATGTTCATTTCAAAGTCTTCTAAAACCAACTGTGCAATGATTCACCACCGGTGCAATGATCACCGCTTGCACAATGAATTATCACCTGCACAATGATTTATCTCCTGCATAATTAATTATCACCTGCACAATGATTTATCACATGCACAATGAACTATCACCTGCACAATGATTCATCACCTGTACTATGATTTATCCTCAGCACAATGGTTTATTCCCTGCACAATCATTTATCACCTGCACAATTATTTTCACTACCTGCACGATTTGAAGGCTGATCCTAGTTTCTCGTTTTGGGTATAAGGTGAATGCCTTTTTTTTTTACAAAGCTTATATTAACTCCCTTTGTCTGTTTGTCAGGATTGTTTTTATGTTTTTTTCTCCTACTTCCCATTCTCGGATCGAGTTAAAACTTTGCACATTTCATTGTCGATGAAAATACTTTCTAAAAACTTAACCAATAAATAGATTTAATTAGTATTAATTAATTAATTTTGATTGAGATGGAAATGGGATTTAAATCTTGCAGTATATAGAGATATGGCAGCAATTGGGCATTTTTCCCTTACATAAGCTTTGCTTTTAGATTTTTTTCCCATTTTCGAAATTCTAAAAACTCTGAAAGTAAACGATAAATTCAATAATTGAAAAGTAATTAAAACGTGCACTTACACATGTAAACACAAGTATCATAGCACTCAATTACGTGCATACCCACTTACACATGTAAACACAAGTACCATAGCACTCAATTACATGCATACCCACTTACACATGTAAACACAAGCACCATAGCACTCAATTACATGCATACCCACTTACACATGTAAACACAAGCACCATAGCACTCAATTACATGCATACCCCCTTACACACGAAAACACAAGTACCATAGCACTCAATTACATGCATACAGTTACATATTTAAACACACCTACTATGGACACTCAAATAACTGAATTACATATATGTACTTACATACTTAAACGCAAGTACCACCGCACTCATCTACAGTGACGTAGCCTTGCAATCTGAAACAAAAAACAAAAGAATACAAGGTTCACACGCCGGGTTACAAAGTGACGCAAGACAACGCCTCTAGACATTTTCTATCAAATAGGTTTTAAAAATGTAACAGTAAGAATTCAACATTTATGTTCAGATTTTGAAAAAAAAAAAATAATTACAAGATAACATAATCGACGCCTGAAGAAAAGATTTTTTTTTTCTTGTAAGGCGAACTGTTATTAATGACGCGATCGTGAAAGCAAAAGTCAAAATATGTTTGAGTTGGCGTGTGTGTATGTGTGCGTGCATCTACCTGTTGCTGTCACGACAGAAATATATGTTAAACGACTCCTCACCGGTAAATAACCTTTGAGTAATTTTTAAAGAAGTAGATAACTCAAATATAAAGCTAGAACCTATTCAACGTGGAAAATTAAAAACGTAATATTTTTGTATAAGTTTCTTCTTAATGAGCCAACAATATTAAAACTTAGCATGTTATTAGCCACTGCAAACAAAAAAATATTTTTAAAATGGCTATTGTGGGGATTGAACTCACGACATTAGCGTTTTACTCTGTCAACTTTGCTGAACAGCCATGCCCACACGCTTATCAAGGGCCCCATGAGAGAAAAACTGCAGAGTCTAATTGAACAAATCCTCTGGGGAGTCATTATGCAGAATGAGGGGCACTAGTTTGAATGGGGGCAGCCAGGTTCGTGTCACGGTCCGGATATGTTCGCGGGCAGTAGTTCAGTTATCACTGGACTAGATATAGATGTGGTCTGGATTTCAAGCAAAAAATAATAATAATAGTATGTTACTGAAAAGAATGAAATTTTAGTTTGGACTATCTTCAGAACTCAATTTTACTATATATATCTATCTATCTATATCTCTATCTATCTATCTATCTATCTATCTATCTATCTATCTATCTATCTATATCTATATATATATATATATTATCTATATCTATCTATCTATCTATCTATCTATCTATCTATATATATATATATATATATATCTATCTATCTATATATATAAAGAGATAGATAGATAGATAAATAGATAGATAGATAGATAAATAGATAGATAGATAGATAGATAGATAGATAGATATTCTTAGATAGATAGATAGATAGATAGATAGATAGATAGATAGATAGATAGATAGATAGATAGATAGATAGATAGATAGATAGATAGATAGATAGATAGATAGATAGATAGATAGATAGATATTCTTAGATAGATAGATAGACAGACAGATAGATAGATAGATAGATAGATAGATAGATAGATAGATAGATAGATAGATAGATAGATAGATAGATAGATAGATAGATAGATAACAATAGTAGAATGACGACTGTTAACGAGCGTTTGTGCGTGTTTCAGTTGTCACCATGAGTAAAGGTGGGCGGTTGGTGGGATGTGCATGATGATTGATTCTGATGAAAAAGTAGTGAAGTAGTGAATACAAAGAAGTATGAAAGTTGAAAAAAGAAATTAAAGAAGAGACGAGTGACAGAAGACGTGTATTTTTAGTGAACTACATATTGTTTAAGAGGCGCGGTGGCTGAGTGGTTACGCGCATGGCTACCAAACCTGGAGTCCTGGGTTTAAATCTCTGTGAGGACTGGGATTTGGAATTCCGGTATTTTTAGGGCGCCCCTGAGCCCACCAAACTCTAATGGGTACCTGACTTTAGTTGGGGAAAGTAAAGGCGGTTGGCCGTTGTACAGGTCACATGACATACTGCACATTTACCGTTGGCCAAAGAAACAGATGACCAAACAATTTTTTACCTACAGGTCGCAAGTTCTGAAAAAGGAAAGGGGGGGGGGGCTAAATAGTTTAAATTATCATAAGTTCATTTGTGTTCTACATTTATCGAAATTGAAGTTGAAAGCAAAGTAAATTTACTAATACAAGTTTAATTAAGTTTGAATTTCAGAATATCATACGCCTACAGTCTACACCGGTTTAGTTATCATAGCTACAGACGGATTGGTGGATTTCAATAGAAATTATTACTTCAGTATAAAAAATCAAATGCTGATAGAATACATAAATTAGAGAAATATAAAGACAAAAAGGCCCTAGGCTAGTTTAGCTATGGCCCCTTTTAAGCCCTGATAGTATATGTATGTGCTAAATATAGATTTGTATACAGATACACAGACGTCACTATCAGATAAATATGCTACCAAATCCCCGAGTGCATGAATTCGTCCTCCGGTGTGAGCCGTTTTAAGTTTTATTCAAAGGTGAGCAGCCATTATGCGGCTCTGAAGCAAAACCATGTGCGCACAACATCCAACGGCTAGGGAACGTGACGCCCTGCAGACGGGAGCGTTAGTTATGGGGCGGTTACAGGAGTCGACTGAGACAATGACCTTGGTTACCTTTACGTTCTGTGTATTCGCCTTGAGAGGAGCGATCAGTAACAACAGACCCCCTTTCTCTCCATCCAATGAGAGATAGAAAAAAGGACAGACATGACTCTCAACTTGATCAATACAATGAAGAACAAAAATCGATAGATACAAATATATATATATATATAATATATATATATATATATATATATATATATATATATATATATATATATATATATATATATATATATATATATATATATATCATGACTATTAATGCCTCTGAAAAATTGCATAGTGCAACACTTCTAGTGTCTATATGATAATAACTAATCAAACACATTCAATATTTTGTCCGTATTTACTTAGCTCCGTAGAGTAAGAGTTAAACAATACAAATTAAAAGTAACTTTCTTACAATTCTTCTATTCAGGTTGAAAACAAACAGATCCTGGAAACACATGGAACCTAGACACTGGTCTCGAAAATGGCTCGAAAAATTTTTCCCTAGAAATTTGACAGTTGGTGTGTGTCGTTGGGAAAAAAAAAATTACTAGCTCGTTGGCCACACTGGAGAAACTCAAGTTGGACCGTTATAATTTTTCGAAATATACAAATTAATTAAATTTGGCTAAAGGGCTAGAATATCTTTATCTTGAATAGAATACGTCATCAAATATTTCTGCATTAAGACTTTTATTCATTCAATAGTTGAATAGATTAATATTTACGAATACTTTGCGCGCCGCCTTATATAAGTCTAGATTTGATAGGATCAATAAAAGTTATCTTATCTTATCTAAAGGCCCATCATTAGAATATTATAAAGTCTAGTAGAAAAAAATACATTCATTAAAACCATGACTTTTTTACTAGGGTGGGAGAGAGAGAGAGAGAGAGAGAGAGAGAGAGAATGTTCCACTTTTTTTAATGCATTAATTTTTAAGAGCAAAAATCGATATATAAGATGTATCAAGAAGGAATAGTCTTGACATTGGTTGTAGGAGAAATAACCTGTACACATTTTTACCAGACAGACAGAGTGGGTTGATATAAGCTTTGTGAAAGGCAGTTGATCCTAGCTTCTAGAATATTCAAAAACTGGGTTTATTTGTTAAGCCTTAATCAAGGGACAGAGCTACTGCGTGGATATATAAACAAAACGTGCTCAAATCTTCTTACAAGGTATATTATCAAGAAACAATAAAGACAAAACGTGTAGGGAGAACATCTCTAATCTCTCTAATTCGAGTATGACTACCACACACACACACAGAGTGTCAAGGGAAAACAGAACCGGAATTAGAAAGAAGGGAGAAATAGATGCAAAAGAAAAAAAGTTTGTGCTAGCCCAGTGGTACCCAGACTTTGGTCAGCTTAAGGGTGGGAGGGGCTCGGGCAAATAAATGTCCCACACAAGTGTCAGCGCTGCATCACTGTAAAGAATCGTTGGGTCCTGTGAAGCAGTGTCTATAGAGCGTCTTCAGGCATGTGGGCAGAGAACGGATGGCACCGGGTCGTGGGACGGATATGACCCATGGGTAGAGGATAGGAGATCACCAAAAGAACCTAAAGGTACAACATTTGAAGATGGTCATCTTTGTGGTCATTTAACCTCTAGTTAGAGCTGCTAGATTGGTTTCAAATCTCTTAAAACATGCAACACGCAGACGCATGTTTCTGATTAAAAGTCAAGCATCTACAGAGTTGGTTTTCGTGTGAAGAGACATCCTGTCTCACTCTCTCCTTTGACAATGTCTCTCACGTTCTCTTTCTCTCTCTCTCTTTCTTTCTCTCTCTCTCATTTTAAATTTCGCTCATTGTTTTTTACCCAATCTCTATTCCTCCCTCACTCTCCCACTATATTTCAGTCTAACTCTTTCATTTCATTTCTCTCTCTCTCTCTCTCTCTTTCTCAAATTTTTTTTCTGTATGGCTCTTTTTTTTAAAATCATTTTAAAATCTGTAGGAGTAGCAAACGTCTCAAAACGATTTCATTTCAAATGTCATTGAAAAAAAACAAAACAAGTCAAAGAAACAGAACGCTATAGAGACAGGGACGTGACGTCTGCTGATATACAAGATCCGTGAGTGCGTCTGGCTAAGTGCATATGTCCTTTTCACAACTTTAACCCCACAATCTACTTTTCCCCTGCAATGGTTTTTATGTTTCAGAATTATCTTTGTATAACCGCACATTGTAAGCAAATAATTTAAGGCCGTTCACTATACGGATCAGAGACACGGAGAATCACTAACACAAATATGGAAAAAACTCCAGACCTTTGTTAACCAATGCCTACAGTGGATATTAGGAATTAGGTGGTCATAAAAGATAACTACTGTCAATTTGTGGGAGAGAACTAGACAAAACCTATAGCTCAAGAGATCAAAAAGTGAAAGCGGAGCTGGATAGAACACACCCTGCGAAAACCAGCTACCAGTGTTGCAAGGCAGGCACTTCACTGGAATCCACAAGGAAAGAGGAAAGTGGGCAGACCCAAGCAAACCTGGAAGAGGTCAGTCATCAGTGAAACTGTGGATACTGGAATGACATGGGAGCAGATGAAGAAAGCTGCTCAGAACCGAGTTCGGTGGAGAGGTGTGGTTGCGACCCTATGCTCCCCTGGGAGTGCACAGGATTAAGTCAAGTAAGTCACAGAAAAATATTTCCATTGAAAGGAAATGACGTATTAGGTCGTCTAGAGAAGTGAATACCAAGAGGCCCGAACAAGACTCTGGCCCCAAAACCCTCCTATAGAAAAAAAAAAGCTATAGGAGAAATGTCTGCCACTGACCGATTCACCTCAGATACGGGATGACTGATCTGAACCCTCCGACGTAATCTGAGAACGAAGAAGAAGAATGTCATGAATATTATCTACTCGTCTTTAAGGAAACTTAATCCCATACGAAAACGATCTTTAGTGAAATATAAATAATGTAATGTATAAAAAGTGTGGTTTTTTATATATTATTATTAAAAGTAGTAGTAAATTGTGATAAACTTTAATATACGTTTGTTAAAATGGCTTCCAAAAGGTAAAATAATAAAGAAATTGTCAAGATTTACACACCGTCCTGTGAGTAGATGAGAGCAGTGACTGTGGAATTGTATAGAGAATGGAAACAATTGATCGACAATTATCAAATTTCATAAAAGTTGTTGTTCAGCTCTACTCCAATACATAACACCACACACACACACAAAACTGAAGTTGATCCAATTTTTTTTTTACATTTTTTTAACAATTCCGGTAAGTTCCGACTCCGCTGAAAGGAACTTTCCAAAAATAGAAACGAATTAAAAAAAAAAAAAAGAAATATTCAGGAAAGTCTTTGGCAATTTTAAATATTTTATATAGCCGCGGGTTACACATTAAAAAATAAATAAATTCTCTTATTGAATACAGGCGCAGAAAACGAAAATGAAACTCTGACCGCAGGCAGAAGGGGGGGGGGGGATAAGTTTTAGTTTCCTGTTATTCTGAAGCTTAACCAATTTAGCATTTTAGGAGTATTTCATCTTTCAATCTTGTCATAGAAATGTTTACAAGCGTAGGCTAGATTACAAGATGCCAAATAAGTATATATGCATACATATACAAAAACAAAATTTAATAAAATACTCTGAAAGACACAAAAATAAAGGCACATTCCTCGTCCCATATGCTAGGACAAATTTGTACAAATACTCCTTCTTCCCTAGTGCTATTAGAGCATGGAATGGGTTGCCTGAGCTAGCCAGAAAAACCAGTGACTTGGCAGAATTTAAGTCATTGGTTAATATGCATGACTAAATGCATGACGCGTAGGACGTAATCATCTTTTTTGAAGTAACGTCTGTATTATATAAGATAAGATAAGATAAGATATATGCATACATACAAACATAAACATAATTAACCCTCAAAGTGCTGAGCTGTTTTACAATGAATGCATAAACAATGGAGGCTAACTACCACACGCGCCTTAAGGGTTAAATATATATATATATAATTGTTGTTAATGTCTATATAGATACATAAATCAATTGACTTCAAGTCCCCTCCTCCCGCCGTTCAATATTGACACATGGTTCCTCCGCAGTCTCTCTCTTATACCCTTACAATAATCCTACACAAAGTTATTTCTGAGAACAGAACACACAAAACACGCACACACTATAACACAGGTTAATTGCGGTTTCAACCTCTAGCCAAAGCTTCGGTGAGGCAAAGCGGCAATTGTGACAAGAAGTTCAGTGTTAGCCGGCAGAAATGTCACTGGAGATAACCTTCTTGTGGCACATGACTAGATGTCTAGGGAAACTGTCATTGATTCCATTAGTCAGTAATCATGGCGTGAAGCCGTGAATGTCGGTGTTTAGAGGCAAGGGAAATCATTCAGCAAAGAAAAGCAGATCCCACAAAAAAAAAAAGGTTGAAAATCAAAGTGGGCAACTGTGCTACAGACACAACCTTACCATGTCTTGTATACGGCCGGCTTTCCAAAGCGAAGATTTGAGCTCCATAGCCATCTTCGAGGCCTTAGGAAATGTGATTGTGCTCATCCTCGACCACAAAGGAAGAGCGCCAAGTAACGCTAGTGTGGGCTGAGTGTCAGATATAGTAAACAGAGTCTCATATAGTGAACTGAGTCTAAGATATAGTAGACTGAGATAGAGATATAGTGGTCTGAGTCTCATATATAGGGCTACTGTACTAAGTCTCAGATACAGAGCCCTGTCTTTGTCTTAGAGTAAATATTGAAATTTTGGCACTTTTTGTTTATCCGTTTGAACTCTGACCCAGAATGTTAAATGTCAATACATCAAGTGTTCAAGAAGGTGAACTATTTCCATATGCGGACTAGATCTATATCTGCATCATTTTTCTGACCTCTTAAGGTGTCTACATAAAGATGAGCTCAAAATTAAAACCTCTGGTCAATTAATTCAAGCTTCAAGCTCTCAAGGTTGTCCATATAATATCAAACGGAGGTTTGGGTTTCAAATATTAAATAGCCAGTGTTTACCATTAAGTCTACTGGTTCATTGGGGCACTACACATGACCTGTTAACCGTTTTTTCCCCATTCCGCTCTATCTTTTGCCTTGACAATAGTCACTTTTAAAGAAAAACTGTTCATTTTTTTTTGTATACTGTCATTCCTACGCTTTCACTGTCTGCCCCTCTTTTTTTTTTTGCATGTTACTGTTCCTTGCAGGAAGGTCTTTGCGAGCCGCGAGGACCTCGTGGTATGCCATACAGTTTAAGTTAGCATTTCTGACAAGGTCATCGTGGGGCCCAAAAGCCATTGTGATACTGTTTTGAATTTCTTCATTTGTAATGAGCCAGTATTCAATTTAATCGAAACCAAAAACGAATTGAATATGATGTCTGTTTGTTTTCTTGAAAAAGAATATATGTAAATAAATGAAATGTATAGAGAAATTATTTTACGATGAATAGTATGGCAAAGTTATTATCTTGATACGGTTGTTGATATCATACATTGTAAATGTAGGCCCGTATTATAATATTGTAATGAAGCCAGCCAAGATCAAGTGTAACAATGATGAACTCAAATTGATCACAAGTTCAGCGTCTATTATCACACGGACTTGAAACATACATCAAATGTCTATTGCCACGCAAACGTGAAACATCCATCAAATCTATTGCCACACGCCTATCGAACTTACAATAAATGTCTATTACGCCCCGTATGTGTTTCCCCCGTCGTTTCTGCCGGAAAAGTGGAACCACTCCAGCTGACACAATGCCATTAACTGTTCTGTCAGGTTGAAATGTCACCTGGTCTTCAAATGTCGAGAAGCTGGTCTGTCAGGTGACAAGGCCGGTCCTTTGCCTCACGACGCCTACACCTTGCAAGATGTGTGTTTTATTGTCTCGGCTCGTTCTACGCAACGGTCTGTTCAGGAAACAATTGAACGCTTTATGGTTTTTAGCTCTGAACCTGGCAATGGCTTGCTTTCTTAACGGATTCCATGACAACTGGCTCACAGACAACTGGTTCACTGACAAATTATTCGCAGACAACTGGTTTTCGGACAACTGGCTCACAGGCAACTGGCTCACAGACAACTGGTTCACTGACAACTGGCTCGCAGACAACTGGTTCACTGACAAAGTATTCACAGACAACTGGTTCACTGAAAAATTATTCACAGACAACTGGCTCACGGACAACTGGTTCACAGATAACTGGTTTTCTGACAACTGGCTCACAGGCAACTGGTTCACAGACAACTGGTTTTCTGACAACTGGCTCACAGGCAACTGGCTAACAGACAACTGGTTCACTGACAACTGGCTCACGGACAACTGGTTCACAGACAACTGGTTCACTGACTACTGGTTTTCTGACTATTGGTTCACTGACGCAACTGGTTTTCTGACAACTGGCTCACAGGCAACTGGCTAACAGACAACTGGTTCACTGACAACTGGCTCACGGACAACTGGTTCACAGACAACTGGTTCACTGACAACTGGTTTTCTGAGTATTGGTTCACTGAAAACTGGTTCATTGACAACTGGTTTTCTGACGAATTGCTCAGAGACAACTGCTTCATTGACATTTTCCGTGTGAACCAGTTGTCAGTCAAGCGTGTGCTGTGACCCCTTCTGAACGACAGGGGGTACATGCCGTTTGCCATAGTGCGGAGAAGCTGTACAAATTCTACAATTTAAACAGATCTTTTGTTTAAGCTTCCAAATATTACTTTCACTAAAACTCGGTAAATTTCGGAAATCTTTAGATCAGGTCCATAATTTTTACCCTCTTTGTTCTTCGGGTGACTACGCCTCTGAAAGAGGTTAGCTAATTCTAAAAAGAAAAAAAAATGATTGAAGGAAGTTCTGCAAAGAAAAATCTGCTGACGACAAAGCAAAAAAATTTTTATAAAGACGGGTTTGTTTTTTTTTCTATTTTCAAAAGTAAGGTATAATCATCCTGAAAACTATGTAAAGGATGTAGGACACACACACACACACACACGCACACATTATGTTTTCTTGAAAGTAAATTTAAGATGAGAATGAATTGTTCATCTCTGACATCTGACTCTGTTGAGATGAATTAGATGACTAAAAAATTCGCTATTTTGCATAAACTGTCGTCTGAGTGACTTTGATTAAGATCAATCTTCATAGTGCTTATAGATACGTCCGCCATTACAACATAAAGTAAAATCTATAAAAAAAAAACGATCGTTATGCGTATTAAAACAGGTTTCAAATGAGATCTATAGTGTTGAACAATAGTTCTCTAAACAAGCAAAAAATATTTTTTTTTAAATTACGTTTTGAAAAACAAGAATCTTATCTAAGGTGTCACGTATTACGAATTGAATTCTACTTTTAAATGGCTTGCCTAGGGGAACGTGACAAGAGAAAAAAGGTAGTTGTGTCACTTATCTTAAGTCTGAATTTAATCAAAGACTTACAATGAATAACAAAAAAAAATGACACAAGAAATCGGAAGGTAAAATATCAACTTAATGTTTAATAAAATATAACTCGAATAGTACTTTTAACTGAATCACATAAAGCAAGAAAAATAAACAAACATTTACTCAATACAAAATGGGAAGGTTGACCAAAACCCTTTTACAAAAATGGCATGTAAAAATATTACAATACAAGAGTTTGAAAATGTAATTACAAATACAAGCAAGCAAGGCCTTGGAAAAAAGAAAAAATCTTAACTTACACGATCAAGTGGTATACCACGCACGGGTCACGCAATGTCTCCGCTATTCTGTCTCACGGCTGTCTCCGTATGTCTGTCTGTCAACGTTACGCGAGCGGTCTTTATATAATCTACCACGCGTCGATATCTAGTAATTTCTAGAACAGAAAGTCATCAACACCCAGATCTAGAACGCTCTTCAAAGAGACAGAAGAAAAGAAAAAAAAACCACCCTCCTTTCAACCAGAGGTACACACATAGGTCAAGGACCGGTCACTGTCTGTGTGGCTTGACTCTTGAAGAATAAAATAAAAAAAAAACTTATTACACAAAGGGGCAGACAACCTACAGGTCAAGAAAAAAAAAACAATAGTATCTAGGCATTGTTACCTAGATACGTAACAAAGGATAAACAACGGCTCAATGACTGCCATTTTCTCAATACTGCAACATTTAGTTTCCCCTTTTCTATACAAAACAATAATTATTAGCTACTACTAATTTTTTTAATTAATTGCTAATTTTTTTTGTAATCGATTCGTGTGTTGTCATCGGCAGAAAAAAAAATTGTTCAAGGTTTCAATATTAAATGGGAAGTGGGAGAAGAAAGGTGTAATAACAATATGAACATGTATATCTTATGTGTCATCATTATGAACATGTATATCTTATGTGTCATCATTATGAACATGTATATCTTATGTGTCATCATTATGAACATGTATATCTTATGTGTCATCATTATGAACATGTATATCTTATGTGTCATCATTATGAACATGTATATCTTATGTGTCATCATTATGAACATGTATATCTTATGTGTCATCATTATGAACATGTATATCTTATGTGTCATCATTATTTATGTAAGAGCATTTCTCCTGTCTGGGTCATGGTTTTCCTATAATAGATCTCTTTTTTAACATTAAAATCTGTATTGATTGTTCTACCTTGTGTGCCGTAGTAACTGACATATACAAATATTAGAAAGATATTCTTACAGGTAATGTAGCAAAAATCGGTTTTGTGTATTTGCATATCTAGTAATTGCAATTGAAAAAATAATACAAACAATTGATTAAATATTTGAAGTCTTTATGAAGGACAATAAAAATCAAACTATATCTCATAAGTTCACATATCGTTGGAAAGGTGAGCTCGACCGTCTGGTCGTCGCCCCAGATACATAAATTAAAAAAGCCAATAAATGACACTCCGTTTACGTGCAGAAATGATAACTTTTTTTTTTAAGCAACCCTCTAACACAATGATAGACCGAGCTATGAAAACAGGACAGTGTCAGGAAACTATCACAACAGCAACATGTCAGTGTGTGAGGAGGTCAAAGTACTAGAATTCTGGTTAGTTATATTGCAATATGCAATGTCGTTGTGGGGTCCAAACACTAGAAACGTAAATGGGGGGGGGGGGGGAGCAAATACAATGTTTGAAAAGGGAGACAATCACTGCAATGACGTTGAGACCGCACTTCAAGTAAGGGGAGAAAAGACCACAATTCCAATTACAGGGATAAATGATGACAATTCCAACGAGCGGTTAATTACCACAATTTCTCTAAGGGGCGACACAAGACCGCAATTCCTGGAGGGGGGGGCAAAAGACCACAATCCCAGGGGGCAAAAACCCATAATTCCATTGACAGAGATTGACCACAATTCCAGTGAGGGGTCAAATGACCACTTGTCAAAAAAGAGAAAAAAAAAACAAGTGACGAAGCAAATGACCACAATGTTAGTGAAAGGCAAAAGACTAAAACATCAATATGACAAACGGCTTGTCGAGATCCTGATCCGAGGCTTGGCTAACACCCACCAGAAGCTGGTTGGATTACACCACTGTCAGTTGCTTGGATGACAGTAGTGTCATGTGGTATTACCTTACAACCCCTCACTGTCTTGCCTTAGGCCTTGTCATATATCGATATTGTCGTCGGTGAGCTTTCTGAGATGTTGGACGGCCCTTCAATGTTGAGGAAGAGGGAGAGGGGGAGAGCTTGAAAAGAGAGTCAGAAGAGAGAGAGAGAGAGAGAGAGAGAGAGAGAGAGAGAGAGATAACAAAGAAGAAACGAGAAAGATGGGAGGGATGAAAATAGGGACAGAGTGAATAGAGGGGCCAGATACTATTAGAAAAAGAATGGACTAACTAAAATAGCTGAGCAAATAAAACAACAAAGGAGGCGGGGCAAGCGAGAAAATAAAAAAAATAATAACCGTGTCAGAGAAAGACAGAAGAGAAAGGAAGAAGAGAGAGAAAAGAGAAAGAAAAGATAGAAGGAAAGAAGAGAGAGAAAGAATAAGAGAAAAAAGAAAACCTTATGGTAAGAAAGAATGCCTTGAAGAAAGAAAGAAGAGAGTTAAGGGGGAAAAAAAAAGGAAGAAAGCATTAGAAAGGAGAGGGTCAGAAAAAAAAGAAAGAAAGCATTAGAAAAGAGAGGGTCAGAAAAAAAAAGAAAGAAAGCATTAGAAAGGAGAGGGTCAGAAAAAAAAAAGAAAGAAAGCATTAGAAAGGAGAGGGTCAGAAAAAAAAAAGAAAGAAAGCATTAGAAAGGAGAGGGTCAGAAAAATAAGAAAGAAAGCATTAGAAAGGAGAGGGTCAGAAAAAAAAAAGAAGGAAAGCATTAGAAAGTAGAGGGTCAGAAAAAAAAAAGAAAGAAAGCATTAGAAAGTAGAGGGTCAGAAAAAAAAAAGAAAGAAAGCATTAGAAAGTAGAGGGTCAGAAAAAAAAAAAGAAGGAAAGCATTAGAAAGTAGAGGGTCAGAAAAAAAAAAGAAAGAAAGCATTAGAAAGGAGAGGGTCAGAAAAAAAAAAGAAGGAAAGCATTAGAAAGGAGAGGGTCAGAAAAAAAAAAAGAAGGAAAGCATTAGAAAGGAGAGGGTCAGAAAAAAAAAGAAAGAAAGCATTAGAAAGGAGAGGGTCAGAAAAAAAAAGAAAGAAAGCATTAGAAAGGAGAGGGTCAGAAAAAAAAAAGAAAGAAAGCATTAGAAAGGAGAGGGTCAGAAAAAAAAAAGAAAGAAAGCATTAGAAAGGAGAGGGTCAGAAAAAAAAAGAAAGAAAGCATTAGAAAGGAGAGGGTCAGAAAAAAAAAAGAAGGAAAGCATTAGAAAGGAGAGGGTCAGAAAAAAAAAAGAAGGAAAGCATTAGAAAGGAGAGGGTCAGAAAAAAAAAAGAAAGAAAGCATTAGAAAGGAGAGGGTCAGAAAAAAAAAAGAAAGAAAGCATTAGAAAGTAGAGGGTCAGAAAAAAAAAAGAAGGAAAGCATTAGAAAGGAGAGGGTCAGAAAAAAAAAAGAAAGAAAGCATTAGAAAGGAGAGGGTCAGAAAAAAAAAAGGAAAGAAAGCATTAGAAAGGAGAGGGTCAGAAAAAAAAAAGAAAGAAAGCATTAGAAAGGAGAGGGTCAGAAAAAAGAAGAAAGAAAGCATTAGAAAGGAGAGGGTCAGAAAAAAAGAAGAAAGAAAGCATTAGAAAGGAGAGGGTCAGAAAAAAAAAAGGAAGAAAGCATTAGAAAGGAGAGGGTCAGAAAAAAAAAAGAAAGAAAGCATTAGAAAGGAGAGGGTCAGAAAAAAAGAAGAAAAGTGAAAAAAAAACAGAAAAAGGTCATTCCCTTAACTCGGGGCCTTCAGCACCAAAAATTGACTGATGCATTTGACCGAAGAGAGAGAGAGAGAGGGAGAAATAACAAGAGGGAGTGAGAGCTTTAAAAAAAAAGAGAGCAAGAAAAACCAAAACGAAAAACTATCGATTAGTTCTTACTATCTATCCATGTGTCGCTTTCCCTAGTGTCGATGTACGAGCGTAGACACCTGCTCACCAAAACTTGTAGAAATAGATGTTTTATGGTCAAGTGTTTTAGTCTTAAGATTACGGCCGCTTGCACACCAGCCGGCTTTGACCGTACGCCAAAAAAAAAAAAAAAAAAAAAAAACACGAAATTTTGTGTGTATTTTGTTGTTCGTGTAATTGTTCCTTTAACCAGCTATTCTAGATTTTCTTTTATTTAAAATTACTGCTTTGTGATTGGTTCCTCCCTCGTGGCTTTAAGACTACAAACCGTTTAGTATGAAAGCAAGCAATTGGTCACGTAGAGGCCGCTGAGTCCAAGGCGCCCTACTGCGACAGTTAAATGAAAGACACGGCTGTTTCAAAGCAACATTCGGACCAGTTGACCATCAGTCTACAATAGTAGTAAATTCCTTTATAATAGAAGTAAATTTTAATTTTATAGATTGCGGATAGAAACCTACAAAAAATTAATCTACACACCGTTCCTCAACGTTTTACCTTTGTCGGACACACGCACCGTGTCCGCACGACCAATTTGATATAGAGAAGGCAAATGAGTTTCTTAGGTTGAGAACGAATTAGCGTTTCGAAATCTTTCAGAAAGATTGCCTTCATTCAGGCTGGTGGAAAGACGCTTACAATTTAAAAAATGACCCATCCTCACAAGGCTACATCTACACGAACAATCTAAAACGGCCGACCACTAGATTTAGTTATTGCTTTCTTGGTGTTTTTTGCTATATTTGTCAACAACATAATTACAATATCATTGCTAAGTTTGTATGTGAAACGAGCGTAGCGGTGCCTGGTCGAGGCTTAAGTAGGCCATAACTTCTAGACCTCTGGGTGGCAAGTACATGGCTAGCTACCAGTGCCGATTCGAGAGATTCTTTTCTGGGAGTCGTGTTTATATTCACCATTTTCTAACGGAAGGTACTTTCAAAATATTTCTATTTTAATACTGGCATTATATACAGTAACGACAAGACTCTTCACTTAGACTTGTTTTCATCCTAATATACAACACTATTAACATGTATTACAAAGTTTAAGTAAGGTAACACTGTTCTGGAGGATTCCAGCAACCCGTCGCCTCAGCGTGGCGCCTCCGGTGGAAACGTCTAGTAGTGGAACTAGATAGGCCAAGTACGAGAAGCGAACCAGGCCCTTGCGGGACTCCCTGGGTGAGCTTTTTTTTTTTATCTCACTCGGGGTAGGGATGGAACAAGCAGCCCGCACCCCAGTCCAAAAAGTCTACCACGCCGTTCCACATAGGGGGCCGTCATCAGTGACCGGATTAGCTGGAGTGGCGGTTCCTGCAAGGAACAGTGGGCGGTTACAGTAAAGGAATATGAGGCAATCTCCCCATTGTTAGGGCCACTTATAGCGAGTGGGGCCGAGGAACGGGGACGGTGCGCTGTGTACGTGGTACGGCCCCCAATGCCCAATCATTATAACGTCACTGCTGTGAGCCCTAAGACAGGACAGGGGTGAAGAGCCCTATGTCCAGGCCTGGTTGTAGGATAAAAGCCTTTCTAACAATCAAAGGATAATGGCGCCTATGGCACCAATTCCCTACTGGACTTCATCTCTGGTTCCACTGTTACCTTCCACACTTCATCTCTTATTTCCTGTCATTCCCGCGCCTTTACTGCTCGTCCAATCATATTGATGCGTCGTGTCTCGTTGTCACGTGGCACCAGTGACAGCCTTACAGTCATGGTACCCTCACCCTTTCGGCCTTGGAGCCAAGTAAATTTCCAACACGCAGCATCACAACAAAACGAAACAAAAAAAAAGGTTATAAGAGTCCCATGGAACTGAGCCTCCGTGACTCCTTATGCATGTAGGCAGAACTTTTAAAGGGGGCGGATAGAATCGCGTCATATTTCTCACGTGCGTTTTGTATTTTTCCCTGATATTGACACCGCCCTTGAACTAATTACAAGTAATACCAGTAAAGTGTTATGTTGATGTAAAGATGCATCTGACTTTTGTATATCTTCAATTACTCACATGTTTGAGTCTATTGAGTATCTTGTTCAGGCCTATTTCCTTATGCGGGTTCGCTCAGCTAAACAGAATACAGATGGGAAAAAAAATAAGCTTAGACTGTTCAACAATGAACACGAACTTAAGTTCAGATTGGGCCAGAGTCGAGCCTCTGTCGCTAATAGATGCTATCGCCTCAAAGTCTTAATGCCAACTCATTAAAATAATTCATAAACAAACTAAAGCCCCAACTATCCGTGACGTCACCCTCGATGTCACGTTCAAATTGTGTCAACTATAGTGCGTCGCTAAAATAAATAAATGACATTGCATACCTTATACCTTAAAAATAATAATAATAAAAATAACACCTAGTATTTCAATTAACTGATAGCTGATGTTAGTGAAGATGTAAGTGTCAGATAAATGGTTATGAAAATAAAGTGAAGAAAGATAGTGTTGCTAAGCAAACATTTATTTGTGAAACAGAAGAACATTCACGAGTCTCTGATGACATGTTCAAATATGCCAAGGACATTAGATCAAATGTGTGGACACGTGACATTAAACAAAGGCCATCACTCTCTTTGTTTACATACGTCAAGGCACTCGTTGAATGATTGGTACGAGTCTTTTTTTTTCTCTTTACAGTACTCATTACAGTACTTCCCACGCTGGTTTGTTTGTTTTTTTCACTAGATTTGAATTTCGCTGACATGGACTTTTTAAAAAATATTTTTGTTTCTTTTAGATATAATTACATCCTAGCACTGAACCTTCTGCAGGACGGAGGGAGGGGGGCAACGGGCAAAGATAGAGGAAAGGGGAGGCTACGACACACACACAAATTAAGGACTGCTATCTAATATCTAAAGCACAAAGTACGACGTATGTATGTGGGTATGTCCTGCATAGAAATCAAAACCGTTTGACCAATCTTGATAAAATTTGGCATGAATGTTCCTTGGATCACGGCGGAGACCGTTGAGTATGTTTAATGCCCCACCAACAACCGGAAGGCCCTAAAATTAAAATAAAAGCATAAATTTATCTCTATTAAAAATCGAAACTTTGTAAAAATCGGGTAAACCCATTCTCACAGAATTTATATTAGCTTTTTAGTAGAACATTGGCGCTAGTTGCTGTTTATAAGAAGTAAAGGTTTGCTTTGGATTCACCAAAAATTGTTCAAAGTATGTTTCTAAGATTTATAGTTATAAGTATCTCTTGAGTGTTCCGGTTTGTGTTCTCAAATCAAAAAGAATCAATTTAAAATGTGCATGGCCAGCAACAAGTCGGGCTAGAACGCTATTGGGTAAAAATTATCTTAAGCAATCCTTGGGTAGTAATGTTACAAAAACTTCGACTGCAGACTGAGCATAATGTGATATATCTGAGAATTCTACTTGGTTCTGTTGTGAAACATCTGAGGCTTTCATTGACATCTATTGTAATATATATGAGGCTTCCATTGGATTCAATTGTGATATATTTGAGGCTTCCATTGGATTATTTCTAAAACAAGGACTTACAAAGGATGGCTGCCTGGTCGTGCGGTTTGTGCGCTGGACGGTCGTTCGGATTTATCGATGGTCCCAAGTTTAAGCCCTGCCCTCTCCCATCCCCCGTCGTCCTGCTGGGTGGTTTGGTTGGACTAAGAAGTAAATTATCTTCAACTCTGAAGGAACATCCGAAACATGTCAAACATTTTACAAACAAAGAGGTGTTACTGATCTTCCATTGAGATGTATCTGAGGCTTCGTTCGAGGTGAGCGTGAGGCCCTGGTAGTACCTTCGCGACAGCAAACAAAAAAAACACTGTCAAGTCGATTAAGTCATTAATCTTGTGTTGCCCCTGTGAATATATAGACCAGTGCTGTTGACATTCTCTTCAGTTCAACAAGAAAACGATGATGCAAATACAAATGTACTTTTTTTAAACGCAACGCTACAGAATCCAACAAACACACTTACAGACTACGTTGTCCACACACACACATACAACGTTGTCCACACACACACACACACACACACACAGACTACGTGGTACACACAGTCTACGTTTTCCACACACAGAGAGACTACGTTGTCCACACACACACTACGTTGTCACCAGCCACCCTCCTAGCCTTCGCAGATATAAGGACCAGGACAGCGACACTGGGTCTTAAAAACATAACACTTTTTATTGTTAATCACAGAAATTACATTCAAGCCAATCAGAGAACATAAAGTACATCTGGTCATGTGATTGTTGAGAGAGCAGCAACACAGAGTGAGAGAAAGTGAGAGAGAGAGTGAGTGAGAGAGTGAGAGAGAGTGAGAGAGTGAGAGAGAGAGAGAGTGAGTGAGAGAGAGTGAGTGAGAGAGAGAGACAAAGTGAGAGAGAGACAAAGTGAGAGAGACAAAGTGAGAGAGAGACAAAGTGAGAGAGACAAAGTGAGAGAGAGAGAGTGAGAGAAAGAAAGAGAGAGAGAGAAAGTGAGAGAGAGAGAGAAAGTGAGAGAGAGAGAGAAAGTGAGAGAGAGAAAGTGAGAGAGAGAAAGTGAGAGAGAGAGAGGGTCCCGAAAGAGATGGCGAGAGGAATATTAAATTACGTCTAGAATGCGTGCACTTTAAAATAGTGTGCGCCCCAGTCGTGTAAATGATGAATAGATTTTCAACAAGAGTCTAAGTGTGATTAAAAGATGGAACAATTCACTTACAGAGGCCTAAGTTGAAATTATAAGCCCAGACCTGGAGTCTACCGCCTATCTCACCCCCAAGTTCCATCGTCTGGGTTTTCAGCTCCATATTTGTTGTTGACGTATGTTCTTCTTACTTGATTCCATTTAATTATCAAACAATCTGTTCATAATAATGGAAACACTTTCTATGTTATTCTCAGTTTATTTTTCAACTAATTATTGCTCTCCCTGGTCATGGCCCACATTTAAAGACCACATCACAAACGAACAGATTATAGACAGGGTTACTGCAGCCATTGGACCCCACGATGACATGCTAACTATTGTAAAAAAAAAAAACGCAAACTAAAACTCTATGGCCATATTACAAGGTCTTCGGGGCTTGCAAAGACCTTCCTTCAAGGAACAGTACCAGGAAAAAGAAGAAGAGGCAGACAGAGAAAGCGATGGGAGGACAATAAAAAAGAATGGATGGGCCTGCCATTGAAATAGGTTCTAAGGCAAAAGACAGAAGGGAATGGAGAAAGACGGTTGACGAATCATGCATGGTGCCCCAACGGTCCAACAGACTAACTAAGGGATAGGTAAAGGTAAGGTAAATATATATATATATATATATATATATACATCGCGCCTCACTTTCAAGGGAAGTTAACAACCGTCTGGTCAGCGCCAGTAGCGCTTTTTGACGCCTTCAAGCGAGAGTTATGCGGAATAAATCTCTCCGCCTGCCTACAAAAATCAATGTCGCAGACAGAGAAAGAGATGGGAAGACAACATACAAGAATTGACGGGCCTGCTATTGAAAGAGGTTCTATCCAAAGCAAAAGACAGAGAAATGAAGAAAAACGGATCTAACAGACTGACTAAGGGATAGGTGAAGGTGATTTCTTTGAAAAAGATGACAGATAAGATCCAATCCAGTATCTTTAAAAGTCAAACATCGCAAAACGTTTAATAAATAAGGTTTAATAAATAGCGCTCTGAAAAAAAATATAATGACACTCCTCCCTTTGAAGAGGGGCCGATTGGGGGTGGACAGTCCCTACCAACTTTCCCGATGACAGATTAATAATAACACATTATCAATAATGACAATGTACATTTCACAGACTAAGTCAATACATTTTATGGAAACTCTTCAATAAGATAAGAAACTCTCCAATAAGATAAGAAACTCTTCAATAAGATAAGGGGCACTTCAATAAGATAAGGGGCACTTCAATAAGATAAGGGGCACTTCAATAAGATAAGGGGCACTTCAATAAGATAAGGGGCACTTCAATAAGATAAGGGGCACTTCAATAAGATAAGGGGCACTTCAATAAGATAAGGGGCACTTCAATAAGATAAGGGGCACTTCAATAAGATAAGGGGCACTTCAATAAGATCAGGGGCACTTCAATAAGATAAGGGGCACTTCAATAAGATAAGGGGCACGTCTTCATCCTTCAAGATCTAAAAATTGTCTGTCTTCCGTCCTTTACTTTCACCTCTCCTTTAGTCCGTTGGAGCTTTGGGGCACCACAAAGATCTGTCGACTCTCTTTCTCCATTCCTCTTTGCCTTTGGCCTTGACTAGAATCTCTTTCAATGACATTGTTTGATGGTGTCTTCCCATCGCTTTCCATGTCTGCGTCTTCTTCTTTTCCCTGGTACAGTTCCCTGTAAGAAGTTCAATGGAAATCACGAGGGCCTCGCAATATGGCAATATAGTTTAACTTTGAGTTTTTGAGTGGTCATCTGGTCATTGTTATTATTAAACTTGGATTTAATTTCGGTTCAACTAGGGTTTAATTTTCAGTCTCTTGCTGTGTTTGTTTTTTTCGCCCGCATCTGCATCTTTAAAAGTGCTTGGGTTATTTGTTTTAAGTACAGCCTGGTATCGGCTGGGAAACATTACACTGCAAGCAGTCTTTTTCTTTGCTTGGTTGTTTTAAAGAAAACTGGATTTCCAATTAAGACTTCACCCAATCAGCATGAAGCTTCATTATAGATTTTTCCCCATTCTGTCGAGATCCTTTTTCAGTTTTATCTCTCTCTCTCTCTCTCTCTGTATATATATAAGAAAATATATATATATTGTCTGAGTCGTCTGCCCGAAGCAGTTGAACTGATAAGTGAGGTCCAACTAAAGTTTGTGTTTGCAGGAGCTTGGTTCTCGTGCTTGGTTCTCTCGATCTCTTGACCTTGACCTTCCCAAACAGTTGTTCTTTGGATTGATCTAGTTACTGTCCGCCATGAAAGCCCTTTAAGAAAGGGTTGTTGTTGTTTTTTTCCAGAAGGAGTTGGATATAACAAGCTGGACTGTTAGAGCGAGGCCAGTGTGGAGGTTTTTAAAGAAGCTATCCCAGCACGAGTGTACTTGAACTACTAAAATCACTTTTTTAAAAATCCGTGTCTTGATGTCTGAAGAGTGTAACGACACGGCCGGCGTAAGTGTCTGATCAATACACAGGGGGGGGGGGGTACTTTAGGTAGGAGCTTAAGATAATCGTGATGAGCTATGAAAAAAAAAAAACAGCAGTGGCGGAGCCGAATTTTCATCAGCATGAATTTAAGTCCGGGGGGGGGGGGCGAGGGTCAATTTTATTTCATTTTTATTTTTAAAAAAGTGACCATGGGGCCTATATTGTAAACAAATACAAGTTTTTCTTTCTCTGTTTTTTTTTATAACTTTTTAGCCTTTATTTTTTTCTTTCAAAATGTGTTATGTTAAAAAAAAGGGGGCGCCACGACCAAATTGTAATGTGTCGTTTTGGTTTACTCATGGTCGCTGTCTTGTGAAAGCAGATTAGAAGCAAAGCTAGGTTTAGCGTGAAGTGATGTGTGAATACGACTGAGGAAACGCCTATGTCTGACATTGCCTTTGAGCAACGAGACTGAGATCCCGTGGCTGACACGCTGTCTTTCTTGATTTCTGTTTAGTTTCGTTATTTTTCCCCATTCTTTTAGTATTGGTATGTGTTTTTAAATGTCAGTATAGCGTTCAGTATCAACACTAATCTGCGAACACAAGATAGGGAGAGAGAGCGAGAGAGAGAGATTATAAGAGAAAGAGAGAGAGAGAGAACGAGAGAAGAAAAGAGAAAGATGATGAGAGTACGATAGATACGGAGAAGGAGAATGGGAGAGAGAGTGAGGGAAAGAAACTGAGAGAGGATGAAGATGAGAGGAAAGAGATAAAAAAATTAGATAAAGAGAGAAAGAAAGAAAACGAGAGAGAGAGAGAGAGACGAAGAAAGATAAAGAGAACAATAAATAGAGAAAGAGAGACTGAAAGAGACGAAGAAGAGAGACAGAGAAAAGACAGAGAAAAAGAAAGAAAGAAATTGAGAAAGAAAGAGACCGAGAAAGAGTCGTGAAAAAGAGTGACAGAAATAAAACAGAATAGAAAACAAAATATGTACATGGAAAATAAAATATGTACGCCTCGGACTACAATAATGTCGTAAGACATCAGTGTGTGACTTCAAAATGATGAAAACAAAAACCTAAACGCAACCTTACACACCCCAGAGCATTAAAATACAATTTTCCTAACAAAAGAAGGAATCCAAACTTTCTTGTCAATCAAACAGACCACTCGATGGGGTCTTATCCCTGGCGCTGAGCAATAACAGACTGGCCAGCAGACATACATCTTTAGAAATGATAACTCTCAGCGATTGGAGCACACGTCTAAGGAACGATAACTCTTAATTTAGACCTGACTGCGTCACGAGCACGTGACCTCCCATGACATGCGCAGTTTAACGTCTCTAAAAATAAAATAAAATAAACATTCGCAAAAACATTTTTGAAAAAGCAACATCTTCAGAGAAGTTGTCAAATTTCAATAAATTTACAATAATCTTAGACAGACCAAGGATGATCAAGTCAGGACAGATTGAATATGAGTGCAAAACTGAACATTTTGAAGAACGCCGATACACTAGAGAGGGGGGGCGGGGAAATATATTAGAGAAGGATTCTCAAAGTTGTTTTTATATGCAGGGAACAATTCGTACAAGTGATCCCTCTTTCCTAGAGCCATTACAGCATGGAACGGGTTGCTTGTATGAGCCAGCGGAACAAAGGATTTACTAGACTTGAAAGACACGACTGATATAACACAAGACTACGTATTAATCGTTTATGAAGGGACGCGTATACTGTATATGATCAGATAAGAATTTTTTTTTTCACTATACATACAACCACGTGACTTGGTGGAATTAGTAAAACTTATACGATAGAATGAAATGGAAAAGTGCAAAAGATTATTATGTAAATGGTATTTTAAAAAATACTTTTAAAAAAAAGTTTATTAAGCATGGTTGTATTAATTTAGTTTGGATCAGTTATGTAATTAAATTGGTAATAGATCTTGACTAACAATGAAAAAGCATTCATAAAAATATTTTTTTTTAAATGGGAAACGACCTAAATTCGAACTAAAGGCTGAAGCCTTTTCGAGCGTCTCAAGCCAACACAGTTACCACTCTGCTAGTGGAGAGCTTATGATTATGGAAGATTGTATAGTTATCTTTCGTTTCTATAGTCTCGTCCTATTTTTCATGCTGTGTTCACTAAGACTCAGAAGACGAACTATAAAGGGGATTAATTCAACTTATAACACCACTTCAGTCAAGTTCATATTCTTTCCCTTGTTTGAGATACCAAACAAAATAATTAATTCCCAATAGTTAATTAACTGTAAAACCACAATTGCTAGAGAAACAGCAAACTTGACTGAGACGGATTTTGGGAGTCAGTTACACAGATAGGGTCTCAAACAAGGAAATCCTTTGCCGAACTGGGATTCGAACACTTAGTGAGGTTGTGACAGAGTTGCGATGACACGGAGGCCAATACGAGGAAAGCTCAAACAGGGACGTCCTCATATTACTTGGCGCCACACCTTCATGGAGGACCTCAGAACAGTGGACACCAGGTGGGAGGAGGCTTCAGACATTGCCAACGACAGATCTTTATGGAGACAGCTTACTGTCCAGTGCGCCGAACGGCGCGGGAGGATCTATGAAAAAAAGTAAGTTAATTAACTAATTGGTTAATTTTTTTTATTGATTCTTGTGGTGTCAGGTAAAAGAACTAACTTTGCACAATTTCAGATTGATCCGTGATTTGGCGTGGGAGTAATAACGTATGCAAACTATTTACCATACAGACAGACAGAATGAGTTGATATAACCTTCCAAAAAAAAAAAACGTACCTTTACCTATGTGTTTCATTCTAAGTATTTTCGTTGGGTTGTGTTTGTATTTGAAAGGTATGGTGCAGTGTTTGGTTTATTATTGCCACTTTACTTTTCAGGTCATTTTTTTCTGGTTATTCGAAATTAAGGTCTACTTCTTGTTTAAGTGTGAGCTCCTACTTATGTGTGTGTGTTTTAATTGTATTAATGGGTGGTTTTTTAATTACAGTGAGACTGTAACTGCTGTTGCTCTTGTTAAAGTCAACTGTCACCTAAACGAACTAGATCTATAAAAAGACTGTTTAAAACTATAAGTAAGGCAAGAAGCTCAGAAATCGGACACAACAAGTAGGTCAGGAAGACGTTGTCTTAGCTCTGGTCAATCACCTGGCCTGGTCATTCGCCTGTCACTCTGACGCTGATATAGTTGTTCAGCTACCTGTTAATTGTTTTCGAACCGAGAAAAAAAAATGTTTTCATTAGAAGTTGTTGGTCCTATAATCAACATCAGTAATTCTGGGTTTAATTTGTCCTCTATACTTGTGTTGATATAAAATATAAAGAAGGGAAGGGGTGACAATAATATAAGAACAAGGGAAATAAGTAATGTAAAAAAATATTTAGACAATCAACAACAATATAATCTGTTTAAAATATTTGCAAGCTTTCAGTGTCTAGAGACATCAGAAAGAAGACACACTGTCTGTCTGATAACAATTTCTCCCACACCCAATTTTGGATTTAGCTGAAATTTAGCACAATTATTTCTTTTACCTGACAGGCATCAATACAAAAAAAGTATCCATTAGTTATTTAACTATTGGTAAATATCTGATTGATTAGGATTTGAGTTCGGTCACATTGTTACTGTGTCAATATAACTAGTGAGAAACAATATGGCTCAGAGACCTAGTTCTACACCAAGATATACGTTCATTGAACCACTTTCAAGACAAAAGAAAAAGCAACGTAGCACTTACGCAATACCTCCTCCCCACCCCCCAAAAAAGAAATTACCCCCACATACACCAACTAAGTCAACAGTTTCTTCAATTTCCTTCGTTCCTTCAGCCTCGGCAAAATTTGAATGCCCAACTAAGAACAACGACAGGCCAGAAGAGACCATCTGAAAAATCTCTCTCGTTAATATAATTTGAAATTTATTTGAAAAAGGTAATTACAACTGATTCTGTCCGCCTTAGAATATTGCTCGAAAAATGGCTAACAATATACTCCGACTTCCTAGTCAAATATGAGTACAATCTCTTTCCGATAAACTCGAAGATGGCTGTGAAGTCCGAGCTTACGATCTCCGAACTAGAAAGCCGATTGCTTCTAGGGTCAATTAAACTAATATAGTACAATTAATTATGGCAATTTCATGGACGTAGGGTTTTGTTATACACTCAGTGAAATCTCTGGTTGAACCTTTTGTAATTGTTCACAATTATTATATAATTTTTAAAATTCAATTTGGCTTACGTTTTTTCATCAATGAAAAGATTATTTTTTTTACCACACAAAGTCACGTGACTTCAGCGGTAATTCCCGCTCACGGCTCAAATGTTTCCGTGTGTTCACTAAAGAGCCGAAGAAGTAACTAGACGTCCATGAACAGTTTGCGCACCGTCTTATGTAAGTTTAAGCTCCAGGGATGTTCTGAGATTTACAAATGTAAAATACTAGACTAGATCTGGGGTCTAGATTAATGTTTGGGTGAAACTCATTGGAAATACTCTTTGCCATCACGAAGTATTACTATGAATGAATCGAATCAAAGACCAACATCAGCTTCATAAAGTAGGAGTTGACTCATGAAAAGTTAATAGTACTTGTTTCGTCTTGTTTTTACGCTGGTCATTTATAAATCCATGAAATGTGTATAACTAATTTGAAAGACATAAGGGCCCTTTTCAAAAGACTTTCAATAGCCATCTTACCCAATAACAATGATGGTCAGTTTCTTTAAATGCAAATAGTTTGTACTTTAGAAAAAAAAAAAGATGTTCCTTGCCTAAGCATCTTCAGAAAGATCAAAACACCTGTAATGAAAAGTACACTTCTGGAATATTGTCCCTAAACATTTTGTACTTTAAATCCACTCCCACCTAGAAATCAAATCCTACTGTTCCTTCTAACCACCACGGACACCACCCCTAACCCACGGTCTAAACGTTTAATTTGAAACTGTGTGTTGAGTCGATAATGATCTGGCAGGCCAAGCAGCTGGGGACCATTAAAAAAAAAAAAAACTACCCTTACTCTAGATTACCTGTAGCTTCGCCCACGACCTCTAGCGCGGTAATATCGTACAACAATGACTGGTGACAACAGCAGGGCGAGGACTTTAATGCACTGGTGGATGTAACCCGAGACGTGACCTACATACTGATAATGGAAACAAAAATTTGACCTGGTAATTTATTATATCCCAGAGTTCCATTTAGGTTGTGGGGTCTCTCAGCAATGACAAAACTGCAACATGAAAACCAAATTGTAATGGCAGAAATGGAATCGAACGCTACTGCGTGGAGGCAAAGGAAGACGCACGGTAAATGGATGGGGGGGGGGGGGGGGGGCTCAAGGTGGTTGTGAATTATTGTACATAAAACATGTTGGCTGTCTAAACATAGAAATATAGACACAAATACATTTCTTCGTTATAATAATTTAATCAATAGACTTGGAGGGTTAACATTTTAATAAGTTCTGGAAGCCACCATGCCATTGGCATGTTTATTTTTTTATCTTCTTATCTTATAAAATACAGACGTTGATTATATGAATGTGATTACGTCCTACGCGTATCCCTAGGACATGAGGTGATTTGTAGCCTAATCACATAAAATAAGCGTGCCATTCAAACAGGGAGAAAGGATCTCGGTTGAACTAAAACCTCAAGGTAAAAGGCCAATTGTTATTTGGTCCTCACACGTATGATAGTAGAGTTTGTTAAAAAGGAGAAAATTAATATATATATATATATATATATATATATTAATAATTAAAATTGTCTGCTGACAAGTGTGTCACTTGGTGTATCTTAATATCTGTTGTGCTGCTCAAGTTAGAAGCTCTACACGACATTCGCGTTAACTCTTTCTCTCCTAACTGACGATATCAACGTTGATTCCCTCAGAACGTGTTAAATAATAACGGAGAGAAAGAGTTAACAGAAAGTCATGTAACACCAAAGAGAAGAGAAGGCCTGTGTATTAACATTTAAACGTTACATTATCAACACACCCGCATATACGTAACGGTGTTGAATGTAGTAAAAGTTGAATTAATATAAGATAATTTTTATGGGTCCCATCAAATGGAAATTCAGTTTTGACTACAATTGACCACCTCAGCCGTACCGGTTCAATGTCGATCATTCCAAAAACCAGTCAAACGCCGTAACTACTTCTGCACATTTGACGATAATTGGAGGCCCAGGGCGAAGTGAATTTGGTGGCCCCCCAAATGAATTAGAAAAATTAAAAATTAACAGCGAATCAAATAAACGTACGCAAATTGATTTTAAACATAGTGTACTCCAACAATTAACATTGGGCACAAGTTTCTCTAATTCGTCTCTAAAAAAAAATATTTTGAGCCCTGTGCGAGACCCCCACCAATAGGACTGATGCCTAGTTTGCCTAAGCCTAAGGCCGGCCCTGCACACAAACAAGTGCAAACACCTCAACAGAGTAAATAGATTTTTCCACAGCCCCCCCCCCACACACACACACAAAAAGACACACATACGGAAAACTAAATAAAAACAGGAAGATCACAGAGCCTTGCAAGAGGTTTGCGGGACATGTTCTCCGACATACTAAACCACGCATACCTAGAGTTGCGAAGACATGGAGGCAATACGAGGAAAGCGCAAACAGGGACGTCCACGTATAACTTGGCGCCACACTTTCACGGAGGACCCCAGATTAGTGGACACCAGGTGGGAGGAGGCTTCAGACATTGCCAGTGACAGATCCTTGTGGAGACAGCTTGCCGCCCAATGCGCCCAACGGTGCGGGAGGACCTAAGTTAGTTTATGTAATTTTTTAAAAATGCAAGCCTTTGCGCGTTTCTCGTGCACAGAATATTGGCTTCCAAAATAATTGCTTAGCCTTCTTTCTTCATAGCGTGACAATAAATTTATTTTTAAAAAAAAACGTTAAAACAATTTGGTGTCAATGAAATAGAAGTATTAGACCGTATCGTAGGGGGTAAAAAGACACCGGTGTTTGAGTAAATCTGATTTTATCTACTGACTAAATACCCTCCACCGCTCATTGCGATAGCAAGCAATGAGAGGTAACCACTATTTTAAACCCTCCGTCCCCCCTCACACCCGGCAGACAGACTAGCACCTCTGTGAATACCAATGAACGAGTAAAATTATACATTACCAGAGTACCCGAAATATGAGAACCCAAGACGGGACGCTTGGATAACTTCATAATCATCCCCTATCTCAGTAAATTTTCACGCACTTTTCGGTTTCCGAGATTCGTGACATTGCACCAGAATTGTGAACAACACACATCCACAGTTTTCATAAGTCCATATCGTTTTATATTTGTTCTAGAGAGACACCTTTTGAATTGTGATGTTTACAGTGCCATGTTTAGACTTGGGAAGACTGAGTTATTTGAGATATGTGGTCTTTTTGAGGTCCCTGTAGTTTTAAGACTTTTGAATTGTGATGTCTAAAGTGCCGTGTTAAGACTTGTGAAGGCTCTAAGTTATTAGCTATAAGTGGTCATTTTGGGGGTCCCTTGCAAGTCCACGTATTTTGAATTGTGATGTCTACAGTGCCGTGCTTAGACTTGAAAAGGAATTATTATGACAAAAAGGGATTATAAAGACTCAACAATTTCACAACAATTCGAAATGCTACCATTAAAATGCAAATGCACTTGCATACACTAAGCCTCCTCCGACCAAACCCTCTAACCGCTTGGGAGAAAGCTATTATATTTTGCCTGCTCTAAGTCTGATCAGCGATCTATAAATATGTATTACAACTGGCTAATTTAATAAGTATCGGACTTTCACGCACTATTCCAGGCCTCTTTGTAGGACGGCAGGTGATAAAAGCGGGCAGGGTTTCAACTCTGGACCATCTGACGACTGTTCGAAGTGCATACCACAGTATCAAGCAATAAGCAATACGGGCGAATTTAGTATTTGTAATAGTTAACAATGTTTCTTGCTATTGGTGGTGTAGATTGATCCTCTTTTAAATTTAAAACTAATTATTATACACCTGAACTGACAAAGCAGGGATGAGAGTTTCAGCACTAAAGAACATAACTTCTTCTCTTCTAGGAATAACAAATCACCCTTTGGGTCAGGATTTTATGGTTTGTCAGATAGCTAGAATAGTTAGTTGAGTTGCGCACTTTATTAGATCGACAGTGAGCGTACATTTTATAGTGACGACATAGACTTTGGGGTTAGAGGTTAGAATAGACTTTTAGAGATCAGTTACTGCTAGATTCTCGAGGGATTAACATCGTTGTTAGTGACGGACTAGACTGTGGCCCATTCTGTATATAGCATTGTTTGAAGTTTCATTCTGAGTTATTAAGTCTTTGTTACTGTTGGTACCTGTGCATCTTGTGGCGGATAGCATTGTCTAGAAACTCGACAGTGTAATACACTCAACAAGGTACGCACGCATCTAGTGTAATCAAGCATCGTTAGAAATACTTCAAGTACATCTGATTTACACATGCATCCGTTACAGGTTTTACCATCACAAAAGAGATACTAGACACCGATAGCAAAGACAAACAGTAATTAAACAAATCTTTTGTCCCTCTGGCAATCAAATTATGAAATAAAATTCAACAATCTGATATAAAGTTCTTACATGTAAATTATGAATGAGTCTGGTGTGAATATATATTTTGCTTTTCTACAGTTATGATATTCTGCTCGGTGTAACGCAAAAATTGTAAGATAAATTCCCTAAGAGATAATAAAGATTCTTATTAGTTATTATTATTTATAATTATTATTATTATTAACACAAAGTTTATACTTAAGTTAGCAACAGTAATCTTTTAATATAACGTCCCTAAAATTACATTAAATAAGTTTAATAATTTAAAAATCTCTTCCTATTTTTTTTTAACAGCGCCCCAAATATCGCCTCATCTCCTTTTTCTCTGGTACTCTATCAATTGCATGAGGAACGCAGGCCAGATCTTACCAATAAGAAAAACAAGTTAACAAAGGGCAGAGTAATGTGATTAATGTTGGTATGAAAATCCCCGAAGGATGGTAACTCAGGAAAGAAATCGAATAGGTAAAGATGAAATAACGCAGAGTATGAATTGTTGTATCCATTCATTGTTAATCTCCTAAATTTAAAACAATACTGACAATAATAAAGAAATGAAAACAAAAAGAGGGAGGAGGAGATTGTGCAAAATATTTTTCTTTTAAGTTTGACAGTGGTGTCCAAGTTGTCCAAACTCTGTCGGCCATGGGTGCATATCAATTATCTACACACATGCCTCGGGTAGCAGAAAACAAAAAGTGTCTAATCAAAGGAAGCGAGCCTCTTTTTGAGCTTCTTTGTAAATTAGAGGCAGAAGTTTCGAGAGACCGAATAGTACAGTGTTAAAATCCAGAAGTGATCACAATATGGGCCTCACTTAAGTACCAAAAGTAAACTTAGCGCCAGTTGCTGTTGGCTGAATTAAAAACAGACGGCGCTACTTTTTTCGTGACCTAGATTCCTTGACTGTTTTAATATAAATAAACGAACTATGCTGCATTCTGTCACACCGTACTTCGTGTGACCTGTCTGTCCGCGAGCATAATTTCAAAGACCTGGGGGGGGGGGGGGGGGGAGAGGATGAAATCAACCGCCCTATTTCGCCAGGTATTTTCCGCTCTGCAATTTCAAAGCAAATTTCAGAGCATTGGATATAACTCGAGTTTCAACAATGAAAGCGTTGCTAGGTTACTAAAAGGCGATATATTTGTGTTTCAGAAAGGAAGATTTCAGGCTTCTGTTGAAAGTAAAGTATTACACTACAAAAGTATTACACTACAAAAGTATTACACTACAAAAGTATTACACTACAAAAGTATTACGCTACAAAAGTATTACACTACAAAAGTATTACACTACAAAAGTATTACACTACAAAAGTATTACACTACAAAAGTATTACGCTACAAAAGTATTACGCTACAAAAGTATTACGCTACAAAAGTATTACGCTACAAAAGTATTACACTACAAAAGTATTACGCTACAAAAGTATTACACTACAAAAGTATTACACTACAAAAGTATTACACTACAAAAGTATTACACTACAAAAGTATTACACTACAAAAGTATTACACTACAAAAGTATTACACTACATCACTCTCAACTGTGTCCCTTTTTTTTTGTTTACGTTCAAGCATGTGAAATCAAGACAAACAACAAACAAAAAAATGGAGTGGATGTCATGTGACGTCATCGTTACTAGGAAACGAAGAAAGCGTTCTGAAATTATAGCCTTAGATGTTTCCTAAAAGAAGAAAGGTCTGATAAAGGTACAGGTGAACTTCCAATGACATCTTCCCTTCCACCACGTCCCCTTCCGCCTTTCCAAATAATAAAAAAAAAAAGTTTTAGGAAATTATTCCAATTTTGGGGAATAAAACTTTTATACGTGTATGTTTCTAAAGGAAAAAAACAACAACAAGATAAATATAAAATATTTTTTAAAAACAAAATCTTATACTAAGCGTATTTGTATCAGTTAATGACTGCCTGGTCGTGCGGTTTGCCCGCTGGACTGTCGTTTGGACTTAACGATGGTCCCGGGTTCAAGCCCTGCCTGCTCCCATCCCCTGTCGTCCTGTGGGAAGTTTGGACTAGGAAGTAATTTATCTTCAACTCTGAAAAAACATCCGAAACATGTAAAACTGTTTGCAAAACAATCTGAATCAGTCATGTAATTAAATTTGTAATAGATCTAGACTGACAATAAAAAACAAGCTTTTATACAAATAAATAAAATAGAAAAAAGAGATCGAACTGAATTCGAACTCATGGCACAAGCCTTTTAAGACTTCTCAAGCCAACACGGTAACCACTCTGCTAGCGAAGAGTCTATAAACATGGAAGATTGTATAGTTATCTATTGTTTCTATTTTATGGAACTCATGGCTCAAGCCTTCTAAGGCTTCTCATGCTAACGCGGTAACCACTGTGCTTGCAAAGAGTCTATAAAAAATGTAAGATTGCGTAGTTGTCTGTTGTTTCTTTTTCATGTTTGTGTTCACTAAGCCTGAGACGGCAGCCTAATATAAAGGGGACTAATTCAGCTCAAACCACCACTTCAGTCAAGTACTATTTCTCTCCTTGTTTGAGATACCAAACAAAGTATTTTATTAACAAAAAGTTAATTAACTAATTGGTTGATTCTTTTGATGTCAGGTAAAAAGAAACAGCTGTGCGAAATTTCAGCTATATCCGAGGTTGGGTGTCGGAGAAATAGCGTGAACAAACTTTGGGCCAGACAGACACATTACAGACAGAGAGAGTTGATATAAGCTTTATAAAATAAAACTATTTAAAGAGCATTCGAATGCAGGGTCGCGTTTTGTAATTTCAGTTCTCAAAAACCGGTTCGTGGACAGTTACTGTCCTCTACGGATACAGGAGGCGGGAGATCATTAGGAAAATGAAGCATGGCATAGGAAGTTAGACAAACGAAAGTAAAAAAGGAACACAAAACTGTGCGGGTTGACAGCAACGCCAGGAAGTAAGAAAAGAGTATGTGTAGATCTGGAAGAAAGACTTTTAAAAAAGAAATAATAATAAGGCGTGACTTCCGGTCCGAAAATTACGGAGAAGTGTAGTATTATTCTCGTGTCTACGCAGTTTTAATTGTGACTTACATATATTGCCACATCCAGCACAGACTTACCAGTTGTCTGCCGGTGGTCGGTTTAGGTTCTCTTTCCGCCGTCTACGACTGTCCTCGGTTATAGATGTCCTTTTGGCCTCAAATGTGTATCCCGCGTCTAGTAATAAATCCCCCAGCTGTCTCGTTCGGAAGCTGCCTGCTGCCAGATTCTCTCTTCTATGTCAGTCAAAGCAACCTGGGGCCTACGCTAGTCTTTAATGCGATTTCAGGAGGGCGACCACCTTTCAGCTCACTAAAAAAAAGCATCTTTGGCATACGGTCGTCCCCCATACGGAAAATGGGCCCTGCCCAGCGTAGCTATTGCATAAGCAATCCCTCTATACTGCTCATACAGACATTAGCAAGTACATGGCTATTTGTAGAGCGGTTTTGCCTCATCTTCATATACCTCCATGATGGAGCGCAGACGACTTTGGTGAAAATACAATGTACATAAAAAGTGCATATTTTAATAAAATGGCATAAATATGTTTATAGTCTTACAAAATGCATGAATATTTCATGCCTATCCTTCTTAAATCCTATTAGAGATTTTCAACAAAAAAACAACAACAAAAGTTAGCTTTTTGGTGACTCCTGTGTACAGAATGAAGGAAGTGATTATAATCTCTTTCTCTTTGTCTTCAAAAAGTTCTATGATCATTTTTTTTTTTTCACTTTAAAGTGAAACGAATAAAATTTTCTAATCTCTTCTGTTCCAGGTTCTATTCTTTTTTTTTATTATTTATTGACAACATTGATGTTTTATATAGCGTCCTTGACATTGTTTAGTTCATCGTGAACATCTCCACAAGTCTGGGTTTTTTTTTTCTTCCTAAACAACATTATATGCTACGTATTGGAATAGCTGATGTTGCCAACTTTCAAATAATAAAAAAAGACGAAATTTAAGATTGGTTATGGCGTATTTGAAACTTTTTATAAATTAATTATTACATTGTTGTTATTGTTAGGGTTGATGTTCAGTGATTTCAAATCTGTTTCACTGGCAGACATTTATAAAATATGAATCTTTTTTTTTTCTGAACAAATTGGTTTTCATTAAAATGAAGTTTGTTTGTTTGTTTTTATCGAGAGACACAACATGGAACATATGCAGACGATTCAGAGGACAGACAATTCAGTTAACAGACACTACAGCAGAGAATTACATCAGCAAATTTAATTTGATGTTTTTCAAATGTAACATAGGACGTTGATTGTGTTATCTTTCTTCATACATATACCTTATCTTCATATACCACATCTTCATATACCTTATCTTCATGTACCGCATCTTCATATACATCATTTTCATAAACTACATCTTCTTATACCTCATCTTCATATACCACATCTTCATATACTACATCTTCATATACCTCTTCATATACCACATCTTCATATACCACATCTTCATATACTACATCTTCATATACCACATCTTCATATACCACATCTTCATATACCACATCTTCATATACCACATCTTCATATACCACATCTTCATATACTACATCTTCTTATACCTCATCTTCATATACCTGATCTTCATATACTACATCTTCATATACCACATCTTCATATACCACATCTTCATATACTACATCTTTATATACCTCATCTTCATATACCACATCTTCATATACCTCATCTTCATATACCACATCTTCATATACTACATCTTCTTATACCTCATCTTCATATACCACATCTTCATATACTACATCTTCATATACCACATCTTCATATACCACATCTTCATATACTACATCTTCTTATACCTCATCTTCATATACCACATCTTCATATACTACATCTTTATATACCACATCTTCATATACCACATCTTCTTATACCTCATCTTCATATACCACATCTTCATATACTACATCTTTATATACCACATCTTCATATACTACATCTTCATATACTACATCTTTATATACCACATCTTCAAATACTACATCTTTATATACCACATCTTCATATACTACATCTTCTTATACCTCATCTTCATATACCTCATCTTCATATACTACATCTTTATATACCTCATCTTCATATACCACATCTTCATATACTACATCTTCATATACTACATCTTTATATACCTCATCTTCATATACCTCATCTTCATATACTACATCTTTATATACCTCATCTTCATATACCACATCTTCATATACTACATCTTCTTATACCTCATCTTCATATACCTCATCTTCATATACTACATCTTCTTATACCTCATCTTCATATACCTCATCTTCATATACCACATCTTCATATACCTCATCTTCATATACCACATCTTCATATACCACATCTTCATATACCTCATCTCATATACCACATCTTAATATACTACATCTTCTTATACCTCATCTTCATATACCACATCTTCATATACTACATCTTTATATACCACATCTTCATATACCACATCTTCATATACCTTATCTTCATGTACCGCATCTTCATATACATCATTTTCATAAACTACATCTTCTTATACCTCATCTTCATATACCACATCTTCATATACCTCTTCATATACCTCATCTTCAAATACCACATCTTCATATACTACATCTTCATATACCACATCTTCATATACCACATCTTCATATACCACATCTTTATATACCACATCTTCATATACTACATCTTCATATACCACATCTTCATATACCACATCTTCATATACCACATCTTCATATACCACATCTTCATATACTACATCTTCTTATACCTCATCTTCATATACCTCATCTTCATATACTACATCTTCATATACCACATCTTCATATACCACATCTTCATATACCACATCTTTATATACCTCATCTTCATATACCACATCTTCATATACCTCATCTTCATATACCACATCTTCATATACTACATCTTCTTATACCTCATCTTCATATACCACATCTTCATATACTACATCTTCATATACCACATCTTCATATACCACATCTTCATATACCTCATCTTCATATACCACATCTTCATATACTACATCTTCTTATACCTCATCTTCATATACCACATCTTCATATACTACATCTTTATATACCACATCTTCATATACCACATCTTCTTATACCTCATCTTCATATACCACATCTTCATATACTACATCTTTATATACCACATCTTCATATACTACATCTTCATATACTACATCTTTATATACCACATCTTCAAATACTACATCTTTATATACCACATCTTCATATACTACATCTTCTTATACCTCATCTTCATATACCTCATCTTCATATACTACATCTTTATATACCTCATCTTCATATACCACATCTTCATATACTACATCTTCATATACTACATCTTTATATACCTCATCTTCATATACCTCATCTTCATATACTACATCTTTATATACCTCATCTTCATATACCACATCTTCATATACTACATCTTCTTATACCTCATCTTCATATACCTCATCTTCATATACTACATCTTCTTATACCTCATCTTCATATACTCATCTTCATATACCACATCTTCATATACCTCATCTTCATATACCACATCTTCATATACTACATCTTTATATACCACATCTTCATATACCACATCTTCATATACTACATCTTCATATACTCATCTTCATATACCACATCTTCATATACCACATCTTCATATACCACATCTTCTTATACCTCATCTTCATATACCACATCTTCATATCCACATCTTCATATACTACATCTTTATATACCTCATCTCATATACCACATCTTCATATACTACATCTTCTTATACTCATCTTCATATACCTCATCTTCATATACTACATCTTCTTATACCACATCTTCAATCATATACCTCATCTTCATATACCACATCTTCATATACTACATCTTCTTATACCTCATCTTCATATACCACATCTTCAATACTACATCTTTATATACCACATCTTCATATACCACATCTTCATATACCTTATCTTCATGTACCGCATCTTCATATACATCATTTTCATAAACTACATCTTCTTATACCTCATCTTCATATACCACATCTTCATATACCTCTTCATATACCTCATCTTCATATACCACATCTTCATATACTACATCTTCATATACCACATCTTCATATACCACATCTTCATATACCACATCTTTATATACCACATCTTCATATACTACATCTTCATATACCACATCTTCATATACCACATCTTCATATACCACATCTTCATATACCACATCTTCATATACCACATCTTCATATACTACATCTTCTTATACCTCATCTTCATATACCTCATCTTCATATACTACATCTTCATATACCACATCTTCATATACCACATCTTCATATACTACATCTTTATATACCTCATCTTCATATACCACATCTTCATATACCTCATCTTCATATACCACATCTTCATATACTACATCTTCTTATACCTCATCTTCATATACCACATCTTCATATACTACATCTTCATATACCACATCTTCATATACCACATCTTCATATACCTCATCTTCATATACCACATCTTCATATACTACATCTTCTTATACCTCATCTTCATATACCACATCTTCATATACTACATCTTTATATACCACATCTTCATATACCACATCTTCTTATACCTCATCTTCATATACCACATCTTCATATACTACATCTTTATATACCACATCTTCATATACTACATCTTCATATACTACATCTTTATATACCACATCTTCAAATACTACATCTTTATATACCACATCTTCATATACTACATCTTCTTATACCTCATCTTCATATACCTCATCTTCATATACTACATCTTTATATACCTCATCTTCATATACCACATCTTCATATACTACATCTTCATATACTACATCTTTATATACCTCATCTTCATATACCTCATCTTCATATACTACATCTTTATATACCTCATCTTCATATACCACATCTTCATATACTACATCTTCTTATACCTCATCTTCATATACCTCATCTTCATATACTACATCTTCTTATACCTCATCTTCATATACCTCATCTTCATATACCACATCTTCATATACCTCATCTTCATATACCACATCTTCATATACTACATCTTTATATACCACATCTTCATATACTACATCTTCATATACCACATCTTCATATACTACATCTTCATATACCTCATCTTCATATACCACATCTTCATATACCACATCTTCATATACCACATCTTCATATACCACATCTTCTTATACCTCATCTTCATATACCACATCTTCATATACCACATCTTCATATACTACATCTTTATATACCTCATCTTCATATACCACATCTTCATATACCACATCTTCATATACCACATCTTCATATACCACATCTTCATATACTACATCTTCTTATACCTCATCTTCATATACCCCATCTTCATATACCCCATCTTCATATACCTTATCTTCATATACCACATATTTATATACCTTATCTTCATATACAACATCTTCCGTCTACGTTTAGGTATATCTTAATTCTGTGTATATTTATTTCAGACAACTGCACGCTTTTTTTACCCTTGGCACAGACTACAATAGAGCCTACAGTTCAGCAGCAAAAAATCTGGCTAGAAGAAGAAGAAGAAGTATATCTTACTCATATACTCTTTCACACCACACACACAAACGTGCAGTCGCTCCTTCTATAACTTATAAAAACCTCCTTTGAACTCATGAGTTAATATACGTTTGTCGGACACTTAACCCGCACTTTAAAGGGGACGTCGTAACAGAGCTATACAGATCAACTCATGCGCCATTTTGCCCTCACTGGTGTAGAAGAAGGTAGATGAAAGCAGGTGGCCTCTGGAAAGAGACAGCTTGGGAGCTATTGGGATAGTGCACACATTTTTTTTTTCATATGGACATACATGATACTAAAGATAAAAGGTTCATAGCCACTCAGCCATCCATTGTTAGGTAGCAGTAGCTCCCAGTAGCCTCAATACCATCTGGGAGAGAAAAACATGTGCACATTGAGAAGTTGTATGCGTGTGCACATTGAGAGGTTGTATGCGTGTGTGTGGGGGGGGGTAGACAATATTTGTATCTCCATTATGCTCTAAGCAGTTTTTAACTAAGTCGTTGATACTATTTTTAGCTGTAACTTTAATATCAACACCAAATGAGTTTGTCTGCAAGCAGCTTTAGAGAAAAAATTAAATTAAAAAAAAAAAGGGTTTGTTTGTGTTTGTTTCGTTACATTGATTTTGTTTCTTTTCTCCCTTATTGTTTTTTAAAAAGAAGAAATGTACACAGCAGTCTGACAGAGGGATGAAGCGAAAAGTCTGGACTCTAACGATGGTCCAGTCAGTAGATCTAATAGTTTGTTTTTGTTAGTAAGAATATTGGAATCGATTGAGACTAACTACTTAGTGTAGTCATAGAGTGCGTAGGGGGCGGCGGGTGCACGATTCATAAAAATTGGTATGCTAACAGATACATTTCATGTAACAATCATTTATTTTTAATTTACGAAAAAAAAAAAAGGGGGGCAATATAAGTGAGGAGACAATGCTAGATTTAAAAAAAAATAATTTCTGCTTCACTTTGTCTGGCAAAACGTAGGAACTCCTCAATACCGTGAAGAGACGAAGGCTGAGCTGGTTCGGTCGTTCATGACTCGCTGTCAGAAATCATTGTTCTGAGGTATTGTAGAGGGAGCACGAAGAAAGGGTCGTCCAGAGAAATACTGGATGCATAACATAAAAGAATAGACTGGCCTCTCTTGAAATCCTGCTAAGAACAGGTGCTGACCGAGAAATGGAGGGCTTTGGTTACGGAAACTGTCACAGCAAACCTATGACGAAAGTCAAGCGACAGATGATGATGAGGAGGATGACGATGAATTATTCAAAGCCTGTAGCAATTGAGCAAGACGGGGTTTGTTTTTTTTTCGTTTACTTGCGAGGCACTGTTTAAGGAGACTTACTTTCACATCATAAAACAAAGTTCTTTGTTCGTTTTATGAAGGGCTGGCAGTGATGTAGAAATCATATTGTGTGAATCTTTCTGTCAGTAAATTCAATAACAGATAGAACTAGTATCAAGTATGTCGCCAGGAGTAGGTCAATCTAATGCTAGACAATTAGGAAAAAATGTAGGTCAAGAAAAAAAATGATGGAGGAAAATAAACCTGATGATTTTTTTTAAGGAAGGTAAGTGTTACTTTTTTAAGGGAAATAAGTGTATATCTTTTTCAAGGGACGTAAGTAAATCTGTTTTCGATAGAGCTGAGTGATTCTCTTTTCAAGAGAGACAACGGAATCACTTTCTAAGAGCGGCAAGTTAATCTTTTCAAGGGAAATAGATTGATATCTTTTCAAGGGAGGTAAATTAATATCTTTTCAAGGGAGGTACATTTATATCTTTTCAAGGGAGGTAAATTAATATATTTTCAAGGGAGGTAAAAATATTTTTTCAAGGGAAATAAATTAATACCTTTTCAAGGGAAGTAGATTTATATCTTCTCAGGGGAGGTAAAAGTATATTTTCAAGGGAGGTAAATTAATATCTTTTCATCGGAGGTAAATTAATACCTGTAAAGGGAGGTCGTTGAGTTAAGAGCAAACAGCACTGTCCTTATATAATATGGCGCCGCACCAACATGAACAGAATAACTTAGTTAGGAAGATGCTAATTTCTATGGACACAGCTTGTCGCCCAACGCGGGAAAATCTAAGCAAGTGACTCACAGTAGCTTCATTGTTAAATCCTCCAGTAAGGATTTGTACTGACCCATTGTAACCAGTTTGTATTCAAGGGGTTTCTGGTTTATGTAGCCAGGACATTATTAAATTATATGTTTCAAAAAGAGACATGTGTCTGAGGTAGAGACGACAGATCATAGATATGCAAATCTCTAGGAAGTTTCGAAAATGATGCGGGTTAAAATAATCGATACATTGCCATAAATATCGCTACTTTTGAATTGAATAGACATGTGAAGAGTCGCGCGTAACACATGTGTTGTTACCAGTTGCTGACTTGTAGCACCAAACTGCTGGTAGACAACTAAATCGTTGCAGGCGTTATATATCTTAATTAATAAAACCTCAAATAACTTGAATAACCTCCTTGTGAGCAATAATTAATATAACTTTTTTTATAATATTGACAATAATGAAGTTGATATAAAATAAAATTAATGTAGTAGACTTTAGTAATAATATTTTTTAACAAAATCTAGCTCACTATAGTAGCAAAAACTTTCAGTCTCACGCTCTGGAGTCGTCTCCCCTAACTAAGACCAAATGATGACAATGCCACTTATGTTGCATCATTCACAACCAATCGCTAACCTCTTCCCGCCGTCACCATAGAAACACTCCATAACAACACGACACGACTTATCGAACCGATATCGCCCAAACAGCAGTCCCCCCCCCCTCTCCACACAGCTGATGTGTCCAAAGGAACGGCAAGTGCCTATGAAGTTTAGGTTCAGTTGTACCGCAGGCCGTGCCAGGAGCACTGAGTGCTGCACATTTGTTTGGGCTCACCGGCTGCTGACTTTTTCCTCAAGGTAGACTCCCGATGCGTTTCCCGTGTTTGGGTGTAGCTGCAAGGCAGCAGAGGTTTGAATTCAATGGAGTTGATATGTACACGCATACGCATACATAGGATACACATACATAGGATACACATATATAGGATGCACATACATAGGATACACATACATAGGATACACATACATAGGATACACATACATAGGATACACATACATAGGATACACATACATATGATACACATACATAGGATGCACATACATAGGATACACATATATAGGATGCACATACATAGGATACACATACATAGGATACACATACATAGGATACACATATATAGGATGCACATACATAGGATGCATATACATAGGATGCACATACATAGGATGCACATACATAGGATGCACATACGTAGAGGCCTTTATGTGATCGGGCGTGTATCTACGAAAGACTTAAGTTGTTAACAGGAACAATACAGACAGACACCCAGACGTGATAGAGATCTAGGACAGAATGATGGGCAACTGACATTATATGGACAAATCATCTCATCTGTCACGTGACTTTCGTCGTAGGGGTGCTATGACAGTTCGCGAAACCAAATCCCTCCAATTGTCACGGTCAGCAGCTGTTCTTAGCAGGGTATCTAGAGCGTACAGAAGCAATATTGGAGATTTCCATAAATAACAAGCTTGGTGTATCCGGTGTACGGAATACGGATGCGAAGTGTTTTAATAAACCTTAGAATAATAATATTAAACCTTTTGGTATCCTTTTTAGGACTGTAGAATCAAATGGCTCAGTTTCACTCTGATTTAGAAAAAGGCTCTAACGATTGTCCTAGAAATCTGACAGACAGGGAAAACTCTGGTTTGACTGTTATAATTTGTCAAAATATAATCATCTAAAATGCAGGAAGTTGCTTGTTTATTTGATAAAAAAAAAAAGATAATTCCTCTTTAGGAAACAGAATGTTGTAATCTTTTAATTAGAAATAATGAAATGATTGAACACATACTAATTATCAAGCAATAATACACTTCTGTGTTGAAACTCGAAGCTACTAGAATCCGAATGTTAAAAATAATTTAGGTACTAAATTGATAAACAAAATGCATACATTTTTCCTATACCAATCCTAGGTATTAAGTGTGATGCTGTCATTTTGATCGAACTATAACCCAGTGCAAAGGATTAATTTCTAGTCAACTTTCATATTGTAGATACAGCGACTTGTTTGTATACTTTTGTGATATGAAATGGCAGCATCTTTCTGATAACGCAAATGAATCGGTCTGCTTTTCATGTGGGCCTCTTCATAACACTATGAGAACGAGAGCAAATTTAAAAAAAATTGGTCTAAGCTTCGTGTATGAATATCTGATTAGTCCAAGGTGGTGGTCATTAGAAGACCAAATCTCCAGGATTAAGTATTTCTTGCAATCAAGGCGCTTCTACCGACGTCATCAGTTCACAGAGTAGCGGAAAGACAGGAAAGGATCGATTACTTGCAGCTTCTCCGACTGCTTTGTTCTTTAGTCTGATTAATTTTAGATCGAGTGACTCTCCAAGCCATTATTTAAATAGGAAATAATCTAATCATTAGCTTTTGAAATAGAGAAACTAAATGTAACACACAAAAAAAAAAAGCTAGATGCTGTGATGACCCAGTAAAATGTTTTGTATAATACGAAGTCTACGGAAATGGTGGTCAACCTTATTCGGTCAGGGGGTTAAATAATTTTCCTAAAGGCATTTCAAGGGCAGAAGCAAGGCAAGAAAAAAAAACAACGTCGTGTTCTATAGAGACGAACCTCTGCTGCTTTTTATCAACCATTGAGAGACTGGATCACATCACGGGCCGGATGTGGCCCGGCGAGCTGTGAGTTAGGGCACCAAGAGACGACCTCTAACACGTTATGTACCCAGATTGTGAGGGGAAGGAGAGAGGTGTTAGAATGACACGTGCCCCCATTTTTTTTTTTCAGAGCTAGGAGGGCAGGTAAATGTTTGCTCTTCTTTCCAACACACACACACACACACACATTTTTAAGTGCACTACTTTTGTAGTTCATTCCCTCCGCCCCTCTCCCTTTTCTAAAGTATTTATTGAACTCGTCTGTTCAACAGTACAACTGCCTAGAGTAGGACACAGAGAGCCAGCGGGTCTCAAACCAGCTTCAGTAGAGACGCTGACTGTTCTGTGCATCACAACGACGTGTCCACCTTTTACTCTGCCCAGACATCGTTTTATTAAGATGGATTGGAATCCGCCAAATCCCTTCAAATGGTTGGGGACAAAGTAATCAATTCATTTCAGAAACTTTTTTAAATTCACGTTCGACTGTGAAAAAAAAAATGGGGAAAAAAATGTTTTTATGCCGCTGGAGCGACATTTAGAAATAAAGAAAAAATCTAGTTTGAATTTAAAAAAAAAAAAAAAAGCAACGGTTGAAAAAAAAAAACAAGAACCGCATTAGAAACGGCATGGACTTCACAAAGAGTCAAGAAAAAAGCTAACAACAAACACTTTAAACAAAAGAAAACAACATTAGATTTTTATTGCTGGGTTTTTATTATCATTTTTAGTTTTATTCTAATTTCTCGGCAAAGGTCATGTTCAGTAGAAACTCTGGCAAATGTTTCGCTTGCCTTCAAGGAGCAATAAAGATTTAGTGTAGTGCCATTTGACGAGTAATGATTGTCGGTAGTCAGTGACTTGGAGTCTTCACATCAGTGAACGGTGATAGTCTGGTGTCTTAAAACCACATCGAGAGTTTTCGTATCATTTTGTTTGCGTACAATGTAGCAGTGTTAGGGCAGGAGATATGAAATCCTATTACTGGTTAAAAATAAATACTTCAAAGATTTAGAATAAAAAGCTTTTTTTATTTGTCTTCATTACTTTTTTCCTCTTCCAGGATCTGTTGTAGAGCCCTTACAGGGCCTCGAGAGGAGCCCTTACAATACCTCGAGTGGAGCCCTTACAGGACCTTGTGTGGAGCCCTTACAGGACCTCGATTGGAGACCTTACAGGACCTTGTGTGAAGACCTTACATGCCCTCGAGTGGAGCCCTTACAGGACCCCTGTGAAGCCCTTACAGGTCATGGTGTGGTGGAGCTCTTACAGGACTTCGTGTGCTCCCTCCCCCTTATACTAATCGTATATGAACAGTTACGGTCACAATTCTTGCAAAATGAACCACCGAAGGCTGTTTGATGTTTGTGTTTGTTTGTCGCCCTTTTGACATTAACATTGTTCTCTTCTAGCGAAAGTGAAACTTGGTGAAGATTTGAGAAATGGTTCTATTTTAAAAAAAACAACAAAGCAACGAAATCTTCTCGTCAGCGATACAGGACATGGCAATAAAGAAAAAATAACATGATTGTATTTATGTCAGAATCGGATCAAACATCTTGGCACATTAACAAAATAGTTGCATAGAGAATGTATAAATAGCCCTTAAACAAGCACCATAATATTTGTGTAGCCCTTGGACAAGCACCATGATAATATTTTGTAGCCCTTAAACAAGCAATACGATAATATTTTGTAGCCCTTAAACAAGCACCATGATAATATTTTGTAGCCCTTAAACAAGTACCATGATAATATTTTGAAGCCCTTAGACAAGCACCATGATAATATGTGGATAGCCCTTAGAGAAGCACCATGATACTATATATGGATAGCCTTTAGATAAGCACCATGATAATATATGAATAGCTTTTAGACAAGCACCATGATAATATTTGGATAGCATTTAGACAAGCACCATGATAATATTTGGATAGCCCTTAGACAAACACCATGATATATGGATAGCCCTTAGACAAGCACCATAATAATATATGGATAGTCTTTAGACAACCACCATGATAATGTATGGGGAGCCCTTAGACAAGCACCATGATAATATATGGATAGCCCTTTGACAAGCACCATGATAATATGGCAGCCTTTAGATAAGCACCAAAATAATATATGGATAGCCCTTAGAGAAGCACTATGATAACTTATGGATAGCCTTTAGACAAGCACCATGATAATATTTTGTAGCCCTTAAACAAGCACCATGATAATATATGGATAACCCTTAGACAAGCACCATAATAATATATGGATAGCCCTTAGACAAGCACCATAATAATATATGGATAGTCATTAGGCATACACCATGTACGATGTTATTGAATAATTATCTAAATGATACAATTGTTTTTGCAAAGGGCCAATCATTCAAAGGCCTCAAGTGAAAGGCTTTTCCCTATTGTTATATGTGCAATGGCTTTACAAGTTTGTATTGCACTTTACTTTGGTTAATGTATACATTAATTCTTAGTTGTTCTTTTAACTTATATTAGACTTGTTTACATATTAAATGTTTTTTTCTTTTCAAAACAAAATTAAACATTATATTTGTGGTACTTCGTATAATAGATTTACTTGTTTTGTAGTTGTTTTTAACTATTAATAGTAAATAGTTTGTTTTTTAATGAAAATAACCTGCTTGCACTAGTTTATTTAAAACTATATACGTTTCTCTTTCAGAACAAAAAAAAAATAGTAGTCGTTGCAACAGAACTTTGAAATATCTAAAATATCATGATAGCGGATTTTCAATAACTTTTCTAGTTTTTTTTAGATCTAACCGGACAGACGGACGGACAAACAGACAGGCCACACAAAACTAATAGTGACTTTACCCCTTTAGGGAGGCCGCTAAAAAAATTGTACCTCCTACAGTCAGATATTGTAAACAAAGAGGATTGGTTCAAACTTCTTCTTTGTTCTCATTAACAATATTGGGGAGTTTGGCTATTGCTGAGTTTAACTTCTCGGTGGCTTCTTGCATTCTCTGGCCAGTGGCATGTTTCATAGGTTCATTTTTCCATCATAATTACACTTTCTAGTGTTTAAAGACTAGATTAAAAAGTCGGATTTTAAAACTCTTTCTCTCCGAATTGACGATACCATCGTTGATTTGAACTTATTAAATTAAATTAATGTTTGATTTAATAAATTTCACTTTGTGTTATATAAAAAGAGCATGCATCCCGCTTTAATTATATCCCAAAATAACAACAAAGCTATTGAAGCTTAATCAAGACAGTGTAGTGAAATAGTATTGAGCAAAATTGAAGAACTCAAAATGTCGAAACGTGGAAAAATAATTACGGAGAGAAAGAGTTAAGTCTTCTCGTGAGAAAAAAATGGTAAGTAAGTATAGTCCGAGTTCTAATAGATGCCACACAATGCACCATTTATGGTTTTATAAGTATCGTAAATCTCGCGTTGGAGCAAGATTTTATGGTTCACCACTCTCCAGTAGAAAGAAATGACATTTGATTGCCTCTAACAGCTGTGGGCCAGCAACACAACACTTTTATGCAACATCGGTGAGTCTCAACAATTTACACATCATGGAATACAAAAAAATGTCCACATTATCAGAGAGTCAGATCACGCATCGAAGAATTATATATAACATCTTTTTAAGGATCTTAGAAAATATATATTTCAAATTGTGTAACGCGACTTGCCAACTTTCGTGTATTTGTTGATTTACTTTCCTCGCTTTGCTGGCAAAATGAACTTGCTGGTATGTGATGAATTGGCCCTAAAGATCTAGTTTCCAATAAAGTTCATTTACAAGCACTATGTGAGAAAACAATGTTCTGTCTGTGGGCTATATATTGGGAGATGAACACACACCAAACCAAAGAAGGTTGGGTTTTTTTTATTCTGAATATCGTAACTGTCGATATTGGATGATATGCAATTAGCGTAAATAAAAAATTTTCTTCTTTGAATTTTTTTTTTGTTCTTTTTTTAATTTGTGCAGAAACCACTAAAAAGTTAAAATGCTTTATGTGTGAAACATGTTTTCTATAGTAAAATAATATTTTGCCACAAAAATAACACATTCAGAAAAAAAAATCAGTTCTCAAGACTCAATAATGGCAGCACATTTGTTTTTAAAGTCATACAATTTCAGGGATGGCTGTATATTTTTTATACCACAAAACTAAAAAAATTAGTTTACTTGTTTTGTTGTTGTTTTGTTTTTTAAAAAATGTGTTGGATTGTTGTTATTGTTTTTGTTTTTGTTTTTTGGTTATGTTATTTTATTGTCTTGTTGTAGAGTGGAGTAGAAGTTGCAAAGACGAATTGCAGAAGAAAAAAAAAGGTTTATGATACTAACAAGGTTACAAAGACAGTTTGTGTGGAAACACAGACTCAAAATCGGCCCCCGAGGTGGTCCACCGAGGCAGGTTTCAAAATTTTCAGAAAGAATATCATAATGAAATTCTATCAAAGGCCAATGACAGAGGAGAATGGAGAAAGAAGGTTGACCATTCCTGAGTGGCGCCCCAAAGGTCCAGCAGACTATGGGATAGGTGAAAGTGAAGTTAGATGTGAACCTGGCCTAACTGGTGTCTTATAATAAGTATCTTAATTGATTTAATTGTTTTGTAAAGGGACCATCTCTTATTCAAAGCCTCAAGGAAAAAAAAAACATTTCCGTAAAAAAAAAATCCTAAGTTTTGTGTTGTATGTTTTATATGCACCTTGCAGTTCACGCGATAATATAAAAAAATTACTTACTAATTGTTGTTTTAAATTATGCCCAACTTATTTGCATAGTAAATAGATTTTTTTTCTTTTAAAAAAATGTTAACATTTTTTTTTATTTGTAAATGTAGTATTTAGTGTGACAGAACTTACATAGCTTACATACAATAGTAACAAAAAAAAATATTTTTTGACCAAAAATCTAAAACCATTTGCATAAATGTGTTTAAAAAATGGTAAATGGCTTTCTCCCTTACTAAAAAGCCTTCAGTGTTTGTTACTATTAATAGTGAATAGTTGTAAAAATGGTGTATTTTTATGAAAAAATGTCTTGCATAATTGATTTAAAAAATGAGATTTTTTTAATTTTTTTTTTAAAGTAGCCGTTGCATCAGAACTTTGAATGATCTAAAATATCATGATGTCCGATTTTCATTTTCTCTTCTAGTTTCTGAGATCTAAACGGGACGGATGGACAGACAGGCTACACAAAACAAATAGCGTCTTTTCCCCTTACGGGGGCCGCTAATGATAATGACAATGTCTTCGATAATGGATGAGTGCTGTGACCACATAATAAAGCAGCATTTGTTTCCTCAGCTGATACAGACAAACCCATCTTTGATAAAGGTTCACAAAACACTCTTATATCATCAAATCATACAATAGACATACATGGTGAAAATTTAAAAAAAAAAAAAGTTCCCCTTACAGACCTACTGCAGATGATGTAAAGGTCATCTGTTTCTGTGTCTTACGGTTAACAGATCAACCGCCTTTACTTTTCCCCAACTAACGTCAGGTAGAGCTGGGTGAACTCAGATACGCCTGAAGATTCCCAAATTAAAAATCCCAATCCACACCAGGATTCGAACCCGAGACCCCCAGTAGGGAAGCCAAGGGCTTTTCCGCTCAGCCACCGCGCCTCCAGTCATACATGGTGAACTAAAGTAAAAAAACAATCTCTTTATCGGCTACTAACAAATACAAATGACAATTGACACAAAAAGAGACTCAAAGTGAACTATCTAAGCGAGAAATGTGTCGATACAAGTCCATAACAAGCAAAGTATTTTTCAAAGATTTTTTTAAATAGCTTATATACGGGAAAATAACTGCTCAATTACTGCCATTTCTTTCAATACTGCAACAGTTATTTCCCTTTTCTAACTAAAACAAATAATGTAATTACCACTAATTAATTAACTAATTTGATACTTTTAAACGATTCATGTGTTGTCATCGACAATGCAGAATTATGCAAAGTTCGAACTTGATCCGAGAAGGGGTAGTGGGAGAAATAACGTGTATAAGATTCCCGCTGGGCAGACAGACCTAGTGACTTAGTATAAGTTTGGTAAAGACAAAAAAAAAACCCAAAAAACATAGAAATCGGTCATTGCGACGTGTAAACTTAAATCAGTCTTGCAATACGAAGCCAGTGCAGTTAAGCGCGGACCTTAGCTGGCGTCAAGGCGTGTACCTCAGCTGGCGTCAAGGCGCCTACTCATGTGCAGTCCATAAACTAAGACGGTACAAGAGCTGAAACATTTCATCCATCCCTTGACCCTGTTAGGACAAGACGTCTGCAAAGCTGTAAAGTTAAAAAAAACAGTTCTTACCTTGACCTCTGGGAGACTGCCTCCGTCCTTTCAATAGCCAACTCGACACAAGACTTGTCAACGCGGGGGAAAGACAGCTCCCAAGCCAACTGCAACAGATCGATACAGATTAACTGGGTCGTTTAAGTGTTACACTAAACTCTCATGTAACTAATTAACTAATCAGGCGATCTGGACATGAAAGCGAATGAGGATCAATTAGCTCGGTGATTGGCACAACCTTTTCACACCAACACAGAGTTTTAAAAAAAATAAATTATAAATTGAATTTTGGTAAAAAAAAAAAAAAAAACAATTCACCGAAGTTTATTGGTATTTTTTAAACTAGCTTAACCCACCCGCTACGCCCATTATTTGCTCCCCGATGTATCACAATATACTCTTGTTTGAATAATCCAAGATGCCTTATTACTATTTTTATGTATGGGCCCGTGAATCCTAGCATCCCTTATACGTGTGCTGTGCATCGCTAGATAGAAATGGTTAATCTTTTTTTTTTTTTTTTTTTTTTTTTTGGGGGGGGGGGGGGGGAAATGTTATGGATTGTGAGTATGTGTGTGTTTCTGTGATGATGGTGAGAATTGAGCGATTGGTTGGTGTTGATGTAGTGTGAATGATGCAAGTAGGCGGCATTGTCTTTAGCTATCTTGGGTAGGCCACAGACAACTCAAGGATACCACAGGGAAAGGGTGTGTGTTTTTTTGTAGTAAGTTACATTCTGTTCAAAATACCATTTTATATTGTTATTCAAGTCTAATACATTTATTTCATTTTATGTCAAGATGATTTTGTTTATATTATAATAAAAGTTATATTGAGCTATGTTTATTTAAGTTATTTGAATTTTATAGGTTCAGATATAATACACATACAGCGTTTGAGTTCTTTACCAGCAGTTTGGTGCTACAAGTCAACGACCGTCAACAGCAGGGTGGCCGGAAACTCCCTCTATTTTATTTTCACCCTCCTATAGAACGGCCTACATTATAACCTTCCCACACCTACATTATAACTTATCCACACCTACTTTATAACCTATCTACACCTAGATTATAACCTACCCACACACATACTTTTTGCCCTTGAAATCTAGTATCCCTGACCCTCACCTACCCATATAAAAAAGATATTGTCTTAAATAAACTGCCTTTTTTTTTCTTAAGCTTCTAAATTGTATACATAGATGTGGCCCTTGAAACATTCCTTCTCTTTAGACACTCGCATTCATGCAGTTATTTGGTAATTTGTTAAAGAAAAAAAATCATTTTTTTTTTATAAAGTGTTGAAATGGCAATTAACGCACCAAATGTAAATTACTGCTTTTAAAATTTAAGGAAGTATAAGAAAACCTTATGAGATCAATGTGCGTAAATAGATTTCGTTCTGGGCGCTGCCGTTTCGATCGTGTGAGGGAGAGAGAGAGAGAGACAGAAAGAGGGAGAGAGGGAGAGAGAGAGATCTAATTATAATAATCTATCACTTAAGCGATCACTTATGATCGTCAGTTTTCTTTTAATGTTTCATTACCAATAATATTTATTTTTCACCGAAACATTGCCATAGGAAGATCTAGCAGTCAGTCTGTACTCGCGAGACCTTCATGTGTCTTGTTACATTTGTATGCCTTGCCTTAGGATGTTTTTCAGGGCTGATTGATTGACTATCTAATTAGCCAAACACTTTTCTTTAGTTTTATTTATTTATTTTTGTTGGAGAATGAAATGTCCATTAGTATGACACCAGTCTTTCTCCAAATGTCATAGTTTCTTTCCTAGGTGATCTTGTCTACTCCGACCTGCTGTTTTCTTAAGGCCTCTAGTGTCGGACTAGAGCACGAGGTCTTAAAGCGCTCTAGTGTGATACTCAGTGATGGACTAAATGCGTAAACATTCTTTGAATCTCGAGTTTACTGCGCGGTATAAACATTGCTCATTTTAATGTTTTTACAAAGCTGTCTGTCTGGTAAAAACACATTATTTCTTTGACACCCAAATCTCGAATCAATCTGAAATCTGGCACTATTATTTCTTTTACCCGACAACACTAAAATAATTTTTTTAGAAAATACCAATTAGTTAATTAACTATTGATAATTAATTAATTTGTTTGGTATCTTGAACAAGGGAAAGAAGTTTTACTTGACTGAAGTGGTGGTATAAGCTGAGTTCGTCCCCTTTATAGGTCGCCGCTTCTAAATTGTAATGTACAATATATAACTAGAATATCTTCTCTGGTCATTTAAAGCTCACTAGCAGAGTGCTTAGCACAAAGCCTGGAGGCGTGAGCGACGAGTTCGAATTCGGGTCGTGCCCCTGTAAAAAAAAAAAAAAAAAAAAAAAAAGCAATTAGGATATACCTTTCTCCCTCCCTCCCCCCCCCCCCCATTTTCCCAACTGGTTCAGATAAGTGATAATATTATAGCGTATTAAGAAAGCTAAAAGCATGAAATAGCGTTAAACAAAGACAATTGGAAAAAAAATATTTCTTATCCCACATATTCTTCATATGTTGTTCTTTTTTATTAAACAGCCACACTTTTGTATAGATCAAATATGTTGGCTTATTATCAAAGCTCCACCATAAAAGTTCAGATCTGTTCTCTTGGTCTGGTAGATGTTCATTTCATTAAACACACAAATGTTAAAGGTCATGGCACCAATTAATTAAAGAAAAATTGAGAGCCCTAACGTAGGTCAAGATACATAAGTCAACCTTTTTTTTTGATGGGGTTGTCTACACTTTGTGCCGACATTTCGGCGGGCCGGATGGAACCACGTCGTGGGCCGGATCTGGCCCGCGGGCCGTATTTTGGGCATCACTAATCTAGATCTATTACAAATTTAATTACATGACTGATCCTGACTAATTAATAAACTTAATACAAGTTTTTTTTTGTTGTTTTTTTTAAAGTATTTTTTATTTTAAGAGTTGTTTTTTTCTTGTTTAATTTGATTTTTTTTGCGGCCCCCCAAATAATAATAACAAATAGATGAGATGACTTATTGGAAGCAAATGTTCGGCCAACTCTTAAACTTTCACTAACAAGACTTTTTACTTGCTCGAACCGATTCGTTTTTTTTTCACTCCAGTACCTACTCGTTTTTATAGATAAGTGCAGTGTGTAGACTATGTAAAACAAAATAAATATTAAAATGATTTGAAAAACGTTTCACATGCAAGCTAAACATCATTTGAAATGAAAGTTGTAATCATTTAGATGGACATGCATGGGTTTCTTGAGATGATCAAACTATGGAAAAAAAAAAAACTTTTACTCAAGATTTCAATATGGCGGCTTGCGTTAATGCATTGTCGTCTGCTAACGCTTACCACCCCCTGACTGCAGTAAGATTATGACCTTTTAAACAGAGCTAAGTGAGCGAGTGAGTGGTCGTTTATGGATTTTGTTGTTTCGTCCGCCCAGGTTACACAAGAGATGAACGCAAACACTGACCAGGCTGAAAGCATTGTTCATTCTGTTCATTCTTGGGTTTATAAGACAGCCAGACTCTCCAGATCTATTGATGTTGCTTTTCTTTTTTAATCCAGTATAAGGAGATACCTTCTAGTCTCGAAGACATCGATTAGCCTGAGGTGTGCTATAACGTTAGATGTTAACACAAAGACGGCTCTTGTGTTAGTCCTCCCTCCATATGTGTGTGTGTGTGTGTGTGTGTGTGCGCACGCGCGTGTGTCTGTGTGTGAAAAGAAAGATCGAGGGGAAAAAGGGAGAGAGAAATGAACAGGGAGGAACATATTGATTCAACTCATTGAATGCGACGTGCGCTTTTTCGGACAAATGTTTTAGGACGTATCCGAAGGGGGGGGGGGGGGGGCACGGCTGTTGATCCTTTGTTGTGGAATACTTTTATTTCAATACGTTCAATTAAGCTTTATTTATTATGTGGTAACAGTCCGATGTTAAAGGTTTTATCTTCGGTCATTCGCTGAATGATTGGTGTGTCATATAATGATTTGCAGCCCTGTGATTGGGTGTGTGAACCAAGAGTGCAGACTGCGACTTCGTAATGTATCCGTCCTAAGAGCAACCTGACATTTTCTTCCATTTTCTGACTGGGTCACATACAGATATGTGAGGACTTTTTTTTTCCTTCAAAAAAAAAAAATTCAGCTTAGAGCTGTGGACAATAAATTCGAGCAAGGGGTTAAACAAATGTCTTTGTTATCAACATTCACGATATAATGTCATGCTTTGTCAAGTAAGCTCTTCAGTATTATGAAAAACGAAAACAATTTTTGAAAAATAAAAAAAAACATTAAAAAAAAAACAAAGCTTATAAAAGGGAAAGAACAGCACATTTACTGTTTTATATATAAATACTGTGATATTATTTTCTTTTCTCTTTATCTGACTCAATCCAGCTCTAGTGGGTACTTCACATTAGCTGGGGAAAAGTAAAGGTGGTTGGTCAAAGTAAAGGTGGTTGGTCAATGTGCTGGTCACATGACACCCTCGACAAACAGAAACAGATGACCTTTACATCATCAGTCCTGTAGATCGCATGGTCTGAAAGGAACTATATCAAACAAAATTTATTAATTACCACTAAGTAATTAATTGGTTAATATTTTTTATTGTGTGTTAGGGTTAATGTTTCAACTTGGTCCGTGCATACGAAGTGGGAGAAACGTGTACGAAACTTGCACCAGACAGACAGACAGACAAACGGAGCGACATAAGCTTTGTAATTAGAATAGTTTGAAGAACAATGTAAGACGTCATTCACTGATTAAGAGTGTATTTAAAAATGTAGAAAAACAATTCATGTAAAGTCGTCAAAATATTTGTTGGACAAGCTGATTATAGAAAGCGGATAAGTCTGTCTATTGGCGTATACTTCGAACGTCCTTTAATAAGTACGTGGGAAGAACATGGGTTGCTAGAGTCGCAGTAGCACGCCCCAGAGCGTAAGTCAACGGAAGAATGAAATATTGACGAAAGAACATTATGGATGAACGGTGTGATTAGTAGTCAAGATGAGATGTCGCAAGCTTTAACTTGATAAAGATAAATAGATTTCAATGTCTTAATTGTTATACGTAATCTGATAATCGTATTCGGGAGACCCACTTCCAGATGATATCTAAAAGTGGGAATTGTGAATAGTGTGATGATGCCTATCTGCCTTGTAGTTAGTGTTGTCTGTCTGACTTCGACAGAATTACTCTGCAAATGTCTGGGTTTCTTGTGCGGGTGTATTTCAATGCTATTAACTCACAAGCAAACAGACGAATCAGTTTGAACAGTGAAGAGACGAGTCCAAGCACTGTTGAAACAGTTTCAATAAAGTTTTAATCCACAAAAGGTCACAGTTGATGTCTCTGTCGATTAATACTTCCTACCCTTATGGAATCCTATCACCAACTGATTTTCTGTCTCCAAGTAGCCTCTAACGGTCTAACCAACTAAGTCCTAGCGTCACTAGTCGCGTTCAAAATCCGTCATTATGGTGCGTCTCTACATAAACTAAAAATACTAACTAAGTGTCTAACAATAGACAGAACCAAAAGATATCTTGAAAGATATTTAAATTGAACAAGGGTCTTCAATCGTTTCTTTCGTGAATATTCTGCACACGGGCCGCTACTAGCGTTCACAAAGAGACCAAGGAATACTCCAGAGAAAAGAGAACAACACCAGATGGTACATCACCTTGGCAATGACTGTAAAGCAGCTTTGTTCCCCTGCAGAATCGAACATTCGATTCCATTTTTCTTGTTCAAGCCAAAGAAAATCAGTCAAACTTTAAATTAAGAAATTTTAACAAATGGTCCAAAAGTTGTTTTATGCTGCTCACAGCCTCAGAGTTTTGTACAATACTGGCAATGTCTTCGCTGCTCACAGCCTCAGAGTTTTGTACAATACTGGCAATGTCTTCGCTGCTCACAGCCTCAGAGTTTGGTGCAATACTGGCAATGTCTTCGCTGCTCACAGCCTCAGAGTTTTGTACAATACTGGCAATGTCTTCGCTGCTCACAGCCTCAGAGTTTGGTGCAATACTGGCAATGTCTTCGCTGCTCACAGCCTCAGAGTTTGGTGCAATACTGGCAATGTCTTCGCTGCTCACAGCCTCAGAGTTTGGTGCAATACTGGCAATGTCTTCGCTGCTCACAGCCTCAGAGTTTTGTACAATACTGGCAATGTCTTCGCTGCTCACAGCCTCAGAGTTTGGTGCAATACTGGCAATGTCTTCGCTGCTCACAGCCTCAGAGTTTGGTGCAATACTGGCAATGTCTTCGAATTTGAAGATTAAGGATGAGTGCAGTACATAACTACGCAAACCCTATTGCGACCTGCATATTTTCCCGCATTTCCTGCAGACATAGCCGTTGTCCGCTGGCGGTCTATTTAAGTTTTCATTTCGTCTTCTGTGCAATAAGAAACAATCAAATATTTTAACGTTTACACGCTGTAAAAACTAAACAAACAAGGATTTGTATTGGAGCACGAATGTAGTCAAATCTATCCGGGATGGATCGATGTTTGCAAGTAGTGCTGAACAGATCAAAGCCCTGTTGCAGGTAGAGATAAGATTGGTATGTAGTACGAGGTATTAGAAATATTTGAGATAAGATTGACCTATTCTACAAGTCAGGATTGTTGACAACCCCTCTCACCACGACCCCAAAAAAATTAATAAAAACTGCAAAGAATCGTTAAAAAAAAATACTTTAAAAAAAAATCCTATATAAGGAAAGAACCACATAATCACTGTCATATTTTAATACTGCAAGATTAATCTCCACTTTCTATATCAAACAATATTAATTCATTACCACTAACTGAGCAGCTAAAGAAGTCAGTTCCAGCACCATTGATTCATATATTGTCTTCGAAAATGAATAACTTTCAACTTTATCCGAGAATGGGAAGTTGGAAAAAAAAAAACGTGTCAAAGATTCCACCCAGAGTGAGCAAAAAAATGCACCCAAAAAATACCAAACACAAGATGTGTTGTTGTTTTTTTTTAAGTTTCCTCAATTCATTACTTGGCAGTGACGTAGCTAGGGGGGGGAGGAGAAGGGAGAGTTTGAAAATCCCCTCGGGCCCCCACTTGATGGGGACCCCAAATGAGTGTTCGAAATTGTTTTGTTTTTTTACATAAAAAATTACGCAAAATGGGGCCCGCATAGAGGTCAAGCCCCCGGGCCCCAAAATGATGGGTAATTCCTAGCTACTCCATTACGCATAATGCAGGGGCCCCCATAGAGGTCACGCCCCCCGGGCCCCAGATTGATGGCCAATTCCTAGCTTCGCCACTGTTACTTGATACATCCAATGTTTAACATTACCTATTGACTACATAGTTTCCAGTGCTGTATAGAATAAAATTAATAGCCAAAAAAAAGTTTCGCGTTTAAAATGTTGTCACCTACAAATGGTGTTTGCTTAACAAGAAGTCGGTCAATGTTTGACTGTACATACAAATTCTACCTGTCTTGCAAGGGGATTCAATCAGACCGGTAAACTACTCAATAGTACATTAGAAATTTTGAATACTGTTTGAAAGTGGTTGTTCAGGGTGGTTGCTCAATGCGAGGGTGTGGTGAATAGCTGACTTACATTTCTAATGTGACCGCCGAGACGTGTTTTCACAATCTTGTGGAGAGACTTGGTCAATAAGGTTGTAGGCAGGTGAAATATTTCGGAATAAAAGAAGAGTGAGCCAATAAGGGAGAGAGAGTGGGGGGAGAACACATGCGCAGAACGAAGAGACATTATTTTAACGATCACCATTACTTCTTTTTCATCTTTGTAATTGAGTCTAAAACTCTTGGGACTCTAGGCCTACGGAAGCTTGCCTCCATCTGTCTGTCTGAACAAATTTTTGTGGTTGAGAAAGATCCAAGCACATGTAAATTATTACATCTCTATTACCGATTACTAGTATCCAAAGATGTTCGGAGTATAAGCGAGGCCAAAGACCGGGCACACCGGGAAAGCCCCACCCCCCATGTTCCTTCTCTGTACCAGCCGTGATGGTATCGACATAAAATAAAAATGGACCATTTGGCGAAGCGTTGTGCTGAAAGTCACATGTTTGTTAGGTCCTTTGGCACCCTAATGGGAGATTTTTTTCTTATTTTTTGCTTCCTCATCGGCCTAATCGTCTCCTCTAACGGCCGTTTCCAGCAGAGCGCCACGTTGAGGCTGAGAAACAGAACTTGGGATGATCATTACAAGAATATCATCTCTCCATTTCTCTAGTCACTATACAGCGGTTCTCAACCTTTTAAGCTCGGCGACCCCTTTTTACACCCCCCACTCTTCCGCGAACCCCACCCACCCACATTTGCACAGCAATAGAAGAATTGACAAAAAATAATCCATTTATCGATGGTCTTACGCGACCCCTGGCAAATCGTCAATCGCCCCCCCCCCAACCCCAAAGGGGTCGCGAACCACAGGTTGAGAACCCCTGCACTATAATGTTAAAAAACAAATATTTAAATACACGAGGCAGAAAACAGTAGGTTATCTTTCTGCTTGGTCATAATTCGACTGGAAACTAGACTTCAGCCAGAGGTGAAACATTATGATCAGTCAGTGCAAAATATTTTGAATTTCCAAGTCGCTCATGAGTTCAACGCTAAAAATCAGTTATCTAAATCTACGATTAGAGGACAATGATTTTTCGATATCGATATATTTTCTGTATTATTTTCAGACCTGACCATTCATTAAAATTATTATTATTTAGTTGAGTCATGTGGTTGAGTAGGTGATGATTTAAGTTAAGCTATGATAGGTTCAAATCCCAAAAGGAGCAATAGAGCAACACAAATGTGCACCATCTTTTTAACAACCAAACATCCATGACCTTTGTAACAACCAAACATCCATGACCTTTGTAACAGCCAAACATCCATGACCTTTATAGCAGCCAAACATTTATGACCTTTGTAAAAGCCAACACCTTTATGACCTTCATAACATCCAAACATCTTTGACCTTTTGTAACCGCCAAACATCCTTGACCTTTTGTAACGATCAAATGTTAATTTATTTTTTTTCGTTGAAAAGGTAGAGGTCGAACACTGGCCTATATATTATCTGAAACTTGAAGTTTGTATAACAGCAAACTATCATTTTGTGGTTAAGTCTACTGTGTCTTATCTGGAAACCAAAGTTTGATTTGCTCAGCAAGTATCACATAGAATTTTTTTAAAAATAGACAAAAAACACAATAAAGGCAGATTAAGGTATATAAAGAGAGAGGGGGGGGGGAGATTAAGGTATATAAAGAGAGAGAGGGGGGGAGATTAAGGTATATAAAGAGAGAGGGGGGGAGAAGAAAAGAAAAAGCAATCCGATTAGTCGGTCGATGATTTTTTTTTTCCTCATTTATTTTTTTGAGGTAATCTTTTTTTGTTTCGTTTCGTTTGGTTTCGTGTTGTTATGTAAATAACATTTTTTTAAAGTCTCGAAAGGTAGTAGACTGTATACTAGACCTAGAATTTAGAACTAGACTAATTGAGACGAGACGATTTTGACTTTAACTGTAATAGTGTGTGTGTGTGTGTGAGAGAGAGAGAGAGAGAGAGAGAGAGAGAGAGAGAGAGAGAGAGAAGGAGGAGGAGAGGTCACTGATTGGCATTTGGCTGTGCAGTGTGAAATGATTAAATATGAACTGATCGTGACCTTTTTTTTTGTTTTCATCCCATTTCTGACACCCTATGTTGATGATCGGGTCGTTGGCTTGTAGCGCTCCAAACATCTATCACAAACTAAATCGATGTATGCTTATTATAGTTTTAATAAATTAACTTTAAACAACTTGAACAAACTTCTGTTGTGAACAAAAAAAAATATCTATCACTTTATTACTGTGATCACAAATTTAACTTCACATGAGATATAGATTTAATAGAAATGAGATAAACTGATATTTAAAACAAAATATAACTCACAACAAGAAACGTCTTTACTCTTTCGTGTCTCTAGATCGTCTGCTGTGCTTATTAAAATCATGACAGATCATATTTCATCCTTATACACTGAATATTTGTTTTCTACTTTTCATTATCCTATAGAAATGAAAATTTGCACATAAACTAAAACTCGTTCTGCATGACAACACATTCTATCAAAATTTCAAAAAGATCACTTCAATGATATTATTTGAACTTTTTTTTATTTAAATTTATTTATTCAAATTTATTTAAATTTACCTTATACGGAATGAGGTTTAAAAAATTGACAGCAATTTAAATTTTCGATTCATTTAGATGCAGTTTATGTATTTAAATTTATAAATTTATGTTTGAACGTTTGTGGTAAGCTGGTTAGAGCGTCAGGCTATAACGCGTTTGACATGGGTTCGATCCCAGACTGCCCAACATTACTCTTTTTTTTTCAAAGACAAATACATTATAAAATTATTATTTAGTACTTGAGCATGAATTGATTTATTTTGATAAGTGTGTAACATTTTTATAAATAGTTACAAAGCTTATATCAACTCACTCTGTCTGTCTATTTGTCTGTCTGTTTGTCTGCCTGGTAAAAAAATTTGAACACGTTTTTTCTCTCACACCCATTCTCGGATCAAGTTGACAATTTGCGAAGACAATACATGAATCATTTAAAAAAACAATTAGTCAATTAATTACTGGTAATTAAATACTTAGTTTGATACTGACAAGGAAAATTAATCCTTCAGTATTAACAGGTTTTGTCCCCTTGGATAACTATACAAGTTATTTCTCCTACACATTCTTGGATCAAGTTGAAACTTTTAAAAAATTAAACAATTAGACAATTAATTATTGGTAATTATTTCGTCTGATATCGGAAAGGGAAATAAAAAGTGTTTAAATTGTTTTTATCTCTTTGTTTGCCACTATTGATTTCCAAGAGAGGTTGTAAATAAATAATTTGTTTCGTTTGTGTGCGTGTGTGTTGGCCATACAACAACTCTGTGAGTGTGTAGATGTCACAACATCGCAGTAAGACGCCATACTGCTCAAGTCTTCAAATCTACTGGCGTACATTTATTCAAGCTAATAGGTCTCACACCAGGAGCCAACTATGGCAATAGATAGATCCCCGCGTTGTCAAGTGCTCCAGTGTCATTTAGTGTTTAAAAATTCACACAAAACAATTACATGTCATGTTGACATTAACAAAATGTGCCCATTTGATTGATAGTTTATCGAATACTACAGAAAACAAAATAGCCAATATTGAGAAAATATCGTTCCATGTGAACCCAGTAGAAAATGAACAAAAGCTAAAATAATAATTTATAAAGAAAAGCCATAAAAACTAATTTCATGCACAAACAGATAATCCATGACAGTCACGCAAGTACTGTATACAAACTAGGAATCAGAACGCGGAATTTAAAGATCATACGTTGCAAAGATTTTGAAATGATTTGTTCACTTGTCTGTACTTGTATTTATTTAAATTTTGATTTGTTCCACTTGTCTGTACTTGTATTTATTTAAATTTGATTTGTTCACTTGTCTGTACTTGTATTTATTTAAATTTTGATTTGTTCACTTGTCTGTACTTCTATTTATTTAAATTTTGATTTGTTCACTTGTCTGTACTTGTATTTATTTAAATTTTGATTTGTTCCACGTGTCTGTACTTGTATTTATTTAAATTTTGATTTGTTCACTTGTCTGTACTTGTATTTATTTAAATTTTGATTTGTTCACTTGTCTGTACTTGTATTTATTCAAATTTTGATTTGTTCACTTGTCTGTACTTGTATTTATTTAAATTTTGATTTGTTCACTTGTCTGTACTTGTATTTATTTAAATTTTGATTTGTTCACTTGTCTGTACTTGTATTTATTTAAATTTTGATTTGTTCACTTGTCTGTACTTGTATTTATTTAAATTTTGATTTGTTTACTTGTCTGTACTTGTATTTATTTAAATTTTGATTTGTTCCACTTGTCTGTACTTGTATTTATTTAAATTTTGATTTGTCCACTTGTCTGTACTTGTATTTATTAAAATTTGATTTGTTCCACTTGTCTGTACTTGTATTTATTTAAATTTTGATTTGTTCACTTGTCTGTACTTGTATTTATTTAAATTTTGATTTGTTCACTTGTCTGTAATTGTATTTATTTAAATTTTGATTTGTCCACTTGTCTGTACTTGTATTTATTTAAATTTTGATTTGTTCCACTTGTCTGTACTTGTATTTATTTAAATTTTGATTTGTTCCACTTGTCTGTACTTGTATTTATTTAAATTTTGATTTGTTCACTTGTCTGTACTTGTATTTATTTAAATTTTGATTTGTCCACTTGTCTGTACTTGTATTCATTTAAATTTTGATTTGTTCCACTTGTCTGTACTTGTATTTATTTAAATTTTGATTTGTTCCACTTGTCTGTACTTGTATTTATTTAAATTTTGATTTGTTCACTTGTCTGTACTTGTATTTATTTAAATTTTGATTTGTCCACTTGTCTGTACTTGTATTCATTTAAATTTTGATTTGTTCCACTTGTCTGTACTTGTATTTATTTAAATTTTGATTTGTTCCACTTGTCTGTACTTGTATTTATCTCAACGTATTGCATAATGTTGTTTTTGTTATTACAGAACTATCTCACCAATGTATTTACAATTACAGATGTTGCTTTTTTTTTTTTTATTGGGGGGGGGGGGGGGAATGTACCTGTTTGTATGTAATCTATCTGTATACTTTTCCCTACATCCCTGTCAATAACGGCCATTCTTAGCATCTTTTAAAAAGAGAAAACTGGGTTGTTTTCTCTTACTGAAGTTCAGTGGTGCAGAAACTACGGCCCGCGGGCTTCATCTGGCAATTAACACGGTGTTATCTGGCCCTTTCACATCCCTTCCCAAAGTGACGCATTATGCCGTTCAGTTTCATATGACACAACGATTATCGGTTGTTTGTTGCTGCCCATGACATGCGTGTCGGAAAATTATATGACCCTCAAGTCGAAAAAGGTTGGACAACATTTCTGTAATCCAACCAACCCCTTGTCTTTTTGTTTCCAAACCAAGCCTCCTTAACATGCTAAGTACGAGTGCCCAGGATCCGCCGATTCCCTCCCCCCCCCCCCGCACACAAACTGCTTTCCCAATACATGTAAATGTAATAGTACATTAATATGATAGTATTTCATAACAGATTTTGAAAAAAATACGCAAACTATAAACTAGATATATTAACGTAATAAAAACAAAATAACATAACATATGTCTGTTTAGAAATAGAGACTGTAAAATTAACAACGTTCCAATGCGCAGCAGATGTGAAAACTGACCTATTTAAAATTAATTTAACTTGACCCAATAACCTTCTCAAGGCCGTTCTCGGTTTCGACCAAACGATTGGAATAAAATATCGGGACCAACTCACCTCCATAATCTATAAATAAACATATTAAAGCCTGGCTCTAACAAAAAAGGAATGACGTCAATACCTCGGGTCGTCTGCTTTTCACGTGGTGTTTAAAGGAAATCTCAAGAAGGAGCGTGTGTATATACGAGAGAGAGAGAGAGAGTGTGTGTGTGTATATATACGTCACAGAGACAGAAAGAAAACAATATTTGTAAAAAGAAAGGGGGGGGGGGAGATGGGGGGGGGGGAGATGGGGACACAGTGAGAGAGACGCAAATAAAGGAATACATTAGAGCAACAACAACAAAAAACGAGAATAAAAGCGTGTATGTTGTACTTTTGGTGTATTGTACCCAGTGTTTTACTCACACATTACGTTGTACCCGATACTTTTGTCTACATATCTATGTGCATACAGAGAGCATTCTTTTTTTTTTAAATAACAAAACCGCACACTTTTGACACACATAAATAGCTGAATATATTGGGGGGGGGGGGGGGGGTTATACTTTTATTCATTTTTTTATTTTATAAGCAAAATAGTTTGAAGATTTCTTCTTCATTACATTCATTTGATCATGATAAAGAATTTAAATAAGATGTTTGTTTTTTTTATTTTAAAAAAAGCACATTTCATTTGTTTCAACAACAAACTTTCGCTTTCAAAAGAGCAAAGGGAATGCGTGTAGGGGCTTGATCAATCAAACCATGGTTCTATAGACACGACTAGAGGAGGAACGCCATCAAACGTCTTGCTGGTCATGTAAAATAATGTTACGAAGATCCTGTTCATCATAGACATGCTTGCGCTATAAATGCTTCCAATGTCGTTCACATTGCAGTATCGGCCCCTTCTTCATGGGATCTAATTGGACGTGATTTTTTAAATAAAAATTATACGCTGTAGTTGCTAGGACAATGCATTTCTGCTGCTCGTGATCTAGTTGGCAACAATTTGCGTCGCTGTTCTGTCATGGGTCCAGTTAGAGGTATAACAACACTTTCCATCCCCCTCCATTTTTTTCCAGAGCGCCCTAATAGACTAAGTGTTAAGAACATACACTTTTTTTGTGTCTGGGCCGGAAAGGGGGGCGTCATAGGGAAAATTTTGAGTCGCGCGGAGAGGCTCGTTTAGCCCATGGCGTCTGTTAACCACGAACTTATATATTACCGTCTCGCAGACAGTAAAGACTAGTACCTTTGAGCAGATCAAAAAAATCTTTCAAAGTAAAAAAAAAGACCTTAACTCCTTCTCTCCTAACTGACGATACCAGCGTTGATTCCACCAGAATGTGGTAAATAATTACGGAGAGAAAGAGTTAAGAGTGTTCCCCTTAACCAAACAATCAGGCGTAAACATGCATGAACCTTTGACCCAGTATCCTTTAACCTTTTCTGACCAAAAAGCAAACAAACAATAAAATTGTCTCCACAAACACGTGGACACATGTGGACTTACTTAAGAACAGAGGCAAGTTAAATACGACGTGGAAATCAACTCTGGGACAAAAACTGGGAGATGGTTAAAAGAAAAAAGAAGAGCACGCGCGCAGATTACAACTGTGTAGCTGGTGGCCTTTTTTTTTCTCCCAATCACACAGATATCCTATTTTCACACTATATCCATACGAAGAAGAACAGTCTCGTTACCGTCTACGCAAAACATTTAATAAGAAGGTTCAATTGAGAAAATATTTTTTAAAAATGCTCTTTTTGAATAAGCAAAACTAGCCGGTACTAAAAACTTAAAAAGTCAATTTCGTGCAAGAATAAACGAGGATGTAACAATATATAAGAGGGTCCGGGGAGTCAGGATCGCTCTTTCCCAGCAAGATACACATCTATGTACACACACACACACATACATTTACACACACACACATTTACACACATACACACACACATTTACACACACACACTCATACACACACACTCATACACACACACACATTACACACACACACACATTTACACACATACTAGTTAACGAGGTGTCAGTAAATGCATTCGCTTTTTATTTGCGTAATAACAAACGTTCCGCTCGGTATGCCATACAATCGTATATCATTTATACTAGACGTCTGCTTTCAGCGTTGATTACTGGTCACACACACATTTAGTTCAAGAACGTAAAGTAAAAGTCCCCCCTTTCAGACGTTGCGATCTATGGGGCAGGCGATGTTAAGGTCATCTGTTTCTGTGGTCCATGGTTAACGAAGGTGTTATGTGGCCAGCACAACGACAACCCGGCTAGGTTCGAGGTTGCATTTCTTCATTGTTTTTATTTGGCAGCATATTTCATGCTAACAGCAAGCTATGTGCCTGTGGTCCAGTCTCTTTTGTAAACCTCCTAGTTGGGGGGGGGGGGGGGCATCTGGGAGGTTTCCGTGCTGCCTTTAAGCACTCAGCAAATACAACTCTGTTCAAGCTTGAGCCCCCCTCTCCTTGATAGGTAGCCAAGCGTTTTTTTTTTTTTTTTATCTCAGACAAGGAAAACAAAAATCCGTGGTAAGTAGCCCCTTCGTCTTGTGGCAAAACAAATAAAATTGTTAAATTTCTCAAATTGTTAAATTGTTTAACAGTGTCTACTGAGGAGTTGCTTGTTTGTGATGTTGCTGGTTGTTACGACTTGTTACGTGATGACTCTTTTAGCATGCACCAACAGAAAACGACAAAATCATGGTCTATATATAATTTTATCTTAATTAACACTGTAAACACTATATTGTTTATATTCTTTCAGTTTGGTTCTCCTCTCTTTTCAACACGCATTTGCACCATTCCAGATTTACACCACGATGCGCACGTAACACTGGTAAAAACTGGAATTTAGAACTTCTGGATTTTTTAGGGCGCCCCCGAGTCCACCCAACTCAATTAGGTACCGGGTACCTGACTTAAGCTGGGGAAAGTAAGGGGGATGGTCGTTGTGCTAGCCACAAGACACCCTGCTCGCTAACACCGTTGGCCAAAGAAACAGATGACCTAAACATCATTTGCCCTATAGACCGCATGGTCCTATAAGGGAACATTACTTTTACTTTGTATTATTATTATTATGGAAATTAATTAGTTGTCACTCTCTAGCTGGCATATTGTTGTCTATTAACAGTGTCCACTGAGGGATTTTCTGATTGTGTGGCAGGACTGCAGAGAAGGGGCCCACTGTCCTCTGGCAGGCAACGAGAAACTTCTTAAGGATGTTTAGGGCGTCAAAGATGTTGTGTAGCTCGTTATTCTGATTGTATCTTGTTTCATTAGGGAGGGTCCGTGTTGCAATGAGAGCGAAATAAAGAGAAAGAAAAAGGCATAGTTATTATTAGGCTCCCTTGGGATGGAGTTAAGATTCTGCTGCAGGACAGCAGCAGGAGTGCTTAGCCTAGAGAAGAAGGGGGTGGTTACTATGATATTCGCGGGTTTGAGTCCTGGTGAAGGCACTTTTTTTTTTGTCGGGAACACAGAAATGTAGAGGCCTATATATGTGATGACGTGTAGTTTGCTGAAACTTAACATATAAGAGAGGTACTTCACAAATTCATCACATCTAACTGTAAACTGTGTACGTCAAGACAGTCCAGGGATGCCGCTAGACGGCAGGTTTTATTCTAAGAAGACGACTTTATGATAGAATCAGAATCAGGGAATCAAAATAGACCCAGTCTTAAACGAGGTAAATCCCCAATGTTGTACATGCTTCTTTTAAAATGCATGAAACAGACTGTTTTTGAGGGTAGTACATAGCCCACTTTTTTCTTTCGTTTGACAATCTATGGCAGACATAACAAAGTGAAGACTAGCTGAGGCCTGAGGGCTACATGGGTTTCAAATAGAGGTATGGGCCGCGTTGATGAATATAATTGGACGCCAACGGCTCGCAGACTGCTTAATTGACATAGCCTGAGGTAGTTGTTGTTGTATCTCTTCTAAGACTACAATGCACATGGTGGCAATATGAAGCTGGAAATCATAACCTGCAACATGGTGAGAACAATCGTGAAAATCGAATCCCGTACGTCATGTTGGTATTACGAAACGCAATTCTCAACAGAGACCGGCCAAACAACATAGCACAATACAGACCTTTATGTTCAAATATTAACAAGAATTAATCGCGCAAAACAAAATTCTAATTTTTTAACCTTGTAATCTGGAAGGCAATCAACTGTGTAGTCGAAGCATAGACTTATATTCTATATATATAAGTCTATGGGTCGAAGGCTCAAAAAAACAAAAAAAGTCCGGCTTTGTAACCAATGTCAACAAAGTGCCACTGTAGTCTGCTGTTCTAAAGTCTGCTTCTCACTTGTTTACACTACAAAAATGACTTTGTGAGAGCTTATTTCCCCTTAACGAGATGCCACGGTTAGCAAGAAATCTGTTACTAATATTATATATATATATATATATTTATTCAGATGGTCATTTTGCGATCAGGTGTGTGTGGGTTCAATCCACGTAGATAAACCATTAATGTCACCCAGCTAGCGTTTTCCACACACATTGTAACCTGTCTACAATACATTTAGCGTGCTTGAGTGATTAGGCACATCTGTGCGTGAACAATACTGTGAAGAATGAACAACATAAGAACTCATTTCTAATTTAAAAAAACAAAAAACATTATGCTAATCTAATTTTAAAATTAAAAAAAAACAACTAGAACCTTTAAAGGCCTTTAACGTAGTCTGCGTAGCTGCATTCATAATTAAGCAGACCAGTGGTTCCTAAGCTTTGTCCAGTGGCATACTCACATCAAAGAGTGAAATGATAAGATATTTAAAGAAATAAATTTAAAAAAAAAAGAACTGTGATGATCACTAGCACTAAGCAGAGGCGTAGCTAGGGTGTGGAGAGGGAGAGGAGAATTTGAAAATCCCCCCTTCCCGGCTCCCACTTGAGGGGAGATCCCAAATGAGTGTTTGCATTAAATATTAAATATTACGCAAAATGCAGATGCCCCCCAAATGATGGCAAATTCCTAGCTACGCCACTGGCACTAAATTTCATAAATTAACAGTTGGCCCGTGAAAGTCCGAAGGTTACGTGACCAGGGTGGTGTCGGATTGTCGGAAACATCGGATAACCAAAGGTTAGCTGTACTTCAAAAAATTTAGCCGAATAGTTCAAGAAAATTGTATTTATGATGTATAAAAAAAAAAAATACTCTCTTAGACTCTCAACGGTATAAAATAAACAAAATGCTGCTGCTAGGCCAGATAACAATACTGACTTCAAACCTCTTCTATTGGAGAACTGGAGGGTCAAACTGGATAATTATTGATCGTTGTCCCTAGTTTCACTTGCTGTCTATGTTGCTTTATGAATATGTCTGTGTTTTCCTTGCTGTGTGTTTTTTTTTTATGTCTATGTTATTTTGCTGTTTAGTTAGCAAAGAAAAGTAGACCTGCATCAACACATCGGTCTCGAGTTGTAAGTAAAATTCAATGCATCATATTTGATACCCTCAGCATAGATCAAGCGTGACGAAAGCCGCTAAAAACGTGAATTATAGTGGAAGATGGCCTGTTGGGACAAACAGTAGGGGAGGGAGAGGGGCAGTACCTCCGTGACCCCTATTTCTAAGGTTCCGGAGGGTCTCCCAGTGATCGCGGCGTTGCGAAAGTGAAAATTCAGCCGATAGTAGTAAACCAATATTGTTTATATATTCGAAATAAAATTTTAAATAAGACTCCAAAATGACAGGAAAAAAATGTGCAGGCCCAAAGAGAAAGAGCGCAGACTCTAGAAGGTGGTAGGGAGATAGGGTGTAGGCTGTTGAATGAGATGGGTTTGAGTTTGAGTTTTGGCACATCGGCACACTTTAGGCCATGTCGTGCCCATAATCCCTAAAGGGTTACTATTCCTTCATACCACAAGAGCTAAATTTTAGTTAAGTCATTAAAAACAAGGTCTATTCACAGTTAAAATAGTGGAGGTAATAAAAATTTAATAATTTAATAAAAATATTTTGTAAATATTATATGTACACAATTTCACAAATCAAATCTTCGCAGACAACCCCACCTCCCGGACAAAGCCCAGTACCTTCCCGGGGTCGACACTATCAAATAGTGTTTTCAAGTTGTGCGATCGGCGTAAACTCGGGGTTGTGGAGGAAGCTATCAATATAGACTTACGCGGTGGAGACTGAGACACCATCTTTTGGACGGTGAAACCTTTTGATTGTGTTACTGATAATTCTTAGAAGTGAGCGGAGTGTCTAAGTCAACTGTAGAAAAAGAGAGAGGCGTTTATTAGAAGCGTGAGAATGATTTTACAATTATTTTATGGGAAAGTCACAATGTGTTAATTTATGCTGCTCTGAATTTGAGGATTCTTTTAAGAAACATCTCATCTGTCTCTTTCGTCGTAGGGTGACTGTGTAACTGTTGGCCTAACAAGATCCCTCCACTTTTCCCGGTCAGTACCTGTTCTTAGCAGGATAGCAAGAGAGAGGCCGGTCAATTCTTTTACGCTGCCCAGCCAGTTTTTCTTTGGAGGACCCTTTCTTCGTACTCCATTCACAATACCGCGAAGGATAAATGTTCAGAGTGAGTCATATCTTACAATATAACCGAACACGCTCAGCTTTAGTCTCTTCACGGTATTGAGGAGTTTCTCTCTTTTCGCCAGGCAGATTCTGGACTGGTAAAAGTACAAACTCTTTTGCCTTCTTATCCAGGTATCTGATACCCAGCATTTTTTGTTTACTTTCAGCCTCAGCGTTCAGTATCCAACTTTAACAACCAAACATAGGTTGAGAGACCACTAACAAAAAATAAAGATTTAATTTGAAAGCAGATGTTACTCTTCCAGATTTTCCACAGTTTTCTCAAGGCAGCAGAATCCACTCTTAAATGGGGTTTTATTGATCCTTCATATCTTGTTATGCTTGACCCTAGGTAGGCCTATTTAAATAATTCAACTTCTAATGTTTGATCAACTGTTTGCTACACGTCATCGTTCGCCACAGACTAGTAATTTGCTTTTTTTTTCTGCACTGATTCCCATGCCAACTGCTCTTGTGCAGCATCCAATTTTAAAACAAGAACTTGTAGCTGGTCTGCACTTTCTCCATAGAGGTCATATTATCTGCAAACCTTGAATTGGAAATAGGCCGCCCGTTTATGGTAAAGCTTGGAATAAATCCTTTTATAGTTTCCATCATAATATGCTCCAGAAATGTTAAAAAGAGCTGGAGAGAGAATGCCTCCTTGACGCACTTCTATGGATGTCCTAAAAGTTTCGCGCCAAGGAGAAATGAAAATTGCTCATTTAAAAAAAAAAAGTTTAAATAGTGCCTAAAAACTGAAGAAAGTTTAATCTTGTACTTTATGATGTCAGCTTAAAAAAAAAAATACTGGGTCAAAATTGCGAATAAAGAATCTCTTTTGGTAAAATTAACCGCTGTGGTTGCGATCGTGAAAGGTGCTTAGGCACACGGAAAGTAATAACTGGTTGAATTGTCTGATTTTTATCGTCCAAGGCAAGTGGGAAAATTAGCGATAGGTCAATCAATCAGGGACACTTGCACTTGTAATACAGATTTTTTTAAATCAATTATATCCCATTGTGATCACACCAAAAAAAAAACAACAATTTCTCCCTGCTACAAATCCTATGACATTCAAAACACCCTTTTTCCTACATCGCTCCCCCAAAATTAGTTTTTCCAACCATGTGTTCTATAATTTAAATATGCAGTCATGTATTACGATAAGACGGGAGAGTCAGAAATTGCACACGTGGTCTTAATTAACGTGAGTGTGGACTATAATTATAAGGCTCCTGTTCTGATTATATGTCTGTGTATATTGACACTTTTCTTAAAAACTTTTCTCACTATTATACAATACGTTGCCCAGGGGTTCTCAACACGTGCAAGCTGCAGCAGCGACAGTAACCCTCCTCCCTGTCAGAATAGGGGCCCTTCAAACCTACAAATTTTCTTTAAATCAATGGTGCCAAAACTCTTCAATCGCAAAAAGAAAAAAAAAACACCAGCAACAAAAGTAACGTCTGTAAATCATAACCTTGCGGTCCCATGGTGCCTCAGTTTCTATGGACGTCGGCTAACGAGGAGAGTCACGTGACCAGCACAACTACCAACCGCCTTTACTTTGTCCAGTTGACCTCATTTTCCCATTTTAGTTGGGTGGACTTGTGAAGTGACAGAAATCCTTTTAAAAAATAAATCTTCACAGGGCTTTGAATTATTGACGCCTTGATTTAGATACCTTTTTTTTTTCAGCATCCAACTAACAGGCCCCCATAACGGCAGATCCGTGAATTAAAACTTTTCTTTCGCAATGAAACTACTGGCGACTTTTGTCTACAATGTATTAGAACTTAGAATACAGAGACAGATTTAGACTACATCTAGAATTAGATCTACATAAGAAAAATAGGAGTATATATACAGCGGCGTAGTGAGCGACATGTGCGCCTGGGGCAAGAAACTTTATTGGCACCTTTTTGGCCTCCATATTCCATGAACATCGCTTAGAAAAATAGGCCTATAAATAAACATAATTTAATAATATAATACAAATAACTTAAGAATGTATTACCTAACTAAAATATCTTCAATAATTATTTTTTTTGTGACGCCCCCTGAAAGTTGCGCCGGGGGCATCGTGTCCCTCTTGCCCCCTTCTCGCTACGCCTCTGTATATATATTTAGGCTAGCAATTATTTCTGTAACATAAACTTGCAGGTCCACAATTAGGCTACTTTAAAAGAACCCCCCATTAAATAAGAGCATCTCCAACAAAGCCTTTTCTAGAGTCTAGATCATTATAAAGATGTAGATCTAGATTCCAGATGCTAACTTTAAGTGGTCTAGATCTATGGATGTCGTGAGTCTAAATAAACATCGAAACAAACACACATAGATGTAGGCAAAGATCGTTTTTAAATCAAAACTAGGCTGTTACAGATGCAAGGGCAGAGATCAGCTTGATTGGTGCAGTCGCCCCAAGCGAGTGAAACTTGCATCGGCCGAGTGAAACTAAAGAGCTACCACCAGCCTAACTGACGACTATTTTCTGGCCACTTTAGATCAAGTCTGCGCTCTGTAACCTAGACTAGATCGAGAGTTGAGATCTAGATCTATCATCTAGTCTCTATGATTACAATTTAATTTACATTAGATCTAGATCTACTATAAAGATCTAGATGTAGATCTAGAGTGTGTAGATGATTGTAGATCTATTTGGATCTAGAAATGCAGTCGTGTAATTAATTTTATAATGGACCGATGATTTTAGATCTAGACTTACGACTAGATTACTTACCTCATTAAATAATCAGATGGTAAATTAGCATAAAGCACATAGAAATAATGCTCTATTTATATCCACACATATGTATCCGATTGGACGCGACACTAGACTATAGAAATCCTTTATGAAAAGTTGGGAATCAAAACACGAGGTTAGGGAAGGAGAGATAAAACAAACACACACACGAGAGAGATCCGCTAAAACTTCCAGGTCGCGGTGCGTTAAAACATCGCGTACTTCTTTCCAGAACCACACGAGCAGGCGATCACTTCCACTTTGTGTCGCCTGTCAACTTCCACCCCGTCTGGTTGGACCAGGTACTTGGATCTACATACGTAGCGAGACGAGAGAGAGGGAGAAAAAAAACAACTATATCAAAGTTGTAAACATCTTGGTTGATTTTTGTCTTCTTTAATCCAAAATGCGGTATCGATACTGTGCTTACCAGACGATCATATGGCTGATGTCATGCATAAGTAATTAAATCGGTTGGTTTTATTGATCGAGGTATATTTTTAACTGGGTTAAGAAAAGTGATGCTTACCTTTCGTGAAAAATGTAACTATCTGTGTGTTTATTTTTTGTTTAATCTTGCTTCAATGACACCGAGGGGCCATTGCTAGATCTAACTTGACAATACGGTCTTAAACTCACCATAAACAATTACAATAAATGGGAAGAGTGAGTTAAGAGTAAATACCTATTGCGCTATAGCAGTGTTTCCCAAATTGTGTTCCGCTGAACCATAGTGTTCCGGGAGGCCTTTATAGGTGTTGCACGAGCTACTGGAAATAATGAGCTAGTAGGCCACCAAGTGAATTAGCCTCTCTAAAACAAAATAAGCAAAAGTGTCCCGCTAAATGCTCAGAATGTGCGAAGTGTTCCGTTAAAGATAAAGTTTGGGAAAGACTGCGCTAAAGAAAAATAAAAGTGTAATCCTTTCATACCTTGCGATCTATGGAGGCAGATGATGTAAAGCGGATCATGCCAGTCGCTGGACATCTATGAGAATTCTGCGACAATTCAAACAACAGTGGAGAAAAACTGGCTATGACCATGCCACAACGGCATCTTTATTCGTTCTTGTTTCTTAAAGACTCCGTGAATTCATAACAAAATTTACAAGTGTAGGGCCCCTATAATGAGGATATGTCAAAACTGCGCGCTATAAAAGTAATTTATTTTTTTAAACTTATAACTAAAACGAAGTTCGTATCAAAATTATTTTTTAAAAAACAACATTTGAATCAGTATTCTATTCAATGAGTTAGTTGATAAATTGAAAATCTATTTTATAATGATCCATTGACACTTTTACCATTGTGACCTTAGATGAAAATTGTTTGTACCAATGATCGAATCTATGAATGAAGCTTGAGTTAATAATGAAAAGTCTATGACCTTTTTTTAAAAAAAAGTTACCTCCCCTGAAGTTTATCATTGAAAAGTGGTGTATTTTTATTTATTTGTTTAAATCTGCTTGCATATATAATTTAAAAAATTAGATGGTTTAATTTCGGAAAAGAAAAAAAGTAGCCTTTGCATCAGAACTTTGAATGATCTAAAATATCATCATGTCCGATTTTTATTTTCTCTTCTAGTTTATGAGATCTAAACGGGACGGACGGACAGACAGTGCACACAAAACTAATAGAGTCTTTTCCTCTTTCGGGGGCCGCTAAAATTGACCGATTAGACAATTATTTTTACTTTCATTCATTATTTTGTTTAAAACCAACAAGGGAAACTAAATGGCAAAATTTGTTGTTTTTAGACCCCTTAAATAATTGTAAGTTATTTCTCCCTCACGCATTCTCCGATCAAGTTGATACCGTAAACAATTATTTATTGTACCCTAACATAACACGAATCAAATAAACAAAAATACTCAATTAGACAAATAATTATTGGTATTTTTTTTATATTGAATAAAGGAAATAACTTGTACATTATTGGTAGATATAGTTTTAAGGATAGAGTTCTTCCCCCTTAGATACGTTTTTTTTTTCTAGAATTTTTGAAAATAATTTGCTTGTTAAACGTTTTAAGTCATTCTGTTAAAGCGCATCCGCAAATGTGACCTACATATTTTGCCACACCCAAGGTAAGCAAAACCATTGTCCGCAGGTGGTCGATTTAGATTTTCTTTTCGCTGTCTGCGTTTGTCTTCGGCAGCGGATTTTTTCTTTTGTTCTCAAATGTGTATCCCGCGGCCTTCGTGAGTGACCTCCAGCTGTCTCGTTCTGAGGCCACATGCAACCAGGTGCTCTCTTCTATGTCGACCATCTTTTAGCTCACCAAAAAAGACTGCCTTTGGCATACGTTCGTCTCCCGTACGGGATTCGTGCCCTATTTGATTATACTATGTTTAAAATTGCATAAAAGTTACGTTTAAAAAAAAACGTTTATCATGATTTCCTTTCCTTTGTACACCAGATACACCAAAAGCTACCTATTTATACTTTTCCGACATGTATGAAAATTACCAGTGCTGTAATCAAAATGGAGGACAGAGACCAAATTACTCTGTAATCTTAAACGTGATTTTAGCTAAAATAATAATAATAAATCTGCTGTGACGTTACATTTACTTTAAAAGTTGTATAATCCGTGAATTCGTAAGTTTAGTCATGTATGTCCCTTGGCTCTGATTCTACTGGATATCTCAGAATAAAGGATGTCCTTGGGAATTTCCTCCATCTGGTATGCGGATGTTTTGTCCGAGCCAACTAAATCTTCTCTGTCTATGGTGCTTTTAAAAAAAGTTAATTTCCCCTTTCAGACCTTGAAATCTATGGGGCAGATGATGTTTAAGGTCATCTGTTTCTTTGGCAAACGGTTAACGAGCAGAGTGTCATGTGGCCATCGCAACGACCAACCGCCTTTACTTTGCCAAAATTAAGTTAGTTACCCATTAGAGCTGTGTGGACTCAGGGGCGCCCTAAAAATTCCAAATTTAAAAATCCCAGTCTTCACCGAGATTCAAACCCAGGACCCCAGGTTCGGAAGCCAAGCGCTTAGCCACTCAGCCACGCCCCCTCCTTTAGCGCTTAGACACTGTGCGTATAGGCTAATTTAAAAACTGGAGACACCCTTTTTCAAGGGGTGCACAGGATGACCTGATGCGCCGAAAACATGTGTGTGGACCAGCTCTCACTTTTGTAATTTCTTTTACTGAAAAATTGGGCTATTTGCGTCTGACACATATATAATTTTTATGTTCTGCAACAAAGCCCATTAGTTTGGAACTATCATGAAATAAAATTAGTAAAAGATCTAGACTAACAATAGAAAAGCATTTATAAAAATTTAAAAAAAGGACTAATTCAGCTTAAACCACCAAAATTCAGTCAATTGCTATTTCTTTCGCTTGTTTGAGATATCAAACAAAACAATTAATACCAATAGTTAATTAACTGATTGGTTGTTTTTTGTTTTGTTTTGTTTTGTTTTTTTTTGTTGATTCTTGTGTTGTCAGGTAAAAGAAATAATTGTGCAAAATTTCAGTTTCATACGAGATTGTGTGTGGGAGAAATAACGTGTACAAATTGTGTACCCTACAGACACAGTGAGTTGATTTAAGCTTTGTAATAATGCAGTTAACTGCAAGAAAGGAGGTAACAAGACGTGGAGGTCCCCAATGAAGATTTTCAGCAAGGGGTAAGGAGGAATTCGGAACGTTTAACTCACAAGAGGGAAACTATTTGTTAAGCAACACAACTCAGTCATGCTTTGGTTGGCTTATTTCTTTTACAAACGTGTTGTGTCTAACTATCTTTCACTCAAAAGTGGGTGGGAATGTAGCTCTGTGTCATGTAAGGTTTTCAATACTTGAGGTAAAAACGTTCTAACTGCTCATGTTTTAAAAGCTAACAGATGCTAACCGTTACAAGGAGGCGCGGTGGCTCAGTGGTAAAGCACTTGGCTTCCGCACCGGGTTCCCTGGTTCGAATCCTGGTAAAGGCTGAGATTTTTTACTTTCGGGAGCATTACAACTAGATGTTATACAGTCGGACACTTGATTTATTTTTCATTCATCGTATAAAAAAAAAAAATTTAAAAAAAATTACAAAGAGAGTTACAAAAAATTTACAAACTCACATGTGGCAGCGAAGGGCGTAACAGTGGGTTGTCTGTTGTTGTTGTTTTTTTTGTTTAATGCATATAAATTGGCAGTTTTTTTCAGCAAGAATATCAAAAGTTATGAAGTACAAACTATCTACAAGACTACAACCACAATTCTATCTCACATATATGTACTTGAAGAACAAGCAAAATAAACCATGCCAATTAAATCTTATTTGAATAAAAAAGTAGAGCATATAAATTAAACAGTACTAATAGTAATTTAATTTACATAGTGCTGTTAACAAAAATGATGCAGGTGTTGTGTGTCACTAGTGACAGTTGCTCGATGCCTAGGAACGTATATATTTGTAAATCGGTTCAAATGAACTTTAAAAAGGTAGGTTGCCATGTAGTTCTTAAATGTATTCTTTTTTTTAAAAAATAAAATAAAATAAACAAAATCGGTAAATAGTAGCTTGAACACATAAAACATACCAATTAACTATTTATTTATTACAAAAATAACAAAACTGTATGAATAAATATTACAAAAATGTACAATAAAATCACCTACCTTTTCTTTAAATAGTGTCCCCTATTTTTTAATACTGTATTCAACCGCACAAATTTAATTTCATAAACAAAACGGTTCGTTACAAAAAAAAAAAAATCAAAAAAATATCGGTGGCACAAAAACTATACGAAATGTCATGAAATCGTATTTTCACAATCTTTTCTAGTTTTCAAGATTTAAAGGGGACAAACGAAAGGACGGACGAACAGACAAACCACACAATAATAGTAGCGGCTTTTTCTCTATCGAGGACCGCTAAAAAAGTGGGGTTTTTTTAATCATGGTATTCAGAACAGAAGAAGGCTGAACTTCCTAATTAATTTTATGATTATGAAATCTAGATGAAATAGGATGTAATGACAACAGCCATGCTCACAAATCAAACATGGCACCCATTTTCGTAAATCTTCGTAACTTAAGCACAAAGAGTTCTCTGATTTGAATAGCTTAAGATTGACAACGATTTTTTTCTCTTCCTTCCGAATATTCATATCGATACTGCGTACTTCAACCTGAATTACCACTGACCCAGTTTAAACTACCCTTCGTCACACAGGGGGGGGGGGGGTGAGAAATGACACTTAGGAGTGAGGGTGAGAATGGTTTGATAGTCGTGCTGTCATCCAATATTTTTTTTATATATATTTCACCTTGAACTATTTCTGCGGCCTCGTTTCAGGCGTGAAGCTCTATTCGGGCGGGTGTTCGTGTTAGTTCGACACATTCAAAAGATTTAACGCAGCATGTATATTTCAAAGCAGCGCTCATTCAGACGTAAGCCGACTGAATGATCAAGTCACGATTTCGTTGGGCACCAGGCTTGCACGTGTGAATGCGCCATGGTAATTTTAAACAAAGCATTATAGTTTGTCAATTCGATTACAGCCGACAGGTGGCGCTGAAGACCATTAAAAAGTAAAAGTCTGCTGGGAAAACAAAAAGAAAAAAACAAGTCCAAAGAAATGCTGTTAGGAAAGAGGACAGAAAACTTACATATGATGTCTACAAATGGTCATTGACTCTATTTGTTTTAAGTTCTCACCATTTAGAGTTAGACAAAAGAAGTGTGACAGTTTTTGTTACAAATCACATGGAATAGTTTACTCTCTTCACTACGCCAACGGTTCACGGGCAGGGTGTAGCGTGGTAAAGCACAATGACCAACAAAAGTCAGCTGCACATTTTTAAAAATCCTGAAATTAAAAATTACAGTCTTTACCAAGATGCGAAGCCAGAACCACAGGTTCAGAAGCCGAGCGCTTAGCCACACAGCCAAAGCGCCCCCTAGAAGATGATCAGCTGCCATAATCTCACATAAAGAGCTCCTAAACGTTTTGTCCTAGGGGGCTCGCGCAGAGACATAGATAGTACCAATAGCGATGCAGACATGCTCCAGGCATTCGTCAACAAATGCCGACGACATATAATGGGCAATTAACATTTTGAAAACTTTGGTTTTCTCTATGATTTAGGAAAGTTTAAAAGTAGTCTGAAATAGGAAATCGTCATCCGAGTGAGTGATAGCAATGACTTCCAAACTAATTACTTATGTAAAGATTTACAAAACTTGATTCCTAATTTACCCGATTTCATTAATGATGTTCATCAGCTTTCCAATATGTTACAAACAAATACCATTAGAAAGAGATTTTACCTAAATATTTAGAGTCTGCATTATCGTTCTAAGTTTGTTAGCAATACCTGCAGCTGTGCAGGTACCAGATGAGAGGAAGCTTTTTAAAATTAAAACTACTAATTAATAGCTATAAAATAGTGCCTACATATACAGTGATTCATGAAGACTTGGCAGATTTATCTATTAAAGCAGATCAAGTCTTAGCTTGTTAGGTAATGTACGATACTCCTATACTGCAGTTCGGGAAGACTTGAAGCAGAAAATTTGTATTTCGATTTTTTTTTTCTTAAATTTAGTTTCTCTTAAATGGCTACTTACAAGGTAGCAAGTCATTCTGTATGTGGCCAAAGTTTGAAGGCCTAGACGTTATTTCTCCGACACCCAATCTCGGATCAAGCTGAACTTTTGCGCAATTTCTTCTTGTACCTGACAACACAAGAAATAATAATTAAAAAATTATTAACCAATTAGTTAATTAACTATTGGTAAAAAATTATTTTGTTTGGTATCTCAAAAAAGGGAAAGAAATAGTACTGAATGAAGAGGCGGTATACTCTGAATAAGTTCCTTTATATTAGGCTGCCGTCTCAGGCTTAGTGAACACAAACATGAAATAGAAACAATAGATAACTATTCAATCTTCCAATTTCATAGGCTGCTTGATTGCACAGTGGTTACCGGTTAAGCCTGAGAAGGCTTTACTCCACAAGTTAGAATCCAGGTCGTTTCCATTTTTTTCAAATACTTTTTATTGTTATTCTACATTTGCTACAAATTTATTTACCTGACTGATCCAAATTAATAGATACAAGTACTCTTAATGTAAGCTTTGTTGTTTTTTTTTCAAAAAAAAAAGATTTTTTTTTATTTTCTTGTCCAGAAATAAAATAATGACAACTGCAAGTATTTACATCCATGCCCTACCTTCCCACAAACGGCTTAGGATGGCAGAGTTCGAACATTGGATTATAAAGACGACAGTCTAGGGCGCATACAAAACGACCAGGAAGTCATCCATGTTCTTTATTCATTTAAACATCTCACAAGTATGTTCCGCAGACCCTGTGAGGTATACTGTAGAACTAATTGCGTAATTTTTCAGGTTTTTATCAGCAGTCTTTGTGATACAATCCAGGGGAGGGGGGAGGGGGCATCACTATCATCTTGCTGAGCAGAAGTCTTCTCGTCCCGTCTGTATCCATCGCATCTTGCTTTGATATATTAATTGAGTTCTTTCTTTCGGTCCTAATATACATATCTTGAACAACATAAAAACCGAAGACAAAAATAAATCAAAATTGTAACAGACTATTTCTTCTTAATAAAGTTAAAGAGAAATACTTCTTATAATTGATACATATTAGCAAGGGCAGCAACTCTACAGAAAAATATCCAGGTAATAAAGATGTATATAGTTACTTCCCTGCAGCTTCTTTAATATCCGAAATTGTTTTCAGCGTTTATGTACATCAGGGGTGGGCAACCTTTTTCTACCGAGGGCCACATTAAAAAAATATGGGGACTGGCGGGCCGCATAAATATTTTTTTTTACTCCCAATTGAGGAATTACAACAACAGTTAGCAATTTCTTGAATTAATTTTACGAAAAAATTTTTAAATTTTGTTATTGTTTTATTACATCACAACATTTCACCACAAATGTACAATTGTACTTAATGTGAAGAATTTAACTGTTTACATTCGTGCATAATGTTTTGTAACTATAGAACTAGCTTAATAGTTTTTTTTGCTCTTGCGACTGCTGTCAAATTACAGTCAGTGAGCATCGACCTGTTCTAGCACTTCATAATTTTCAAACAAACGAAATAAAGCGTGTTCACAGATGAATTAGGTTCCGAATAATGTGAAAGCTTCGCAGCAAAGTTTTCTTAAGTATGGGAATACAGCGTCTGGCAGTCATGAAACTTATGTGGAAGAACTCACTGGAATTTCTCTTTCAGATCATAATTTGCTTGGAGGTATGTCATCTGGAGCTAAATCAGCTTCTGCATTAAATGGTGAGCTGGTGGTATTGAAAACTAGTTCCAAGATCTTGACGTCTTAAAATTTGCTTTCAAATTTCACAATCAAGAAATCCAAATAAGTCTTGTAATTTTATACATTTCACTAGAAATAGTTTCACCTTTCAGCTAAGGAAAATGATAAGACCCGATTTCCCTCGCTGCCTCAAGAAGTGGAATAACTTTGTTTGAAAAGATTTAATATGCAGATACATTTCATTTGCAAAAAAAAACATTGCAATGTCTCCGATGATAAACATGAAGTCTGTCTTCAACTCTTCATTAGAAATATTAGTAACAAAGTCACAGTCAATGTCCTTCAATCAACCTAACTATTTCTTCCTTGAGATTCCATATTCTTCTAGGCCAGCGGTTACTACTGTGTTACCGAACATCGGAATCTTTTGTTTCCAAATCTTCAAGTACTTCTCGGAACTGCCAGTCATGGCCGACAGATAATTGGAGGCCCTTGGCAAAGTGAATTTGGTGGCCTCAAATAAAATAAAATAAAGAAGCGACAACAGTAAAATTATTCAATTTATTAAAACCTATTGTACTTCAACAATAACATTGAGGACAAGTTTCGTTATTTTTTCTCTAAAATAATATTTCTTAAATCAGTACAAGGCCCTCACCCATTGGTGACCCTAAGCACTTTGTCTATGCCTAAGGCTGGCCCTGTGCCAATAATAAGATCATTGAGAAATCAATTCCAACAATATATTTGATATCAATGCTTTATTTTATTAAAAAGCCTGTTTTTCTTAGTCAAAGCACGAGCTCTATTAGTTGTTACACTTGCCATCTTGTACAAGCCGACCCAACTCTTTCAACACAGTTTTTGATAGAATTGAACTTTAAATTTTTTAGAATGACGTTTAAAGACAATGTTTCTTTAGCCTCTTCATGATAAGTGATAAGAATCAGAAGTTTCAATTATTTCTTGATCTATAGATATTTACAATTATTTATATATTTCCATTTTTATATGTGTAATGTGTGGGAACACCTGATTTCTTGAAGCGTCGGCGGGCCGCATAAAACACTTCGGCGGGCCGCATGTGGCCCGCGGGCCGTAATTTTCCCACTCCTGATGTACATGATTGTTATTTGTTGTGAAATTTTGTTTTATTATCATACTAGCCTGACATTACCCGCGGCCTGCGGGTCTAAGTTTGTGTTTGTGTAGTGGATTGGATTTAGATGTATGTTAAACTTAGCTAATGATCCTTTCAAGTTTTTACTCTTTCGCTACGAAAATAAAATTAGGTTTGCGAAAATGGGTTTACCCGAAGCCGATACATTCATATCTATTAAAAACGAAAAGAGCGATAGCTTTGTTAAATGAATGGGATTATAAAGTGAACAATTAAACGAAATAATTTTTAGTACGCGATTCATGAATGAATATAGATCTAGGCCTATCTCAACTCGGCTTCGCAGCTTCCGTAAACGAATGTAGTCTCTTAAAAATGCTTTAGAAAACCATATTTGAATGTTTATTTGTTCAAAATATGAAATACATGGACTATAATTAGTATGTTCATGTGTTAAAGTATAAAACTATCTGTGCGAAGAGAAGTTTTATCATCTTAGAGTTGAATTAGAGTTTTAGATCTAGGGATGGGATTATAAAGTAAACAATTAAACGAATTAATTTTAGTACGCGATTCATTACGGAATGTTCGCCAGGAAATCTGTAGTCACAGATATCAGGAACTAATTTATGTAAAATAAAGCTTTTGAAACACAAAATTTAAGGTTAATTTTATTATATAATGAAATCAATTAATCTTTTTTTTTTTTGTATTTTCATGTGTCAAAGTAAAAAACTATCCGCTCAAAGTGTATTTCTTATAATTAGATCTAGGTCTAAATCCTTTCGATCTTTTCTCATTTCAACATTGTTAACCATGGCCTAGATCCATCAAATACTATAGCTGTAATAGAGTCGGACAACTTTATTTTTTTTAGGGTTTCTTAAGTTTGTTTTAGGGCTACAATACATACACTACGGTCTAAGTTGGTACCCAAGGAACATTCCTGCCAAGTTTTATCAAGATTGGTCAAGCGGTTCTGATTTCTATAAGTCACATATATACATACATACGCCTTACTTTCTACTCTATAGTATAGATTATGTTGTTGTTTTTATAACCTTTTTTGTTTATATTGTCTAATGTATGATAGTGAAGAATGTCTGTTACTTGACGCTTCCCACACAATAAACTGAATAGATATACTCATACAAAGCTAAAAGACTCAAAAAACAAAGATTTACTGCTGCAGGGGTAAACGACTGTATAGAAAATACGGAGAACATGCATATATGTAACCCTGCCGGACCAAGTAAAACAAGGACGTTTGGGCCACGAGGCCTTCATCAGATACAAAACAAACAAAAAATAAAAAACAATTAATACAAAGCTAAACTAAGTTTTTAGACTGGAATAGTGTCGGCATTTTTTGGTAGATGTAATGAAGATTGTATCTTAAAACCATTAAAAGCCTATAATTAATTAAGCTTTCAGTCAAATATTTCATTTCAGGTGACAAATTTTTTTCATTGACAACTTCAGTGTGGACAACATTCGAACTTGGGACCATCGTATTGACACTCCGAAGCGCATATCAGTAGACCAGGCAGCCAACTACAAAACACACATTTTCAAATCTATCAGTAGTTTTCAACAAATTGTTTAATGATCGCCTGCTATGCTATCGAAATCGTTGAAATATGTTTTTTCTAATTAGAAACGTTTAGATAGTTTGTACAGTTTGATAATCTTTGTACCGGCAACACTACCAGTCACAGCATCGTCTCTCGCCGCTCTATTCCCACCCCACCTCTCTTACCAACGATGTGACGCCATTGTTTTGTCAGGTTTGGAACTGCGGGCCATCACACACCTGCTTGTCAGACACTCGGTGACAGAGATAAGGAGAGATGAGGATGCTGGAGGAAAGGGATGGGGTGAGGAACGGTCAGAGAATGTAGGAGGGATAAAGGCTGGGTCAGTTCACGACCCACTTTTGAAGGCCAAACACAGTTGGAAAGGTAATTGAGACCTTATTCTCCCACCCCCAGCTTTGTTTTTCAGTGCTATTAGACTAACACCAGTCAATTCCCTGGTGATAGTAATTAGCTTCTACATTCCTCCCGCTCTCCCTTTCTTGCCCCCCCTACCCCTGTTGCCTTTTCAGGCGATGTCAATGACGACCTTGTTTTGTTCAGTCAACAAAAACATCACATTGTTTAAATAGTAGTGCTGAGAAAAGTGAAAGACCATGATGCTGAGAGAGAGAGAGGGAGAGAGGGGGGAGAGGGAGAGAGAGAAAGAGAGATGGAGAGAGAGGGGGAGAGAGAGAGAAAGAGAGGGAGAGAGAGAGGGGGGAGAGGGAGAGAGAGAAAGAGAGGGAGAGGGAGAGAGGGGGGAGAGGGAGAGGGGGGGAGAGGGAGAGAGAGAGAGGGGGGAGAGGGAGAGAGAGAGAGAGAGAGAGAGGCAATTAAAAGCACTTTCATTTCAATCAAGGCCATTTGGAAAACACAAAGCCAAAATGAATGCTGTATAAATAAACCAGTTTAAATAGAAGACATTTGAAATTATGTAGAACAAAATCAAATGTCAGCTGTTACAGATATATTAAGGTTTGCTCTACAAATAGTGTTCTAAAAATATAACTACCGGTCCTTTTCTCATCTCTCTTTCACACACACACACACACAAACCACTTTCTCTCTAACTCTCCCTCTCCTAATAATATATATCCCTCAGCCCCTCCCTCAGTAACATAACTGGCTGAGTGCTATAAACTTCAAACTGTCAACCCGAAGAATCGAGTTTGAGCGAGACCAATCGTCATAGAAGGCCTGAACGCTGACCTGCTACGTAGCAATCTGTAGGCAGTGGAGACCAATAGCTCGTTACCACGTCACAGGTCTGTACAGTGGCGTAGCAAGGTACCCGTGGGCCCGGGTTCAAGAACATCTTGATGGGCCCCCTTCCAACCAATAAGACAAACTTAGTGTGCGACAAAAAAATGAGTAATCTAAATGTAAAAACATGCCTATGTAAAGATCATACCTTTTTTAAAAAAATAAGTAATTATGTCATAACGTTTGATTCAGTTAGGACTGCATATAAGTAATGGTGTCTTAAAAGTTAATGTTTTTACAACTTCTTAACAGAGTAAACGACTTCAAAGTGTTTCAATTGAACAAACAAATGTTCTACCTAAGTTGTGGGCTCCAAATGGCCATGAGTCATGGGCCCAAGCGTAATGGATTCCTTCGCGCCATGGTTGCTACGCCATAGCTGTGGGCTCCTATTGGTTGTGAGCCCGGGTTCATTAAACCCCTTCGCGTCATGGATGCTACGCCACTGACTAGTAGGCTACTGCGCAGACTGTGACGTTGGTCTCCAGGATCCGTGCAGGAGAGAGAGGGACAGGGACAGACAAAGTCCATCGCATCCAAGTATTAATGTCTCAGTATTCACTATATTCTAGTTCTGGAATCATGTAGGTTAAAGAAAACACTTTATATAATTATTTTTACTTTTTAAAAAAATATTATAGAGTCTTTTGACCCTACTGTCGTATGATACGTTTGCTAACTTGATATATTAATAAACATCAACTTACTTCTTTTTAATTATGTTCACCTTTTTTGATAAACACCTAGTTGTAAATCAATATATCAATTTCAAATACAAATTTGTGTCCGGAGTGTGAGATAATTATTATTATTATTTATTGTGTTTCTTTACTTTATATATATATAATCTGATATTAGCTTTAAACATTATATTAGTCGAAGTAGTGAGAACCACTCTAGCCGTCAAGAGCTGGAATCAAGTTCTTGGCATCGTACTAGTTTCAAAATCAACTACCGCAAGAAAAAAAACAAAAAACTTCGAATGGATGGTTTTGAGGTCATACGATGAGAATGTATGGGCATTGGCATCGTATAGGTTTCAAAATCAACCACCGCTGGAATCAGCTGTCGGAATAATTTAAATCGGCACACTCAGAACCTCCTAGAAAACATTTAACATATTGCTGTAACTCAGCCAACAGCGAGCCCAAAGAACCTTAACGAAAGGGATGTATCAAAACAGCAGTTTAATAATAAAACACTAGTAATGCGATAACAAATGTACCACTAGAGTAACCAATAATAGCAGCACATCTTTCACATCCTAGATCTAATTATCGGCCATCTTTGACTTCCTCTATCTAAATTTTAGCGTGTCTCTGTCATGTGTCTCATGGTGCACAGTCTCGCACCTAATGACAGTGCGCAATGTAGAGTCATAACAATATAAATTTTATTTATCCTTGACAAAAATTGTTTACTATAAGGATCGAACCTAGGACTTGTGTGTCATTAGCGAGACGCTCAAAATAGGGGGGGGGGGGGCAATACGATATTTTCGAACCCGAGCCCACAGCTACGTTGCTATGCCACTGATTTCTAGTGCTTAACATGACCAAAGTGTGGTAGTGCTATTGTAAGATATGTATGTGTCAAACAGTGTAGACTGTAAAAAAAAAGGGGCATACAAGGTATATATGGTCATGTGGTCTGCGCTTTGAACTGTTGATTGTCCCAGGTTCGAATCCTGCTCACCGCCTTTCCAAGCTATTCTGAGGAGGTTTGGGCGGCACTAACACTAATATTGTTGAAGCGAGAGTGGTGACTATAGACTGGTGGTAGGTGTATCAAGCGTCCTCTGGGTAGCAAGTACAGATATTGTTAGATATTATTTTTATTATTTTTCATATTATTTTTATAAGATGTTAAATCTAAATTATTTGAACAGTTCTTAACATCATTTGCCATATAGACTGCATGGTCTGAAACAGAAACTTTACTTTTTTTTTTTTTGTCATGGGGTTTTTCTTTGTAGGCCTGCTCGTACGAAGAAAACGTTTGCCCACCCTCTTTCTAGTATAGTACGTGTTACGTCTAGGGCAGCGATGGGCAATCTTTTTACAAAGCTTACATCAACTCACTCACTGTCAAGTAAGAGGTTAGTGTACATTATTTTTCCCACACCTTATCTCGGATTAATCTGAAATTTTGCACACTTTTTTTTTCTTTTACCTGACAACAAAAGAATGAATATTAAAAAATAACTAAATAGTCTATTGTTAATTAATTATTTGTTTGGTATCTTGAAAAAGAAAAAAAAATCGTACTTGACAGATGTGGTAGTATAAGTTGAATTAGTCCCCTTGAGGACTCGAGCCCTGAGTGAACATTGTTTATGCTTTAAAAAAACATTTACAAGATACTTAAAAACTTTACAAGAAGATTTTGTGTGTCCATGAAAAGTTTTAGAGCAACAGCTTCACAAAATGCCAGACTATCACCGGGTGTTATGTTGGAACCAATTTTTATACCCTTTTTCATTTTTAAAATGCGCTATTCTAATCACATAGTCTATAGTAGTCTATACCGATGAGCACCATTGCTTTTTTTTTTTTTTTGGTGGTGGTGGGGGGGGGGGTCTTATTATTGCCATACGTCCCGCTTTTGCTCTCGGAACATGTCATGTAGTATAAATCAGGTCTGGTCTATGGTTGTAAACTTGTAACGACGGTCTTGCATCTACGACAATATTTCCCCTTCATTAGGTCACGATGATCAGAGAAGCGGATTTTCCCTGAATAGGTGGACTCAAGAATCTAGATATAGCCTAGATCTACTTAGTATACATAGAAGCGTTTTAAATTCATGTCCGAACTTGTCGCTGGGGAAATAGTGGGAAGGAAAAAATACCCAGATTAATCAACTAAAGATCCACTTCTCAAGAATCTAGATCTAGCACTATTTCATAGTAGATTTAAAATAAATCTTAATTTGCGTAGATGTAGATTTATGAGTAGGCCTATAATAGTATATATAGCATCTATTCTACATCTGCATCCAAATATCTAGATCATGAATCTAGAATCAGGTAAAAAAAAAAAAAAAAAAAGGGAGGGGGAATTACACAAATAATTTTATAAATCTAGTCTAGCTGTTTAAAAAATCCAAATATTCTGACGTTAACGAAACAAAGAAATTCAAAATAATCAACAATAGTACTGCTCAGCATCAGTCGACGCTCTATGCCTAGTCTAGAGTCTAGACCTAGAATAGATAGAGTAGAATAGTACCTAGATCTAGAATCTACGTAGCCAATCACAAAGTAGTCAAGCTAGATACTCATTAGACTTAGAATCATAAGAATCTAGTGTAGAGTAGATCTTAATTTATACTTACTAACTAACTTAGACTTAGTCTTAGTAATGATACTAATATTATAATACACTATGACTATGACATCATTTAGACATGATTAGTATCATAATCTTTGCCGTCTTTCAAGTCTTTGGTCTTATTTACTTATTTATATTACTTATTATATTTATAATTTATTAGATCTAAATAGTAAATCTAGATATATAGAGTATTATAGATTATTAGTATAGAATAGAGTGTTAATATTATATAGATATCTATATCTATACTTAATACTAATAACTAATATATAGAGTCTAGAGCCTACTAGAGGCAACAAGTGTCACTAGACTGACTAGACTAGAGCTAGATTTCTACGTTCTATTTCTAGATTCCTATAACTATAATTAATTCTCTAGACTCAATCTAATCTCTACACTAGAGTAACTAGATTGGGATTTTTATCTAAATTCTAGATCTATGGAATATAGATCTAGTAGATCTATCATTATAGATATAGATTTTTCTAGATTATATAAAAAATATATTATAACGTAAAATTTTATTTTATAATATATTATATACTATTTATAGGTATAATATTATATTATTATTATTATTAGAAATTGTTTTAGTATCACAGGATACACTTAAAACCTATAGATAACCATTTCCCATTTCATTAATAACTTTTACATGCTGTTCCTTTTAAAAACTCATTAAATGTTCAGTAATTTTTTAAAGTGTCATGCAGCACTGTTATGTCACATTACAATATAGAAAGAATTGGTGTACATAAAGACGTAAACATTAAATAAACTATTAATTTAGTCTGCAATGGAAAAAAAAAAGGTTGAGGGTGTATGAGAAGGATTCCTTATTTGATACTGTAACCTAGCCTGTATTGAACCAGTTAATGTGCTTGTACAGCTATTTCAGCCAATCAGCTTCCAGAAAGTTTGGTGATGACGCATTAAGTTATTTTTTTCCAATAGGCTACTGTGCATAGACATCGTGCGACCATGGGAAACCCGTGTCACCATGTTTGTAACCATGTTAAAAACAAAAAAAAAGCATCTTTTTTTTCTTTTTTTATTTTTTTTTTTTTAAAACCCATGATATAGCCCCTCCACAAAAGTCAGGTCTGCGAAAGTGTATGGACCTCTGTAGCTCTTATAGCACAATTGTTCTTTTAGAACGTCCTATTGGCTTCAATTAGCAGAGTGAGAATGGAGACATAGTATTAGTAGTGCGCGTGTGTTTTCCTTTTTAATGCAGAAGAAGAAAAATTACAATACAGTATATAACGTACTTACAGACAGATTAGCCCGTATGGTATATATATAGTCTACCCTTACGGCCAAGGGCCCCGCACACACACATGGCACTCGCCCAGGGCCCCACACACTGCTAAGGCCACCCGTATATAGGGCAGATGATGTAAAGTTCATCTGTTGTATATTATTAATATTATATTCAAAGTCAGTTGTCAATATATATTTCTTTGATCTTTTCATTTACAGATATAATGGCACTTTTCTATTTAGTGATGACTTTGTTCACATGGAACATTGCAGTTGTTTGGGGTTTTCAGTCCCCTGTCGATCATACTCGCTACCATGAAGGTAAAAAACAATATGATATGATGCAATCCCAATCAGAAATGCCCAAGTATGGCAACTGCTGGAGAGAGGCTGTGGTGCTCATACATTCAGAATGCAAACATCTCACTGATTTAGTTCAGGCACGACTGGCACTGGCTTATCTCAACTGCTTTTTAGAGGTGATTACTTTTTAAACTAAACATTTAGAATTGAATCAAATCTTTGTTATGATGCAAACTCTTTTTATTGTTGATGATGATTTACTACTTTAGTTTATTCTTGAATAACAGCAGAGACAAGTCAAACTCTTTAACAGTTTATTAATACAAAGTACATTGCTACAGTTCTCTAGTCTTCAACGTTTTCTCCAAATTCTAACTAACCTCTCTGTATAGATTCTAACTACTCTCACTCTACTATCGTTAACTAACCAACTATAACAAAATCAAGCCTTTAAATACATTTTTGGTTTACATGTACTTTTTCACATGCATCTGTTCAACTAACAAAAGGTTCAGCTACAAAACATCAATCCTTGATCACGCAGAAATTCCTAATGGTTGCATCTCACAGTCACCCACCCGTATCATATATTACAATGACAAGAAATCTCTCTACCTAGCTGAACTACAATAATCTTTCTAGGTTACTCTAAATCAAAATGATATATTCTAGAATAATAAACATCACTCTCTCTTTTTTTGACATTGACATTTGTGCTTCTCATGTTTCTAGTCCTTTCAATGTTTTTATTCAAGAAGGGAAAGATATGTTTATATTGTTATGAGAAATTCAATTGAATCCTTCTGTCACTTTTGATCTCATTAAATACCTTTTACGAAAATAATTGTCTGCAATAAAGCTTGCAACATCTGCATTCATATTTCTCAAAACAGCTATTTTTACTTTTATAATCATCACCTTGGTACATGTCATAATACCATTTCTGTCCCAACTAGCATTGTTAGCCATGCCTACATCACTGTGAGTGACAAAAACATAATTAAAATAATCATATGAAAATGTATTAAAAAAACAAAAACAATAATATATATATGCATCAGCAAGCCTACCCCTAATTGATTTTATAGACCTTCTGATAATATTGTTATAGTAGCGTAACTTAAATTTTTGTTAAATTTATTTTTCTTTTGAATGTCAACTTTCTTTTTTTAATTTTTACTGCTTATGCATTTATTTTTTTTTTACATTTTTTTTTCTTCATTGGCCACATTGTCTGATTTGTTGGCTTTATTTTGTTTCTTCAAAAGATTCAAGGGCGGACAAAGTACGAGTGCAGTGGAACTTCTGAGATACAGTCCTGTCTTCAGAACATGAATGATGCTGACCGCAGCTCTTTCACCACTTTCTTTACCCACACCCAAAACATTTGCTATTTCCTGCAAGCTCAAGTTTGGCAAGAAGAAACGGAATACACAATCAACAAGTTGAGCGTGACCAGCTCTCAGGTATAGCAAAGATAATATGCACTTTTTTGCTATGTTAGCAATAGCAGACATTTTAAAAACTTATCATACAGTAAATAGGAATTAAGAAGCATCCCTTGGCCTTAATTCTCTGTGTCTTGTATTGAAAGGTGGTATAGTAGTTGAAATCGAAAAAATCATTGAAGACAACGGCCACCCGCTCCATCAGAACTACGTCAGGTCGTCACGAAGTGGGTGACTGCTGTCAATCAAAACAAGAACGGAGCGGTACAAAAACTTGTTCGTACCTCACTCTGTCAGACTCTATCACCGCCATTCATTGATCAGGGAACATGAAATGCACTAAGATACCTGTGTGTAGTCGCTGAATGAACTCTTTATGTTGTCTGTGGTATTTATGTGTATTTTTCTGTTGGTGTTGTCTTTATATGAGAAAAGAGTCCTTGTAATCACAACAAATTTCCGTAAGGATCAATAAAGCAGTCTTAGTCTTAGTCTTGGTTTGAGGGGTCTTACGTTCGAGTGTGAGAAATTCTGGATTTTTTTTTAGGACTCCCCTGGGTCCAACCATATACTTGACTTTAGTTGGGAAAAGTAGAGACTTTTGGTCGGTGGACAGGCCAAATGCGTCCACGTTAACTGTTTGCCATAGAAACATATGAGCTTTACATCATCTGCTCTGTGGACAGCAAGGTCTCAAGAGAAAGTTTACTTTCAAAGTTTGAAAGTTACCCGGTACCCTTTTATTGATAGGATTCACCAGTATTTTGTCAAACATTTCATTGAATATCCAACATTTTCAAGTAGATGGTCAGTTTTACTAACCTTTTATTAGCATAATAATTATAATAATAATAAGGCTAGTCTTCGAGTCCGAAGATCAGTGAGGAATGCAGTATTTCCTCTGGCTGCGCAGTCCCAGCTGTGACCTACATATTTTGCCACATCCAGGGCAAGCATAACCATTGTCCGCAGGCGGTCGATTTAGATTTTCTTTTCGCCGTCTGCGTCTGTCCTCGGCAGCAGATTTTCTTTTGGTCTCAAATCTGTATCCCGCGGCCTTCAAGGGTGACCTCATGCTGTCTTGTTCTGAGGCAGCATGCAACCAGGTGCTCTCTTTTATGACAGCCAAGGAAAGTTGACGCCTAAGCTGGTCATTGAAGAATTTCCGTGGAGCGCCTCTGTCACGTCGACCACCTTTTAGCTCACCAAAAAAGACTGCCTTTGGCATACGTTCCTCTCCCATACAGGATACATGCCCTGCCCAGCGCAACTGTCAGACCAAAAGAAGTCCCTCTATACTGTCCATACCCGCATTCGCTAAGACATCGCTGTTTGTAGTGCGGTCTTGCCATCGTATGTCCATGATGGAGTGCAAGCATCTTTGGTGGAAGCGCTCAAGAAGTCTTAGATGTTTTCTGTAAAGTGTCTCAGAGCAATACAGAAGGGTTGAGAGAACCACCGCCTGGTAGACGCTGATTTTTGTAGGCAGGCGGAGCGATTTGTTCCTCCAAACTCTCGCCTGAAGGCGTCCAAAAGCACTACTGGCCCTGGCCAGATGGTTATCAACTTCCCTTGAAAGTGAGGCATCATTTGACACTATACTACCTAGATATGTGAAGTGGTCTACCACATTAAGGGGCTGTCCGTTTACGGTGATCCTTGGGGCTGAGTATGTTTTATTGGGCGACTTCTGGAACATGACTTCTGTTTTCCCGAGGTTTATAGATAGACCAAAAAAAGGCGGCAGCGTATGCAAATTCTTTTACCGCGTTCTGGAGATCATGTTCATTGAGAGCTAGCAGGGCATAATCATCGGCATAGAGAAGCTCCGTTATGACCATCTCCTTTGTTTTTGTATGGGATAGTAGACATCAAAAATTTAACACATTGCGGTCAGAACGAAACCGGATATAGATGCCATCGTGCAATCGCTGCGTCATTTGACCCACCATTATGCCAAAGAAGATAGCGAATAGAGTAGGAGCAAGTACACAGCCCTGCTTCACGCCATTTTCTATTGGGAAGTGATCAGAAAGGGCACCATTGTGTCTGATCTGGCCTCTTTGTCCCATTTAAAACTGCTTGAGAATGGATAGGAACGTAGATGGGCATCCCAGCCTGGCAAAAATCCTCCACAAACCATCGTGACTGACCGTGTCGAAAGCCTTGGTGAGGTCCACAAAGGCAGCGTATAGGTTTAAGTTCTGCTCTTTGCATTTTTATTAACATAGTGTTCAACAAAATGTCTACATTTCTTACTAAAATTTATAAAAAAATTTCTGAGCGTATTCCTTAACAGTAGTACCAGGTAATTTGTTATTAATTTAATTTCTGCTCTTGTAGGTGGCTGATCAACTGGAAACGTCCCAAGTACTTCAGAAGGACATGCTGGCCTCTCAGAACCAGAGTTTGAAAAATCAAGAAGAGCTAATCAACCAGGCTCACAGTTTAAATGACATTATAATTAACTCGTCCCATAGTGTCAAATTTTTATTTGAAGATCTTAAGGTCAGCACTTGTTCATTTCATTATAAAACATGGTTTAATTATATTGCATTGCATATTGTATTTCAACTTCTATATAATCATCCCTTTTTAGTAATACCATTATTTTCAATTAAACTCATTTAAAGGCTGCAGCATGATGCCTATATATTTCACTTGAGCCAACAAGAAAGATAAACAATGTTATACCAACAAATTTTTGCTCTCTTCTGCACTCCCCTGTTGTAATAAAAGAATTTTTGTAAGACTTGAGTGTTATAAATTAGTGAATGCTCAAACTGCTTAACTTTGTTTTTACATTTTCATTGTTGCTTTTTTTCATTCCATACAATTTTCTAGCGTTAATTAAGTGACTTTGTCAAATAATGTCCTCTTAAATACTACATGATGAAGAATGAATGGATTTTAAATTGTATTTTAACATACGAAAGAATTTATTTATCCAGCGTTCAAACTGTATAGTAAATGATCTCAACAATGAAATTTGACCGGAATTTCATTGCATGATCCATTGATTTGATTGTTAAAACTTTTATTTACAGCAATCTACAAAAGAGCAACGTCAAATTATTGGAGACTTATTTGACCAGTTGACCAAGCTCCAAAACACTATCCTAGGAGAAGTGTCTGGATTCTACTCGCTTGTGTACTACATGGCTTCGATATTTGTTTGCTATATCTTATCTTCAACTCCTAGGACTGCAGGTGAATGAATAATTTGTTCATTATGTGTTAGGCGTTAAAAAAAGCAAAACTTAGGCCTCTTTAATGTTAGCAAGAGTCTTAAACTTTCAGTGAATCTTGGTATTGTTACGAATCTCACTATCCAGGCTCTCTGCAAAACTGCACCACACGACACCACCAACTTAAACAACTTGACAACTCTGGGCTTCAAATAGCGTAATGGTTAAATGTCAATAAATAACAGCCAATACTGTACAATTGGCAGCACTTAACACAAGACTGTACAAATATCTCTCCGTTAATAGCCGTACCGCCGTATTGACTCTCGCACTGGTCTCTCTGTCTCAGACTTGTATTGAGCCGCCGTAAGGAACTGTAGATCGGGAAGTTGTCGCTCCTGTCTCTGATACCTTCGCTCTTTATATAGGGTCTAGAACCGGACAGAACGTCGCTCGACCATTCTGGGTGGTCAGATGACTACATCCCTCGACACTCCTGAGCTCTGTTCACGACGTCGATCCTTCCCGAACCATCATGTTGACACTCGTCTCGGGCGACCGTCGTAACTCGTCACGGTTGACCGCTCGTCTAGCGCTGGCCTGGGGCGATTTGCGTCGGCTGACTACACACACACACCACTACCCCAATCTGTGCCACCACCAGGTTTATAACAGTATTATAATTTAAGGATTTTAACCCTACCAGACCTTAGTACCTAAATCTGTCCTGTACACCTAAGGGGCACACCCTCTCTCCTATTTTTTTCTAGTTCTAGATCTAATAATGTTCTTATCAATCAAACACCACATCTTTTGATCTAAAAACATTTGAGAATGAAATATAATTTTAAAAAAATAAAGCCCAATCAACATTTGTGCTTGTTTCTAACATTTTCTTACCAAAATGCTAGCAAGATTGATCTCTTTGTAAAAAAGAAATACATTTTGATACATCCGGAAGTTATCATGTGTTCAGGGTATAAAAAGGGGCTTTAAGAATTCCAAAACATTTATTTCATCATTACTCCTTGAGACTTTATTGCTTTCACCTTCTCTCTTATAACAGGATCCAGGGTTTGGCTGTTCCTTATCATGACGTTGAATGTGCTAACAGAACAGACAATAATGAGATGGATCAACAATGTCTACTCTACAAGTGGAGATAATGTAAGCTTAATTTTTCCGTCATAGCTAAGATATTTTAAAATGAGATTCATCTAAAATCAGTAGCTATAGTTCAAAATTGAGCTGAGCTGTAGCCAACAGGGACGTAGCTAGAAATTTTCCATCATTTAGGGGCCCGGGGGGCTGGACCTTTTTGGGGTCCCCTGCATTATGCGTTATATTCAATTTTTAATGTAAAAAACACTATTTGGGGGCCCCCCTCAAGTGGGAGCCTGGGGGGATTTCAAATTCTCCCCCCTTCTCCCTCCACCCTAGCTACGCCACTGGTAGCCAATGTTAGTTAGAGAATTCCTTAGCTGAATTGATTGTTCGTAAAATTAAGTTTTGTATGCTAATTATAAAATAGGCTTCAGTTTTTTTTCCCCCCTCTGCTTTTTCAAGAAGTTTGTTTTATATTTTGAAACTCTTAAAATATGAAAGATCAATATAGTGGTGACACATTCCAATATAAGCAACTCAATATTGAAGAGAACTTGGCTGATCACAATCCTACCTTTTCATTTTTTGTCTTCTGAGTATTCTGAGCCTCCTTCAGTCGAAGAACGACTATGGTTCATCTCAGAGCACACTTCCTCATGTGGCTGTGGAGCCCTATTTTGGAGAGACACTCCCATCCACAGATAGCGCAGGTTAAGGTGGCTTTTGCTTTGGTGGTAGAGGAGCTGGCCGTTTTTTCGGATTGTACGTTTTTCTTCCTGAGCTGAGACCCATGTACTTTCACTGTCCATATACCCAACAGTTTTTGTAACTATGTTCACTAATACAGATCTCATCTCTGCCTGTGATCCCATCTGGGGCATAGCTACCAGCATCTTGGCTCTGGACAAGTATGTCCTAACTTCAATCTGTTTGACCATTCTTTATCTAGGAAACTTGTCTCTAAGCACCACCTTATAGTGCTGACTGGCAATTTTTGTTGATCTTTCATATAATAAGCAACAATACTAATTATGACTACACTTGTGAACAACACAAACAGACAGATGAATATTGTTACCTGAAATCTTTTTTATTCTTACCAGGAGTTTCTATACTGGCTCCAGAAGATGTGTCGTCGCATCTCTATGGCAGTTGCCGTCATCAGCTGGCTCTTATGTGCCTACCTGTACAAGGACATTAATGCTCTTAATAATCAGCTGTTGGTGGAAATCAGAAAACAAAACTCAGACTTGAAGAAACTTTTCACAGGTTAGCAAATCACCTATGGCTGTCTAACATGTTTCTTTTTTCAACATTAGTTTTAGCAATCATCTATGTCTTGCTTGGATAAATTAATTGTTCTTACATAATGAAGAGGTTAAAAGTTCAAAAGGGTAAATTAATTTTTTAAAATAATTTGTTTAAACCAGTTTTCCCTACTTTGAACATTTTTTTTTATACACAAAATATTTTTTCATCAATTAATTTCTCATTGCTCTGAAAACATTACAATGTTATCTGATACCTGAGAGACCAGACAAGAGGCTCCATTGAATAAGTTTTGAAACCAGACCATGGTCACGACCCAGACTATATCACCAGGTCATGCTATCTGTTCCATTGGCACTTTTTATCCTTTTTTTTTTCTTTCTCATTAGGTCAACCTGTGCCACCAAAACCTGAACAAACAAGCACAGTTAACAGGCACACTGAAGGTATGACAGGAGTTTAGAATAAAAAGTAAAACCTGTTCAACATCATGTACCCTTATATTTAATGAGATTAAAGTTGAATACTGTAACAATTCTCACTATCCAGGCTCTCTGCTCCTCACAACACCACCAATTCAAACAAATTGACAACTCAGGGCTTCAAAATAACATTACAGTTAAATGTCCAATAAATCACAGCCAATACTGTACAATTGGCAACACATAACACTTACTGTACAAATATTTCACAGTTAACAACCGTACCGCCGTATCAACTCTTGAACTGCTGTATCAAACTCCACTGGCCTCTCTTCCTTGTCTTGAACTTGCATTGGGTCCAACTGTTCCAAAACTGACTTCACACACTGGACTCATTTTGTCAGACTTGATCATCTAGATCAGCACCTAGACTTCGTCTCATACTCACAATGTGTCTTGACACTACTCCACATCAAACCATTGTAATACACCATACAGAACCACACCTCTAAACCACACTGAACTGTGTTGTAGTCAACCCGGCTTGACTATGACATCACTGCTCTTTATTATAAGGTCCCTTCTGACCTTGCATAAAAAACAATGAAACGTCACTCAACCGTCCTGGTTGATCACATGACCACATCCAATGTGACTGGCATGAGTAGTGTTCCCTTTAAATGTTTCTTGAAACTTCACCAGCCATCACTGTGGACCATCTCCACTCATCATGATTGACTGCTTATCTTGCGTTTGCCTTGAGTGATTTGTCGGCTGACTACATACACACTACTACACCTTTCCACACCACCAGAGTTATAACAATATTATAATTGTATAAATAATCATTTGAAATATTTTTTTTACGTGTATTTTGTAACAATTCTCTGCTTTCCCTAGCTCTTTTTTTTTTTAAATCTATCTTGTTCATGTTTTTATCAGATCTTGTTAATAATAGATAAATAATATAGTTCTAAAATGATTAAGTTTCAAACTATTTAATGCATTTATCTTGACAGATTCCACAGACAGTGATTATACAAGTGATGTCTCTGATGAAGATGACAGTGATGATTCTGACAAGACTTTCCTTCTCCCGGAGAATAGAAAAGATAATGATGAGCTGGCTAGTTGGCTGACACTACAAGATGTAAGGATATTAGTATTTAACCTGATCTAGGCAAAACAAAGACACTAACAATTTCTCAACATCTGACATATTTTTTTTATTGAGCAATACTTGCATATAAGAAACCTTACAAATATTTCATGTATATAATAACCTGTGGTCTAATTTTCTCACATTTGTAATGGATTACTTATCGTTGCCATTTAGTCTGAGCACTTGGAAAAAGAGAATGCCACATTGTTGATCGAGCTGTCTGAACTTCAGAAAGACGCTTCCCTGACAGATCCTAATGAAAAGATTCTTTCTTGGTTGGATAAAGCTAACACTTCACTGGGTAAGTTGCACTGGGTGTAATGATGTACAGATTTAAAGTAAAAGTAAAACCATTTGATGTTTTCATTTCATTTATGAAAAGTTTTATTTAAGGTTTTTATGAAAACTTGTGATCTGTGAAATGTTTTATAGAAACTATGCTTTATGGTAGTTTTATAACATGGTATAAGTATATTTAACACAGTGATATTTGTTTACAGAGAACATAGATTTCAAGCCTTCACCATTGAGTGTTCCTGTAACTCAAACAACAAATTCAGTAAGTTCTGGTTTGTATATGTAACACGGACCCTGCTTTTTATATGTAACATGGATCTCATAAGCTTAAGCTGGCCATTTTTCTATGTTAAAAGCCATTTACATTAGCAAGAAGACTGGTTGTGCACTCTTAAACATCAACCAACCAGGTTTTTTTTTAACTAAAAGGGGTTGGTTGTTGTGCTGGCCACATGACACCTTCATTAACTGTGTACTACAGAAAGAGATTTGGGCAGAGTTTTGTCGGTTTAGTGCCTAAAGGAAGCACAGGAACTTTCTTCCAGATACATCAGACCTCTACTGGTCTACAAAAGAGATTGGAACATCGCGCACTGAGTTTATCTTCCATGATTTTTAATCCTGATTTCATTAGCAGACCTGCCTACCAAAAAAAGTCCAAATGCGTAACGCTGATGGTCAAAATGCTTATTTTGGCACCAGAATGCGTAACGCTTACGAGATCCACTATTTTGTCATATATATATATATTTATATAGATCTAGATGTCATTATTAGATCTACAATCTAAATCTAGATCAATATGACAATAGACATGATGTCTATATAATGAATATAATCTACTCTAGATCTGGGCTCAAGAGTGTTACCGATGCTGTGGATCCACTACAAACGTAGGTCTACTCCAAACTTTTGTAGGCCTATGTAACCTTCATCCTTGATCTATTCTATACTAAGACTAAGAATCTAGTCTAGATCTAGACTAGATGGTAGTAGATGTTATCGATCTTGATCTAGTCAATCTAAATCATACTACAACTAAATTGCATCTAGATTGTAGAGTAATGTAGAGAATCATGACTAACGTAATGACTAGCTAGACTCTAGCTAGATCTATTCCTGTATAACAAGTTATCTAGATCTAGACTAAATATCTACAATGTCACTCAATGTGTTTTGAATCGATAGCACTTGAATATTTTTTTCTATACAAATAAATACGGGAATCAGGGATTTAACATAATTAATTTCTACTAATGAACTTACACACACAAAAAAGGTCACGTTGGTGTATCAGCTAACTGAAGGTACCAACCTGGTACCAACCCGCCACTCCCTCACTCTCGCGTTCTTCATTTCTAGACTAAATCTAATTGCTTTTAAGAACCAATCAACGTATAGATCTGGACACAATGTGTTCCCTCACCTTTTCTGCCCCCCCCCCCCCCCCCAACAACATGGCTTAGCAAAACCTCCGTGACCACTCCTAAGCTAGGGAGGGGGGAAAAAGGATGCGTAATGCGACGGACTAAATGCGTATTTGCGTACTGACAGATTTTGCGTAACGAATATGCAGGTCTGCATTAGAAACACGCAAACACATTTCATAACACTTAAGAGTTTTTTTTTACCTTTTGTTTATTTTCTTTGGACCATCTCATTCTCAAATGTTGATATCTTCTATTCCTCCTTAGGGATCGCCCTACAATTTACGTCCCAGGAAACAGACTAACAGTCCCAGCATTAGCCCAGTCACACGTGTGGAATCAGCCAAAAGTTTTTCTAAGACTGTGTACCATATGCATCAGATAGCCGAAAAAAACAGTCGTCTGGTCAGGGCATTGCATAGCACGTCACCCGGTGCCACAGTTTCTCCTCAAACCTTAGTATTGGATGACAGAAGCTGTAAATCCTCTACAAGCAATGTCTCTAGTGCCACAAGACGATCTACAAGACAATCTAAGTTTTAACAATAATTACCAATAAAATCAAAAGGCAAAACCCTTAAAATTCTCATTATTGGCATTTATGAAGTGATGTGTGTCACAAGCTGCTATATTAACCGTAAGGAGATTTAATTTATTCATTATTGCATTATATAATTATTTTATGTATATTTATGTATATATACATATATTATTTGATGTATAATATACATATTATTAGATCTATAAAATTTTGCAATGCACAGCCTAAACATTGTAACATTATTTTATGAAGAGAATTTGTCTTTATGATATTCTGGGAGTTCCAAAAGAACAAAAAAAGTCTCTTAGTTTTTATTTTGTAAAACTTTATTTTGATACTTTTGAACTACATTTCTTTGTTTAGCTTCTTACTTTCACTTTGTATTCTATTTTTGTATGTCGTTCATAATTGTAGAAAAAGAAAACTTGCTTTGTCTTTCAAAATATTTGTAAAAAATAAATAAAAGTGTCCTATTTTGATGTGATATTTTCAACTGCTCACCTTGTATTGTTTCTATCTCTACCCCATTTAAAGAAATGTTAATGGAACTATTGTCTTTGTATTTTAGTTTCTTGCACCTTATTTGTACAGAAGATGAATCAAAACAATATGTTGTTTATGACTTGCCTTATGAAATAAAAGAAATGTAATCTAGTCTGTCACTTCTGTACCTTATTTTAGTCTGTCACTTCTGTACCTTATTTTAGTCTGTCACTTCTGTACCTTATATTAGTCTGTCACTTCTGTACCTTATTTTAGTCTGTCACTTCTGTACCTTATATTAGTCTGTCACTACTGTACCTTATATTAGTCTGTCACTTCTGTACCTTATATTAGTCTGTCACTTCTGTACCTTATATTAGTCTGTCACTTCTGTACCTTATATTAGTCTGTCACTTCTGTACCTTATATTAGTCTGTCACTTCTGTACCTTATATTAGTCTGTCACTTCTGTACCTTATATTAGTCTGTCACTTCTGTACCTTATATTAGTCTGTCACTTCTGTACCTTATATTAGTCTGTCACTTCTGTACCTTATATTAGTCTGTCACTACTGTACCTTATATTAGTCTGTCACTTCTGTACCTTATATTAGTCTGTCACTTCTGTACCTTATATTAGTCTGTCACTTCTGTACCTTATATTAGTCTGTCACTTCTGTACCTTATATTAGTCTGTCACTTCTGTACCTTATATTAGTCTGTCACTTCTGTACCTTATATTAGTCTGTCACTACTGTACCTTATATTAGTCTGTCACTACTGTACCTTATATTAGTCTGTCACTTCTGTACCTTATATTAGTCTGTCACTTCTGTACCTTATATTAGTCTGTCACTTCTGTACCTTATATTAGTCTGTCACTTCTGTACCTTATATTAGTCTGTCACTACTGTACCTTATATTAGTCTGTCACTACTGTACCTTATATTAGTCTGTCACTTCTGTACCTTATATTAGTCTGTCACTTCTGTACCTTATATTAGTCTGTCACTTCTGTACCTTATATTAGTCTGTCACTTCTGTACCTTATATTAGTCTGTCACTTCTGTACCTTATATTAGTCTGTCACTACTGTACCTTATATTAGTCTGTCACTACTGTACCTTATATTAGTCTGTCACTTCTGTACCTTATATTAGTCTGTCACTTCTGTACCTTATATTAGTCTGTCACTTCTGTACCTTATATTAGTCTGTCACTTCTGTACCTTATATTAGTCTGTCACTACTGTACCTTATATTAGTCTGTCACTACTGTACCTTATATTAGTCTGTCACTTCTGTACCTTATATTAGTCCGTCACTTCTGTACCTTATATTAGTCTGTCACTTCTGTACCTTATATTAGTCTGTCACTTCTGTACCTTATATTAGTCTGTCACTTCTGTACCTTATATTAGTCTGTCACATCTGTACCTTATATTAGTCTGTCACTACTGTACCTTATATTAGTCTGTCACTACTGTACCTTATATTAGTCTGTCACTACTGTACCTTATATTAGTCTGTCACTACTGTACCTTATATTAGTCTGTCACTTCTGTACCTTATATTAGTCTGTCACTACTGTACCTTATATTAGTCTGTCACATCTGTACCTTATATTAGTCTGTCACTACTGTACCTTATATTAGTCTGTCACTTCTGTACCTTATATTAGTCTGTCACTTCTGTACCTTATATTAGTCTGTCACTACTGTACCTTATATTAGTCTGTCACTACTGTACCTTATATTAGTCTGTCACTTCTGTACCTTATATTAGTCTGTCACTTCTGTACCTTATATTAGTCTGTCACTTCTGTACCTTATATTAGTCTGTCACTTCTGTACCTTATATTAGTCTGTCACTTCTGTACCTTATATTAGTCTGTCACATCTGTACCTTATATTAGTCTGTCACTACTGTACCTTATATTAGTCTGTCACTACTGTACCTTATATTAGTCTGTCACTACTGTACCTTATATTAGTCTGTCACTACTGTACCTTATATTAGTCTGTCACTTCTGTACCTTATATTAGTCTGTCACTTCTGTACCTTATATTAGTCTGTCACTTCTGTACCTTATATTAGTCTGTCACTACTGTACCTTATATTAGTCTGTCACATCTGTACCTTATATTAGTCTGTCACTACTGTACCTTATATTAGTCTGTCACTTCTGTACCTTATATTAGTCTGTCACTTCTGTACCTTATATTAGTCTCTCACTACTGTACCTTATATTAGTCTCTCCCTACTGTACCTTATATTAGTCTCTCACTACTGTACCCTATATTAGTCTGTCACTACTGTACCTTATATTAGTCTGTCACTACTGTACTTTATATCTCTTACTAATTTAACTTTTTTTCTTGGCCTGGTTTTGTTTTACATTCACTTGATGTCATTGTTTAGTCTTTACCTCAATTTTAATTGATATTTTAATGTCATGTTCATCAATAAAAATAAAATGTATACTAATGTGTGAAATTGTTTGTATTAACACTATGTAAACACTATGTAAATAGTGATTTCAAAACTACAAACACAGTTTTAATGTTTTTATCTATCAGATCTAGAAAGTCAATGAATTTTCTATTTCTGCTTTCTCATCTTGAACATCAAGGCAATAATAGTATTGTAATGATTAATACAATGCACGATTACCTGAGTCAAAGTTTAGAAGGTAAAAATTTTAATTATGAAAAGTTAAGTTGGATAGCTCACCAAACTGATAATGCCTACCATAGCTATAGATAACATGTTTATAAATCACAGATGTTGCTTCAAAAGGACATTTTTATTCAATGAGTTGTGAGCATCCATGAGTTTATCTAGTCGTGCTTGTTAGACTTAAAAACTAGTTAACTATTTTCCTGGCTTATTTAGGTAACCAGGTCATACTTAAATGGCACTACTACAGAAAGAGCACTTTTATTAATTTGTCCTAACGTATGGGGGGAAATAAATAGTGTAGGCCTACCTACGTTGAAGCAAGTTTGCAGTATATGGAAATAGGATTTCATTACACTGGGTTTGCTTAAATCAGCTGTATTGAAGAGCATTATTATTATATTTTTATGCAGTATACCATTGTTATATATCATCAAATACAAAAGACATTGCATATCTACTGTTTGCAATAAAGTATAAAGCGATTGTATATAGTACGTTTAAGTTCGAAAGTCTATCGATTATTATTCTTGCTAATAGTTCCTATGTAGATGTTACTATTTCTTTACATAGCCACATTTCCCATGAGGAAATTAAAATAAAAAGTTTGTCATCGATTGTAGTAGAATTGATTAATTTTGTGAATGGTGTAAAATCTCTTTGTGACCAACGGCTATGAGAGTGCCATTTGGTCAACTTTGATCATTCGGACATCAGAAAGCATGAACTAGTATAAGAGAAGTATAGCCTAATTGACAAAGCTTAGGTTCTAGATCAACTCAGTCCGTCTGTCTGTCTAGTCAAGTCTAATTGGTAGGCTACACATTAACTTATTATTACTCCCTTCCCATCATTCTCAGATCAAGTTGAAACTTCCACAATTACTCATTGTCCATAAATAAACGAATCATTTTAAAAACTACCAATTATTTAGTGGTTATTAATTAAATTTGTTTGATGTAGAAAATGGAAATAAATCTTGCAGTATTTAGATATGTCACTGTAAATACGCTTCTTTTCCTTTATATAAGCGTTGTTTTTAAAGTATTTTTTATATTTTGCGTGGGTGTTTTTTTTTTAATCGATCAGCATGGCTACCAAGACTGATCAGCATGGCTACCAAGACTGATCAGCATGGCTACCAAGACTTAAAATGATTAACACTTCAAGACTGGTCAACGCTGTTACCGAGACTTTGATAAACGGAGAGAGACCTTTACTCATTATAAACACTGTTATATAGCTCCCTTGTGTTTTGGTACTTCCTACGACCAAACAATGCTACAAAATCTTTGACTTGTGTCGTGTCAACAGTGAGCGCAATTTTATGTTTCCGCTTTTCCTGATCAAAATATGTAGGGCCCTAAACGGGTGGCTTCAAGGTCGTGTGCGCTCCGAACTGGAGTCACTTCTGAGGGAAGTTCCGAAAACAGTAAAGAATCCGTCCGAATTATTGTATTGAGAGACAAGCTGGCCAGCTTCTATATGCCAACGTTATCTGTTCTTTCTCTGCGCCCTGACAATATTTTTAGATCCTCAGAACAGCGTGTATGTTCGCCTCGGGACTAGTTGACAACATCTAAATCTAGATTCTAGTCTATCTTATAAGGCCTCCTTTCTCCACACAGCTGGTCAATCCAAATTTAAAGGAACGGCAGGTGCCGTTTCAGTTTGAAATCAGCGCGGCTTCGCAAGCTCTGCCGGCTCCTGGTGGAATTTTCCTCGGGTTTGACTCCCGAAGTCTTTCCCTTGTTTTGGTATAACAGCAAGGCAGCAAAGGCTTGGATTCAGAGTTTTCATTCTATACTTGGTAGGTAGCCAGCCAAGGCAAGTGAGCCCCTCCTGCCTGAAAATTATAGGCCTACTGTGTTAGCTGCCAGTCACCGTGCCAGTTGCTCGACTTTGCCCCTTTCACCTGTTAGCGATAACCCAATATCTGAAGGCCAGGATTAGGTCTGCTTGTCAGGGTCTGTTTCAGACGCATGCCATTGAAAGCATTTTCTTGTTAATTGAAAAGCTTATATCCATACTGTGGAACTGCTGTAATTTAGATGATATTTAGATGTCTAACAATCTTAAGGCCTACATATTTACTATTATAGATATAGCCTAGAGGCATATAAATATAGATCACTTAATGTTTCAAAAACACACGTTGTTTTTTTGTTGTTTTAATTTGTTAAAGAAGAAAGCCGACAATTATAATAAAGTATTAATTAAAAGGTGAATTCAAATTCATTTACTTTTTAAAATGTGAATGATAAAAAGAAAACTAAATTAAAGACGAGAGTAATCGTCCTTTAATATTTTGTCAACTTTCGATTTTAGCTTACGACACTCTCCACTATTGCGTATAGAGTAGATCTAGCTAGATATTATACTCATAGATTGAATAAAAATATAAAGGGTAATAGTAAATAAATTATGCCTTCGATACGATTCTTTATTGTGGTCCACCCGTAGCCTGACAAGACGAGTCGGTCACAAAACAAAGTGATCTTGGTCGACTTGGTCTTGATACTTGAACCTGACTTGATAATAAAATAAACGATGATACTGATAGATTAGAGCATGGAATGGGTTGCCTGAGCTAGCCAGAAAAACCAGTGACTTGGCAGAATTTAAGTCATTGGTTAATATGCATGACGCGTAGGACGTAATCATCTTCTTTTTTGAAGTAACGTCTGTATTATATAAGATAAGATAAGATAGATTGATACTGTTCATACTCATACTGTGGTCTGTGATGCTCAGATACTGATTATCTTATAGATCTACCTGATAGTCACTCAGTGTGATACTAGATTTAGATCTTATGTAGTTATCTATCAAGACTTTAGTCTAGAAAGGAGAAATCTAGAATAATAATAATAAATATATGATAATATATAAATAAAATATACTAATAATAGCTAATATATGATAATGATATATCAATATAATTCTATAATATATCCACACCCCAAAGGCACAAGGCAGCTTTAGCTTGCGCTTGGCAAAATATTATTACATCTGAAACATGTTCAATTTTCATTCTATTCTAGATCTCTCTTTCTCCGCCCCCCCCCCTCACTCATATATATATATAATTTTAGATGATTATTGTTTTTAAAAAACATGGTGTGAGATAAAACTGTTCAGAAATTAAGAAAAAAAAAAGCCCACAAACTTATGATTTTTATAAAGAAAAGACATTCAATGTAAAAGTAGATCTTAGTTAAAGATCCAAAATGTTTTTTATTTTAATGTATATGATGAGACACAATATGTTTTTCCTGGTTAACTCATTATCTTTATCCTTTCTTTTTTATTTCTATTTGTAACATAACAAAAATGTAGCAAAGAATCTTTGCAGTACATTGAAAAGTAATGCTAATGGTTCAGAGAGTACTTTCTTCTTGCCTCCAAATTTTCTGATGTCATGGTGTTTATATATATTACTGGTAGTGCCCAATAAACTTGGTATGTTAGTGATAGTCTCAGTTCATTATTGTCTTCAATATTGACAAAACTCACTGTCAAGCTTGGGATGGTATTTTGGTCTGTCAACATGATATTGTCCTGAATTCTTATCCTGACCACTGCCATCCCCCACTGACCTGCAGGAAGTTTGGGTTAGGATGTAGTAATCTTCATTTTTGAATGAATGTTCAAAAAATATATAAACTCTCTGTCAAAATAAAAGTCTGATAAAGTCAAATTTTTGCTTGCAGATTTATTTGCAATAGAGTAAATTGTCATGTCCTTACTCCTGAAACAAAAGTGTAGAAGTTTAGTTTTTTAAAATAGAAAATATCACTTAACACAAAGACTTAGTGCCAATTTTTAGATGTATTTTTTCATTAATAGTTCTTTGGTTGTGCAATAGCATTACATAAACAATGAGCATAACAATTTTAAAATTTCAGGAAATTTTGAAACAGAAAAATGAAATTCTGCATGCTTGCATTGTTGCAAGTTTTAAGCAAATATGTTAGCATGAACTAAAGCAGTTTACTAAAATGGGCAGACTTTGAATCATTATTTTAATGAGTTGTTTTTTTTTTAGATACAACAATACATTTAAATAAGTATAATATTGTGATTAAAACATGAATATGCACAAAACATGACAATCTTCTTTTCGAAGGAACATTTGGTAATCATAATAATTTGTTTCTGAAAACCGCCTCATTATTGACCATTGAGTCAATTGTTTTTAGCCGTAAGTGTCTAAACATGCAATGTGAATGCTATTTAAAATAGTTCTAACAATAATCCAGCCTTCTGTGAATGTGAGGATGAATACATTTAAATCTCTAGCAAATTGGAAATTGTGTATATTTAACAAACTTAGTTCTTTTGTCACTGATTGCACTTTGCATTCAAGGTAGGCGAACATAATTTTGCTTGAAAATAAATATTCTTACACTTTATATAAAATTTAACAATATTATTATTTTTATCTATCTCGACTTTGACCTAGCTTTTGAAAAGCTTTGGTTGGTCTTGTAGCTTTGCTAAAAACAACAGAAACTGCAAGTGCTGTACATTTCATTAATTATTGTTTGGCTAATTTAAATTTATTTAGTTTTGGCTTTTATCTTTAGAATGTCCACTTCCTCTTCACAAAGAAGAATCCCAGATGACTCTATTATTCAAGAAGAATTCGTTCATGTTGGCAAAGTGAAGACTGCTGTCTTAAAACTTGGACACTTCAAAGATTCACCTTCTCCAGGAAACCAAAAAGTTTTAATGCTAATTATACCAGGTAGCCATTTATGGTAATTCAGTAATATACACACACACATACATTTATTTAATACTATATTTCTAGACTCTAGTTCTACTAGTCATTTTTATCTTCTATCTCTGTTCTTCTTAATATTATATACAATTTTCAGATAGAGGGTAATTTCTTTTTGGCATACTATTAGTCTGTTGAAGTCTTTTGCATGAACACTGGGCCCACTAGAAGACATTACAACTGTCTTAAATGTCTCTTGGAGGTGTGGTGGTTGAGTGGCTAAGCGCTTGGCTTCTGAACCTGGGGTCCTGGATTCAAATCTTGAGACTTGGAATTTCAGGATTTTTAGGGTGTCCCTGAGACCACCCAACTCTAATGGGTACCTGACTTCAGTTTGGGGAAAGTAAAGGCAGTTGGTCATTGTTCTGGTCACATTGGCCTAAGAAACAGATCTTATCATCTGCCCTATAGATCACAAGGTCTAAAAGGGAAACTTTATTTTTTTTATACTTAGTTTATGTCAACTGTCAGCCATAGAAACAGCTGACTTTACATCTTCTGCCTAATAGATCTGCACGGTCTGAAAGAGATACTTTATAGGACTGACAAAAGACGTTGAATGGCTCAACCGATGGGCATCAGAAATAAAGGGTGAGTTATTTACAAAAAATGACAGTGCCAAACAAGCTGGACATATCAATTTCTTCCCCCAAAAAGAGCAATCAACAATCTTTCAACTCGGAACAGGACACAGATCTTCAAATGTTCGCCTAAATATAAACACACCCACCCCACAGTAGAAACACTGTGCCCACACTTATGAAACTGAATAATACCCTCTTTGATGCCCTATTTTAATTACCCCAGCCCAACATAGCCAACACTCTGTATGGCAGAACAGATGAAAACAAAAAACAGCTTACTGTGTTTTCTTGGCACAGACTGGAAAGAACTAACAGCCCAGTAGCAAAAAAAAAAAAAAAAAATGCTGGCAAAAAGAAGAATACCATACTGACTTTATTTACAACTTTTGCCATTCCAATTTTGAGTTTGTTTTCAAGAAAGAATGTAATTGGCTAAGCAAAGCTCTCTGGCGTCACAGGATTGGATAATTTTGAAGCTACGCAACCATTCCTTTTAAATCATACATGTAGTCTTATTAGAGGAGATAATGAAAGTGTTTTTCTGTTATCCAAGCCTTTAGTTTGTTTCTTGCTTAACAAATGTTAATATCCCAACATGTTTTATAATGTTTGTTTAGGTAACCCTGGGGTGCCATACTTTTATGAAGACTTCATGCAGGAACTTTACAGTCACTGTGACTTTCAAATACCAGTCTGGATTCTAGGTCATGCAGGACATGTTCAGCCCCCTGGAGAAAGACTCTCTTTACAAGACATCTGTGAGTTTAAACTAGTTGTATAATTGCATATATGTGATTATATGTAAATATTAGGAATATTTCTTTAATAAACTATTTAATTTTAATAATAATAATTTGCATTCAGTTTACTACCAGCATAAATCATTAACAATGGTAATGTTATAATAATCAGCTATAAATTATGATTTTTTCCTTATTGTTTCTCATTTACTATATAGGTTCTACTTCAGAACAAGTGTATGGACTTGAAGCCCAAATCTCACACAAAGTTGAGTTTATTCAGAATCATGTTCCTCGTGAGGTGAAACTTATTCTGATCGGCCATTCCATCGGCAGTTACATGATATTAAATATATTGGATGGTCTGCCATCTGACCAGATACTAAGATGTTTCATGCTCTTTCCAACTATTGAACGTATGTCTTCATCGCCAAATGGAATTAAAATGACACCTGTTTTAAGATATATGCGCTGGCTCATCATTTTTACTGCATTCATCATTTCACTTTTGCCAAAGTATCTGCATGTTCACATTTTTAAATGGTGGTACAAAAACTTAGATTGCCCATCATGCACTCTTAAAGCCATTCTAGCCACCATTAGCCCATGGACAGTTAACTACACAACATACCTGGCTAAACTGGAAATGGACAAAGTAACGTTATTACAGGATGAACTGATCAAAAAGCATGCAGACAAGCTCAGTTTGTACTATGGCGCTAATGACCACTGGGTCCCACCGCAGTATTACTATGACCTGATGAAACAGTTCCCGCATTTAGACGCTAGGCTCTGCACCTTGAATTTAAAGCATGCTTTTGTGCTGGACACTCAGGAAGGACGTGAAATGGCTAAAATAGTGTGGCTGTGGGCCCAGTCCCATCACCGCACAATTCTGCTTTCACAAAATGATGATGATGAAGGCTGGGTGTTTGATACATGAGGCACCTACAGGAAGTGAAATATTCTTAACAAATGTTCCACTATTTATTGACTGTGTATTGTATTGATTATATTTAATTTTAAAACAGTTTTATACTTTCTATGTACCAGTATGTGTAGCCCAAAAAAAAAAAGCCATTTACAAATAAAAAAAAATACTTTTATTGTCTCACAGAACAAAAAAACAGAGTTGTCTTGTCACTTATCTTGGTGATGGTGTCATGATATAAATAACAATAAACAGAATTTATGAATAAATACCAACTACTTGGGTAAAGTTAAAATTCTAAGTTGTAATCAAAATATTGTATTAAATACCAATATCATCACATTTTCTAAATCTTTTATATTTCATAATTCTAAACTATTTATTCAGTCATCCAATGGCTAGTAAGAGACAACTTTAATCATGAACAGTAAATCAATCACTTGCTTCAACATAGTTCTGACAAATTGAAAGGCATAGGGTAACAACAACAGAAAGAGAGAAATCTGTAGCAACATAATAGTGAAAACATGACAAATGGCACTAAAGCTACTTACTTTAAGATATTAAGTATGATAATAAAATGTTTGGCTCAAATAACTTGTAATAGTTGACCATTCCAGACTTTCATAGACTGGACAACCAGATTAAAAAAAAAAAAGCTATACATTCATGCATCATCCATTAAAATGTATCTTTTCTAAGAGGTCAAACATTGGAGAACACTCCTTTTAACTTAATGAAATCACTAGCAAGCCTCATACAAAACAAAATGTTAAAAAAAAATATTTATAATTTCTGAACAAGTACTCTTTTTAAAGTTAAATGGCCGAAAAAACAAAACACAAAAGCTTCGAACTGACAAATTTCAAACTGACACTTGTGTGTCCTAACTTAAGCTAGCTGTGTTGAAGACAATACATGAATACAATCAACAACAAAAAATAAATAAAAGTGGTTTGTAGATTTAATGAACACAATTTTCAGTAGTTATTAGAAGTTTAAAAAAATGTGTCTGAGACTTGTGAACTATAACTAATCCATTAATAAATAGTAATAATTAAATAATATGTAAATAGCTTCCTAATTTTAGGAAAGCACCTACAGCACAGGGGCATTTGAATTAATCTTCTAGGAAGACCAATTTCAATTCAGTAAATTAACTTCAGTTAGAAATGAATGTTTGTAATTTAAAAGATTAAAGTGTAATAGGCAATGAATGCTAAGAATATGGCAAAGTACCAGAATCTATTTCTAATTTTATGGTACAGCAAATAGCTCAGGAACCAAGTATTCATTGATATACACATACAAATTTCCACTGGTCTATAAGTTAATTTCAGTATTTGAATAGTGTTGACCACTAGCTATCAACAGTATCATTCCCATCAAACTTGAGACAGACTTTTCCCATGATGGAAGATCTCTTATAGTTTCTCACATTTAAAATAATATGACTTTTCTAGTAAAGTTCCCCTTTCAGACCTAGTGATCTATAGAGCATATGATGTAAAGGTCATCTGTTTATGTGGCCCATGGCTAATGTCATGTAGCCAGCAATATGACCAACCACCCTTTTCCCCAACTTATGTCAGGTGGCTCCCTAAAGATCTTAAAATTAAAAATCCTAGTCTTCACCAGGATTGTCTACATCCAAAATAATGACTTCTCTAATAAGTATAAACCTATTTTTGGTTTTGAAAACAAAACATTGTTTTATTTACATTAAATGTCAACTATAAATCAAATGGTAAGAGAAACATTTCATTTATGTCAGTACCAAACTTCCTTATTGTATGAAGTAGTCACAAATATAATGCACAGTTAGTTATAAATATATTATAGCACTATAATTTTAAACGAGTTCAAAGTAGAGTTGAACAGTTTTCATTATAGGAGCTACCGATGGCCAGAAACAAATTTTAGCCATGTTTAATAACATTCAGAACCTTGAAACAAGCACTCCCACACATTTAAACATTATGACACAATAAAATATGAGTACAATAATGATTGCAATACAATTCACCAGTTCCAAAAGTGCTCTAGCACTACTGTTTGTGTGCCTTGAGACATTATCAACATTCAAACTATACACCATCAGATCTCATAAAAACATGAAATATCTATTTCTAAATATACTGAAAATAAAAAAAATAATAATAATTTCAAAATGACATTTAAAAAACATTTGCCTAATAGCTCACTTCTTTGTCAGAAAAAGGCGAAGCTAAAAGAAATGACAATGGAGCAAAGTAAAATTTGCTACTAGCGTCATTAGAACATCATCAGGATCTTTTTAGAGAGAACTTCCTTTATGACTGATGATCTATGATTCAGAAGATCATGTCTCTCATTCTGAGCAGAACTGATGAAAACAAGTTGGAGTACAAATTAACAAAATTCTTTGTGGTTGGTAAAAAAAAAAAACAACTAAAATTACAAAACTATAAAACAGTTTTCTTGATATCAAAAGTATTTACACATTAAATATGACTTTCAAAGTAATGGGGAGCTTAGGAGTCTGGGAGTTGTGGAAAGGTAAGGAAGTGACACCAAGCTCTAATGACTGCAAAAACTATAAAACAAACTCAACACCGCAAGTATGTCATGAAAAGACTGTGTACCATAAAACAGAACACATCATGTACAAATAAAAGTGTACGACAATTCAATGATAAGACAGTATGTACAATTTTAATGGGCTAATTTAGTTCCTTTAAAAAGTTCTATTCAGATGAATTTAATTAAATTTCTATTGCCAACAATATTTGCAAGTACCAGTCCTTTAAAATTTCGATACTATAAGCAAAATTCAAATATAAAACTAGTAAGTTGTTTTTTAATAACATATTTACAATGCAAACTGTGAAAAAAAAAATTTGAGTCAATGGTTACACAATCGGTGAAGAGGATCTTCAAATACCTCAGGACTAAATACAATGTTGTTTTATAAAGAGAGAACACTAAATAGGTCATGTCAGTTTTGTGTTGATCCTTTAGGATGTTGTCATTTTAGGATGCTGTCAGATTCATAAACAGAAAAATTGTTCACAAATATGGCACTCAAAATATTTTTTCAAAGAAATATCAACAGACTTTTGTGGATGTAAAAACAATCAAGGTCAAATTTAAGCTAGCATTCTCTAACATTCTATTCAATTGTATTTACTTAAAAAAAAAAAGAAATAATATTTTTTCTTTACAAAAAATAGCCTCTAGCCACTAAAGAAGAGGCAATACACTGCAGACAGTGAAGACTCAATATTTATCTTTAATCTATTGAGAGATAAGAAACTATCCTTATCTTCCAAATTTCCATTCTTGGGAATTTTCAAAATTTCCTTTCAGTATTAACCATAATTTATTCATGTGTTTTTACAAAGGTACTTGTAGATATTAATTTGATAGAAAGTCAATCTATAACTTGTTTTAAAAGCATTTTATCTTCCATTTAGACACCAAAGTTTGGCTATCCCTATACTAATGATTAACAAGCATTTTTATATACAAGAACTTTTCCAATAAGAAATCTGAACAAGGAACTCAACATTTAAATTAGAACAAATTAACATCAAGAGATACCATGAGATTCATGCTAAAAAAATTATTTGGTAAACATCTCACCGGAATATTGTAGAAAAAAAAACGACTAAATCAGATTTAGAATTAAAAAAGAAATTAAAATAATTTTAATGTACAAGTTCAACTGAAATTTTTTTTTAAAAATTCAGCTTAAAAAAACTGAAAACAATAAACACAAATTTTTTTTTTTATGTTTTAAAAAGTTTATGGTGATGCCATAATGCATGCATTTCATCTCTGCAAGCAATCCATCTCAACATTTTGTTATTTATAAAAAATGTAAAATAAGGATTTTGTTTTAAAATGATTTTTCAATACGTTGCAAATTTATCATAGCAAACCCAAAAGAACTCACATTTAGATAGCAGGTTAACGCAGTGTGGTTGTAAAGTTCAATGTGTCGTATCGTCTACATTGCTAAATAAAGAATTTTTAAGTAAGAATCCTACTTTTTTTTTCCCCATAATTTTGTAGTCAATTTTTATTGTTACATAAACAAGAGAATTTTTTCAAAAGAAAAAATGGGTGAATAAGTAAAAGGTAAAAAGAGGCAAACAAAATCTTTAATATTTACTGAACATTCAGGTCTGTCGGATAATAAATAATTGGTTTTACATTAAAATGATAAGTTTAAAAAAAAAAATTCCAGAAATTAAAAGATTCGCATCTTACGTTTAAAAAAATAGAAATATTTTTTACCTTAAACCATTGTAGCTGTAGTCTTGTTATAAAACATATTTTTAAAACATATATTCAAGTATCACAATGTTCAGTCATTACGTTATATAAAAAAAGGTTTTCAATTAAATGATACACTCTTTATTAAATTTTAAAAAATCATTTTAATTAAATTGAAGAATGATTTAAGTTGTATAACTTTCTGCAAAAATCCAATCTTAGATATACATTTTTTACAGTAAAATTATTTTTTTTCTATAGAATTCCAAAACTCAAAATCAGCTTGAGAAAACATAATTGTACAATTATATATATATTTTTAATTCTGAAATATAAGCAAGGGTAAAATAATGGCAAATATGAGATACAATGAAGGACTAAAGAGCTTAAGCCCACAGCATACATTTAGGTTTTAATTGTACACTCCAACCAAAGCAAAATGTCTGTTTTGACTAGAAAAGAACAAACAAACAAAAAATACAAAAGAAACAGGGGTATAGAGTTAAATATATAGAATTGATTAAATAATCTTATAATGTTACTGACATGGCTGTAGTTCTGTTAGTACTCAGTAAAGATGTCCTCTCATTCAAAGCTCGTCTGAAGCTGTCCCTTTTCCAACCATACACAATACTGTTCAAGATTCCTTGCATTGGTCCAAAGATAGCCTGCAATATATATTTCATTTAAACAATTTAGTTACAATTGCCTCCATTTAAGAAACATAATAATAATAATGGCAATGTCTTTGATTCCAAAGATTACGGATGAGTGCAGTATTTCGTTTAACTACCCAAGCCCAGTTGTGACCCGCATATTTTGCCACAACTAATGCAGAAAAAGCTTTGTCCCTTGGGAGCTATTTAAGTTTTCTTTTCATTTTCTAGGCCTGTCCTTGGCAAGGGCTTTTCAATGAGAATCAAATGTGTATCCAGCAACCTTTACGAGAACTCTCCAGCTGTCCCTTTCTGAAGCCATATACTGCCAGCTGTTTTCCAGTGAAGGAAAAATGACAAATAAACATTACACAAACATTATATAACAAAAATACTGTGCCACAGTTTTAGCTGCTTTAAGATGACCAGATCAACTCTGTGCAAACTCAGAGCATTAGCCAACTGATTCTTTGATATACCTAAAACTCTAGCCTAAGGCTATTTCTAGTAAACTTTAACATAGAAACATTATTTCCTACAAGTTTAAATCAATATGTTACCTGTATGACAAGCAGCCAGAAAAATTCAGCCATAGAATAAGATGTGAATAAAGAAACTATTCCAAGAATCACAGCTGAAAACAAGGAATTCAATTTTTACTGATACTTGTAAAAAATAAGGAAAAAGAAAACAAAATCACTCTAAAAAGTGCAGTAAATACTTGCACATGTTATCCCTAAAATGACTACTTTAAAGGATGACAGGGGATGGCTGCAGGCAAGTGCTGACCAGGCAGCTATGATTCCTGTAAAGTCTAGAATTTTCCTTTCATGATTTCTAGACATTTCTTGTCCACCAAACAACTGACTCAACAATATCACTTTTATCTTTTGGTGGTCTCCCTTATGGACAGTAAAAAAAAAAGCAAAATGCTAATGCTATTGACATGCAGAATAAATAAAAAATGAACATTTGAAAATCTTTATGTCAAACAAATTTGGAGTACTGACATTATTGAATTCACTTAATGTTTATGTATTACAACTCAATGTCTTGTTCAAATTATGAGTAGTACAATTTTATTACAGTTCTGCTATCATCAGTTTTGTTTTTTTAAGTTAGCTAAAAACCCTAATGTATTACCTGAACGACTCCTGCATGGCCAATTAAGGGAAGGAAAGTGCTGACAAGGTGGACAAAGAAAACGCTTCAGGGACACCCTGAAAGCCACCCAGCCACCTGGGAGACAGAAGCATATGATAGTGCACCATGGTGCCGCACTGAGAAAACTGGTGCACAAATTGCAGAGGACACAAGAAGAGCACTGGCAGAAGAAAAGTGTCAGAGAAAAAAAGCAAGGCCAATGACACTAGCTCCAGCTAGAATAACCTTTCCAGTGTGCATGTGAACATTCTGGGCTTACATTGGTCTCACCAGCCACATGAGGAAGCACAAAACCCCAGTGCATGGGCCTCAGACCCCTGGTTGATAAAGTGGTCATCATCAAACCACAATGGATGAACTATAGAATAGAATTACCTGTAGTTATTTTCAATTTTATTTACTTGTGTACAAAGAAAAGAAATGTTCAGAAACATTGAATAAAAATCATTTTACAATTATATTGAACATACATGGAAGCCAACAAAGATAGAATACTCCCTGGTAGAGGAATGCTTTTTTCTTAAGGAGTTGTTCCTCTTTTCTCTGGTGATAACTAAGTAACCCTGTAATAGAGTTTATTCTTAATTAGTAATCCTGTAATAGAGTTTATTCTTAATTAGAAAGAGACTCAACGTAATAGAGTAGATCTTTAATTAGAAAGAGACTCAAAATAATAGAGTTGATCTTTAATTAGAAAGAGACTCAAAGTAATAGAGTTGATCTTTAATTAGAAAGAGACTCATCCATTGTCTTTCGAGATATAATTTGTCTAAAGGCAAGTCTATACAAGATAATAGACTAAAATCAGCATAACAAGAGCTCTTAGAAAACTTCTCCATCAAAATCAACAATACCGACACAGAACAGCTGAGAAAAATTATTTTTTATAAGTTGTGAGACTATTTCAAGCATGCAGTAAACTCACCTCGCCTCATTGCCACCTGCTTAAAAACTTTGGCCACCAACACATACAAAATCTGGCATTAAAAGATAAAATCTTTACAGAAAAGACAAAAAAAAAAAATATTTAGAAAGTTTTAAAAATAAATTGGCAAGCAGACAAATAAATAAAGCTTCCTTTTACATCTAGCAATGATCCATGGAATGTGCACCAGTTTTACAAGGTCAAAAAGGGCATCATGTGTGCAGCAAAATGATCAACTAACATTACTGACCCCAATGACTGTCATAAAAATATAACAGACACTCAAAGAAACAAATTTTTCTCAGACATTCAAACTAATACAGTTGAACAAATCTTTGATTGCAATGTTTGTATATATTATTTTTGCAGGTATTCTACTTTAAAAAGAAAATAAAAAAAAAAACTACTTTAATGACTAAATCCCTCCTTACATTTTCACCTGCAGTTCAAAATAAAGAGAAGAAAGGTTACATGACAGACTTTCATCCTTGCCGTTAAAGAGTTTATATTTAGACTCAGGTGTTATTTCACTTCCAGTTAGCAGCCAATGGCTTTCACTTCTTGCTAAAATAAACAAAAAACAAAAAAAACAGCTCTAAGTAGTTCCTCACCATGTTAAGTATCATGACCATCAAAAGTGGTATCAAAAATATCAGTCTGATAATAACATGCATGAGATGGCCTTCATCAACCTGTTTCTGTTTGGAAAAGAAAAAGTACACTATAATACTGTATCTGAGAGTACAAAGTATAATTTGCAGACAAATTTTTTAAATGCCAACAACCAAAATATTTACATCCACACCAAGAGGCCTCAAGTTGCAATCCTAATAAAGACTAGGAATTTTTAATTTGGAACGGAATTGTATTTGAGTGCACACATTCTCCCATAAGTGCTATAATACTGTATCTAAGAGTACAAGGTATAATTTGCAGACAAATTTTTTAAATGCCAACAACCAAAATATTTACATTCACACCAGTGTCACTGAAGTCCATGGCCTACATCAACACATTTTGTCATTAAGATCTCTCCTAAACTTTTAGTTTATCACAAGTTTGTGGGAAGCGTAGTTGAGAGGCTAAGTACAACTTGGCTTGGTTACCTATGAAGGGGGCTCGAGGTTCGAGTTGTGTTTACTGAGCGCCTAAAGGCAGCACGGAAAATTTTCTCCCAGATACCCCCCCCACACACACTGGTGAACACACAAGATTGGACTATAGCACTCTGAGCATGCTACAAGCATGAAAGTAGCACTATATAAAAGCTATAATTATTAAGTTTTCCATGCCTTAATTTATTTTTGTATTACTTGTCTCCATGTTTTAGTGAGATCTGTGTACTCTGAGTTCTGTGTACTCTGTGAGCTCTGGTTCAATACCTTTTGTGGACATGTCAGGGTGGGAGAATGTGTGCACTCATCTACAATTCCGTTCCAAATTTTAAATTCCTAGGGCTAAATTAGGATTGGAACTTGAGGCCCCTTTGTTAAGTAGCCATGCAGCTTATGCCACTAAGCCATATACTCTAATGCATGGTAGTTTATTTGTCGTGACATCTTAATTTTGGTCAGTATTGAATTCCTACGTCTTTTTTTTTCCTGCTTGACTACTTTAGCTTCTCTATTCTTTCATGGTGACTACTTGAGTCTCAATGTAGGCCGTATAAGTTCCTAGTTATGTCAGTTTCATTATGCACAATTCCAAAGTTCCTCAGGACTTTTATTCCTAAATATTTATTAGGTTTTATGTCAGTGCATACATGGCTATTGGTCATAAACAAGTTGGTTAGACAATTTTCTTTAATTTACTTGAAAGTGATTTGCTTTAGGTGAAAGTTAGAGAATGTCCAGTTGCATACTTTTATTTGTTTTTTTTACTTTTTCTTATTTTTTCAAAGAAGATACCAGACATTGTAATATTTCTTTCTTCATTTGTTCATCTCTTGCAATTATAAAAACACTTAGTATCATTGTCATTAAGTTTTTAATTCCTCTTTCACCATTTACATTTAGCATGTTCTTAAAGATTTCAACCCATTAATATCTTAACTCTTTCTCTCCGTAACTATTTACCTCATTCTGGTGGAATCAACATTGGTATCGTCAGTTAGGAGAAAAAGAGTTAAGAATAATCTAACAAGCAAACATTCTACAATCAATATGATAAATTATTTCAAAAAAAAATAAATAAATAAAACATACCCAGCAATGATCCTCATTAAACCAGAAGACAGGAAAACATCTAGAAAAACAATTATGGGTTTCATTCAAAAGGGTTTCGGAATAAGTATGCAAAAAAAATTAATCTAAAAGTTAAAGAAAAAATGTAAGTGCTTGCAGGACATTTCAAATTAATAAGAACACAATTTTTTTTTTACCATGACTAAAGTGTAAATTAGATTGTAAAATTTTGTTCAATTAAATTAAATAATTACATGTTCATGACACTCATCTGTAATTTTTTTCTCTATAATATATATGTAAATAAAGAAAACAAATAAATAGCTTACGATGAACACTGTGCAGACAGATTGGTCCGGTTGTAATGGTAATAAAGTTTAGTGTTGGTTGGCACATCACCATCATCACAGTCTCGCAGTGAATGTGTTACATACATTAATATGCCACCAAATATGACAGGAAGCAGCCTGAAACATTGGTCAACACATGTTACAGGCAACTGAGGTCCACATAGTCATCTTATCTTATCTTATCATTGATTGAATTTTGAATGACTTTTCTTAAATGTTTCTAAATAGCTTAAGAATGCTCAATCTTTATTTATTGAATGAGAATCAAGTTTCTTTCATTGATTTCCAAATAAATGCAAACTCTTGGAAAAGTTATTTAATTGTTTTCAGATAATTATGCATATCATTAAAGTGATACACATGAAAACTGAAAATAGAAATTAGACCAGTTCTCCAGAGAATCTACTAAAGATTTACTAGAAATAGAACCAGAGTGAAAGTTTCTCAAATCCAATCAATTCACAAAGCCAATCCTTATTAGTTCCCTTTAGAAGGTACAATGTACTTCAAATTAACTGAGTAACAGGACAGAGCTTGAAGGCAAAAAAAAGAAAAATTCAATTAAACTATGTTAATATAGAAAATAACACCTTTTGCACACTGCACTGCAACGAAACAAATGAAACCATAGACAGTCCTGTCCAGGGCACAAATCATGGACCCTCCAAGTCAGCAACTCCACAGAGCAGCAATAAAGGACAAGGTAAACACAGCACAAGACAATCCAAGACAAGACAATCCAGATGCTTAAAAATAAATCTCTCAGATTGTGTTTACCAGTCCTAAAATTTCCTACCCAAAGTTCAAAGTTCAACAGTCACATTTCTCACATTAAAAAAATATTGTACCACTAGATATAAAAGGAAGCTTTACTTATTTGTCTGCTTGCCAATATATATATATATATATATATATATATATATATGTATACATATCTATACCATAAAGTAGAATGTAAGGCGTATGTATGTATGCATGCGCTGAATAGAAATCAAAACAGTTTCACCAATCTTGATAAAACTTGGCATAAATGTTCCTTGGGTACTAACTGGGACCATAGTGTATGTATTGTAGCCCTAAAATAAACTTAAGACCCTCGAAAAAAAAAAGTTGACAGACTATGAAAGTAGAGTATCTTATAAATCTAGGCCATGTTTACCATGTTGACATGAGAAAAGATTGAAAGGATTTAGATCTAGATCTAATTTTAAGAAGTACACTTTACACAGATAGTTATTTACTTTGATATATGAAAATTACAAATATAGTCTATTGATTTCATTATTTAATAAATTAAGCTTCAAATTTGTGTTTCAAAAGCATTTTTACATAAATTCGTTCCTTATATCTGTGAATTTAGAATTCCTGACGTACATTCTCTCATTAGACATTACTCGAAAGGTTACACATCTCTCTATTCCTAGGTCTAAAACTCTAATTCAACTCTAAGATGATAGAACTTCTCTTCACAAAGATAGTTTTATAATTTAACACATGAACATACTAATTATAGTCCATTCATTTCATATTTTAATCAAATTAACATTCAAATTTGTTTTTCTAAAGCATTTTTTATACATTTGTTTGCTAAAGCTGCGAAGCCATGTTGAGATATATTCTAATAGTTTCATTCATGAATCGTGTAATCTAATAAAAAAAGGTCACGTATGCGCAGAGTAAAGCCTTCACGCATGCGCAGAATGAACTCTATCCATGAACATACAAAATAAAGTCTATTCATTTAAATTTTAATCAAATATTTATATAGGCCTACAAGCAAATGTTTTTATTTGAAAAATGAAATTAAGTCGATTAGCTTTTTTGATAGCTCCTTTCATACTATTTTTACGTTCACGTTTCCGCATTCGCTTTACTTATAAAATTATTATTTCGTTTAATGGATTACAAAGCACTCTCAGTGACCCGTGGGCACCATATGGCTAGTATATATATATATACATCATCATGTATATATATACATATACATTTTTTTTACATGTTCAGCTTGGTAAAATTTTATGATGTGTTTGATTCCGAAATAGAAAAGGTTGTTTGGTACTATATGTTTTGTTCTGGGCTATTTACAAACATTCCAGGTGTGAATTCTGGGGTCTTGAAGTAAACTGCTTTTCACTAGCCTTGAATATAATAAAAATGTCATCTTATCTTATATAACACAGACGCTACTTCAAAAAAGAACATGTTTACGTCATTGTCCATAAAGGTTAAAAACAAGTGGCTTTCCAAAGAAATTTGTCAGGACAGGCATAAGAAACTTGAGACATGATTTCCATTTTCTCCAAAACATCATGAATAGAATTCCATGTTACTTGTATATTGAGTAATGGAACATTCATTATTTTAACTGGCTAACCCAAAACCAAACCTTGCAGCTAATTAGTGGAGGTATGAGAACTACTCCCACAGCAGCCTGTGAAATAGACTCCAAAATTGAACCTTTTAAGTTAAGGCGCAACAGAGCAGCATTAGAAGCTATTGAGAGATACAGAAGGTTGGAGGATGATCATCCAAATAAATTACTAACACAGAGAAATAGGAAAAACAACCAAAAAAAGCAAAGGACTCTGATCCAACTTACTGACGAACTAGCCCTAAAACACCACCTACCCAATAACAGAGAAAAAATTACCAGGTTTTCAAACATTACACCTGGACTAAACTACAAACAACCAACCATCAAAACACATTTACTAAATAACACCTTAAAAAAGAATCAAATCCTCTGGAGCTCAAAGTAGGCACGCTTGAAACAATTGAAAGCTATCAAAAAACAGCTATCCATATTTATACAGACGGATCAGCTTTCAAAGCCACCATCAATGCTGGTCTTCCCTAAAAATAAACACTTTGAGATAAGCGCACCCTGTGGCAATTACCATAGCACTACAGACAGTGGAAAACAAATTATATGAAGGAGTGCAACCACCATCAGATATTGTTGTCTTTACAGACTCCCAATCTACTCTGCAAGCACTAAACAGCAGCACCTCAAACAGCCCAAGAGAGTTGACAACACTCATTGTGATAATCCATCAGATGATTTCAAAATTAAATATCAATATCACACTACAGTGGATCCCTGGACACATTGGCATCATGGGAAATGAAAAGGCAGATAAGCTATCAAAGGCAGGTTCATCTATGCAACAACCAGATAGACCTGTTAACTACCTCACCCTAAGGTCAATGTTAGTCAACAATCACAAAGAGGAGTGGCTCAACCAATGGGCATCAGGAAACACAGGCAAAGCCATGTACAAAGAAATGACTACGCCTAACAAACTGGACAGTATTAACTTCCTCCCCCGCAAAGAACAATCTACAATCTTCCAACTAAGAACAGGACACACACCGCTATTAAATTACCACCTGAACAAAATAAACTCCACACAACTCCCCCTTTGTAGACTATATCCTCTTTGAATGCCCCTCCCTAATCCACCTTAGGCAGACCCTACTTCCACTACAGCCCAATATAACCAACACCCTGTACGGTAGTGCTGAACAACTGAAGAAAACAGCACACTTTTTTTCCTAGGCACAGTCTGCAAAAGAGCTCACAGCTCAGCAGCAATAAAGCTGGCTAGAAGAAGAAGAAGAACTGGCTATAGAGGGCGGGGGGTGGGGGTGTTGAGTGGTAAAGTGCTTGGCTTCTGAACTGAGAGGTCCCAAGTTTGAATCCTGGGATTTCAAAGAAACCCTTAAATCCACACAAATCTAATGGATACCTGGAATATGTTGGGGAAGTAATGGTTGGCCTGTCGTTGTGCTGGCCACATGATACCCTCATTAACTGTCATCCATAAAAACAGATGAGCATTACATCATCTGCCTCATAGATTGTAAAGTCTAAAAAAGAGTTTCTTGACCTTACCTACTGTAGGCTTTGATTTAGAATGTGATGATGTCATAGAGTCTTCACAGAGCACATTATTTATTGGAGAGCTCTATGGTAGGAAAACTCCTCACCTAATAACAACTGCCAACTGATCATCTAATAATGTCAGTTCTAATTTTCTCATGGAAGAAATGCACATGCGTTAAAATTTCCATTAACCAGTAGGAGAAATAAAAACAGAAGCTAAGCTAAACAAATCTAGCACAACTCAAAACTTACCAAGAAACTATGTAGACCAAATACATCCATCTGTTGCTCACTACTTGTACCTAAATATAGAGACTATTTAATGTAAGTGGTTAGAAACAAAAACAAAACTACACTAAATATGTTGCCATGGTTACCGATCAAATAAAAGGTTTGAGAACATTAAAATTTTGTTTTTGTTTTATCGAAAATTAATTTTGTGAAAAAAAAAAATAAAAAAAAATATTAAAAGAATTCCAGCATTTGTCAAATTTCATTAAAGATTAATTATGGAATTTACAAATATGCAACCAAGATAATCTATGTTGCATAAAAAAGCAAACAAATCACATTTTAAAAATTGTGCTACATCCCCAAACAATTTTTAACAGTTCTCTAAATTTAAAGAAATTTTGAGTTTTTTTTTGTTACAAATATTTTTAAAACATTTTGGTTTTAAATGGGAGATGAGTGTGCCCATATTTTGAGAACATGTCAAATAAACAGAAGAAAAAAAACAACGTACCGTCATTAGATCCATGTTCATTGTGTCCACTAATCTTTTACGAAACCGAAAATAAGCTTCCAGTGCATATGTTATTGTCAGGAAAAATGCTAGTGTATAGGCACTCTTTAGATAATAAAAAAAGAAGGAAAAAACAGTATGCACATTTACATGAAGATTTATATACATTTTAGTTAAATTAAATTTAATGAAAACATTATGATAGAATCCCAGCTTACTGTTACTATAGCCATTAGGTACGCACAAGGACCTGGTGTTCCTGGATAGTTCATGGTTGATTTTACTGGACTGGTTAGAAATATAGACGAGGAGATGATCAAAAACAGAGAAGAGAACATGTCTGCAAGAGCAAGATGGAATGTTGGGAAAACCTGAAAATGAAAATTAGTAAAGAAATTTTTTAAAGTATTTTTCTGAAAAATTTCTAAACTATATCAACAGCACAAAGACCAGCTAGAACAAATAATTAAATCTTCCAATTACAGCCTACCTCTGGATAACATACTCTTTTAAGGTACACAGCACAGAGAAAAACTGATCCAGACCCAATAAAGCTGTTAAGAAAAAAGGAATATTTTATAATAATACGGTATCAAAATCATATTTTGTTTTTAAAAAGGGACTTAATATCTCATCTTCTACTCATCCTACAAGGATACATTTAGTACAATTGGAAATTGTACAAAATTATTAGCATACAAGATCTATATTCTATATGATGTCTACCTAATGCTTCTATCAGAATTGTTTAAAATTAAAATATGAAATTTGAAATGGATTAGATGTAATTCAACTTTTTTTTTTTAACCAAATAATTACCTTAATCCTGATGTTAGAAGACCCAAAACTGCAATAGTTTGCATCTGGAAGACAATGAACAACATTAGTTAGGTTCACTAAAATAGACAAAAGTGATATTAGTGGTATATATAGCATAGTATAGCATTGACTAATATTGAGACTCAAGAGACAATCTAGATTTTGGAAGAGTAGATTTATTAATATTATCTAGAGACTAAACGTAGATCTATTCATCTAGTCATTTATGAATCTAAAATTCTAACTATATAGTTAATATAGAATAGAAACTATAATAGACTCCAACTCTAGAATAATGAGATACAGTGCATACACTGTATCTAAGCTAGCTGATAATACTTTAATACTATACTCAATACTGACTATAGATCTAGATTCTAGATCTACTATAATATTAATACTAATTAATATTAATACTAAAATGTCTAAAATAAAAGTATAATATGTATAAAAATAAATTAAAAGTGATTAAACTAATTAAAGTGATAACTGATTTTTACTTTTATTTTTAAATTTTACTGATTACACTAATCTAGATCTAGTAATTAACTGTAAATGTAATTACAGTAAAAAAAAATTAGTGAGTGATTATCATTACCTGATTCTCTGAGAGAAGTTCGTGATGATGAGTGAAATCGCTAATTAGATCTATCATACTAATATTATTAGGACTATTCATTTTTTAACTACTCTGTAGATGTAGATATAGAAACACCCAAATTGTTCGGAACGTTTAAATCAAACCTAATCTAGATCTAGATCTCGATTACATTTAATCATGTTTTCCTTCCCTGTGATCGAGATGTTAATTTCGTATTTTGTGAAAACAATGTATAAACTTTTTAAAATATCCATCACGTGAATAATCTGTTTACTTTTGGTTTTTTTTAAATAGACTAACTAGATCACTGAACTAAATATAGTATAGAGTCGAGATATCTAGATAATAATCTAGAAAATATTATATTAATAGTCTTATAGACTATATAGAAATATATAGACTCTAGATCTAGATTTTAAAAAAAGATAGATCTAAATCTATATTATTTTTAACAAGTGAAAGTTTGCATTATTTACAGATAGATCTAGATAACACACACTATTTAAATTAGAATGATTATATATATCTACATAAAGGTAATGGATTTTCTCCCCTGTTGCCATGGAAAATCCCCCAACTAATTCATATTTTGATTTAGATTCTAGACTAGATTCTCACTAGATGTAGTTTATAGTCTAGAATCTAGATATTATATGTGATCTCTGAAGTCTAGATCTAGTTATTATTTGGATCTATCATCATCTCTATTTTTATATCTAGATCTAAATCTAGTTGTCTACTCTGTCTCTAGTTAAGTGAAATTAAGTCCATTGCTGATTTCATTGAATTTCAGGCAAGCCAAGGAAAAAGTTTGGAAAATGGAATCATCTCAAAAGGTTATCCTTTGTTGAATAAAATTAAAAATATTAGAATCTACTCATCTAGTTTCTATATCTAGAAATCTAGATCTATCTTGTACTAATAATACATAGATTAGTCATAGCTTGACTAGACTACTCGACTACTGTGTCTAGGTTTAATTAATTTATTAGTGTAAGCTCCATGAGACACAAAGATATCCTGATTAAATTTTAAACCAAATAGATCTAATCTAGTAAACATATAGGAGAATTATATAGAAATAAATAGCAATACTTAGTATAGCTATCCTATCAGCAATTCAATCCTTAGCCTAAGGCTAAGGATTAATATTTAACCCACTATGTAAAATATTAGAACATTCAGAAAAATGTAGCAGCATTATAAATCACCTAGATATATAGATACATAATGTTCTTATCAAAAAAGAAGATGACTACATCCTATGCCTATCAAATTAGAGCATGTTTTTTTCACCACTTGTTAAGAGAAATTAAAATAAAAATAAAACTATATACAAAAACAGCCCTAGATTTAGTTTTTTAAAAATATTTATAGTTTCCACAGTACTAAGGGATGGCACTACAGCGTCACATTCAGCTATGGTATATATGTATATAATGTCCACCCAACTTGTTGTTATGTTGTGGTTAAATATTCTGATTTATAAGTGAATTGAATGGTCTCAAAATCTGTTATCAAACCTGCCTTTTCATTGGTCTTTATCAATGATGTAGCTTTTTACTACTTTTTTTATTCCAAACAAACCATGAAGTACACCAATTGGCACTATTGCTTAATTTATTTCTGTCAATGCTTTACAGCAACTTGGTCCTGGCGGTGTTCCCTTGGATGCTTGCACATCAGATTATTACAGGACCAAAGATTTACCTTACAGATTTGAACATCCAAGTGAGTATTTGAGACTTTTTTTAACATGTATAATTTACATAAGCTACAAGTATATAATTTAGTTTATTTTTATATTAAAATATTTCCTTTCTTCTACTTTTTCATAAAAAACACTGAGTGAGTTTTACATATATTTCTTTTTTTTTTATTCAGGCTTTCAGGTTATATTCTCATTACTATCACTGGCAAACGCAATTTTTAAAAAATCCTGTGTCAATTTGTTTATTTACTTTGAGTTGCAATAAAATATTCCAGCAGTTGCATGTCTTTCTATAATATTGTATTATCTCTAAGGATTTAAATTACAATGTAGGTTATTAGACCTTGGTTCTAGCCTGCTCTGTGACATTCTTATACACTTTAATTTGAATCTTTGAGGATCTGGGAAACAAAAGTCTCAAGTAAACATAAGACAAATAACCCCGTTGATCATTGAAAAATCTTTTAAAAAGTAAAAGTTAAGTACCCTTTTCAGACCTTGCAATCTATAAGGGCAAATGATGTAAAGGTTATCTGTTTCTGTGGCTTAGGGTCAACAAGGGCGTTATATGGCAGCACAATAACCAACTGCCTTTACTTTACCCATTAGAGTTAGGTGGACTTGGGGTGCCCTGAAAAATCCCTAAATTCAAATCCCAGTCCTCACGAGGATTTGAATCGAGATCCCTTGGTTTGTAAGCCAAGCACTTTACCACTTTTTCTGCATAAGAAATATGTTACATCAGCTGTCTTAATCATGATGTTATATCCATGTAACAGTATTCAATTATTCTGATATTCAATAGATTTAAATCAAATTTACATGTCAATAAAGTCTCAAATATTTTTTTAGATGTAATGAAAGGATATGGTCAGAAACCTCAACATCCTATGTACACAACTGAAGCCTCAAAATATGGATCCAAGATGCCATCAGTCCACACTATGCCACTTTGTTTTCATGCCAAATCACAAAAATTTTCAGATGTAAGTCTCAGTTTAAACATGGATTAAATTAAATTACTTGATAGCTTATAGATCCTTTTTTTAAAAACAAAGCTTATCTAAGGGGAAGAATCCTCACTTATAACTATATCTCAATAATGTATAAGTTATTTCCAGTATTTGATATAAAACAAAATAGTTAATTAATTTATTGAGTAATTGGTTAATTTTGTAATTGATACATGTTTTGCTAGGTACAATAAATAATTGCTTAAAGCTTCAACTTGATCTGAGAATGGGTGTGGGAGAAATAATGTGTACATTTTATTTAAGGGGATTAAATCCTACATATTTAGCCATATATGCTAATACTAAAGTGTTAATTTCCCTTGTTGTTATCAAACTTAGTAATTAATTACCAGTAGTTAATTCACTAATTGGTTATTTTTTTTATTGATTCATGTATTCTCTGTGCCAATGAATAGTTTTGCAAAGTTTCAGCTTGATCCAAGAATGGGTGTGGGAAGCATAAGCTTTTGACTAGACAGAGTGAGTTGATATAAGGTTTGTAAAAAGAATATGGTAAAGGTGCTTTTATTTTTCTTTCTAGGAACTTGGTAAATGTGGAATGCCTCGCAACTTCTCCCTGAATACATCAATGGATAAAAGTATAATTTAATTGAGAATTAATATTTTATTCTGCATCTGTATGCATTTTCACATTTTTTGTTTTTTGGAGTTAAGAGAGAACACATTCATTGTAAAATTTCTGTAGAAAGCAATATGTCAAATGTAACTCTATTTCTTTGTAAAACTATCTGAAATGAACACTTTAGCTCTACAAAGTTTATTGTTCACAATTATGAAATGAAATTATTCTTGATTTTTTTTTTTAAATTGTAGAAAATTACAATTACTGGTACACTAATATTTTTGAACCTTTGTTTACATATTTTGTATTCTATTATCATTTGATGACATCAAAAATGTCACTGTTGCTTTGTATATACAATAGTGTAAACTTATTTTAAAGATGGTCTGTTTGATTTTTTTGTTTGTTTAATAATTTGAAATATTTTTAACATATGTAGATGTGGCTAGGAATCCAATAAGAAAAAAATATTTGCTCAAATTCATGGAAAAGAATTCAGCACCAGTAATTCATCTGGACATATAGATCACCTTTCAAGACAGATACCATTTATGTAAAAATAGACTCAGAAAAAATATTGAAATATTTTTATTAAATAAATACACTGTATATCACCAATATTGAAACTGATGGCCCACAATTTTATCAACAACATTAGCAAACATTTAATGAAGACAAAATTTTAAGGTCAACAAAATAGTAGTTAAGAAACAAAAACATAACAAACACAAAAGCTGATCTGAAACAATTTGAAATGCTACCTATACAAAGTTTCAATATAATTGTCATTTTAAAAAAACTAAATCATAAACATATGTAGAAAACATTATTTACAAATAAAGTGAATCCTTCAGCTAAATCACATTAATAAATGAACCACTTGTTCTGGAGTTCTAGGGACTATGTTCTGGCCATCCCTGTAGTTATTCTTTGGGTCAATGATGGCATTGTAAATTTGTTTGTAGGCTTGACACACCAACTCTACTGATCTTTTCTTGGCAGATGCCCTAGATTGACAAATGGTCAAAAAAAAAATATATAACAAAATTATGAATTCCCAAATTCAGTAAGTAACTATTTCTAGAATTAAGTAAGAATGTAAAGATACACCTATCAAATATAAGGGGGAAAAAAAGAGAAAAAGTATTGTGTGGAATCACTCAATGAACTTCTCTGTTTGTTGTGTTTGTTCTCTTTTGTGGAATGTAGTTTTTAATTGAAAAACAAGTCAGTGTAATCACAATAAATTTCCAATAAAGTAAAAGTAAAGTAATAAAGTACAGTTCCCCTTTCAGACCTTGTGGTCTATAGGGCAGATGACCTTTACAATTTTCAATACAGATCAATAAAACAGTTTTAGTCTTTTTGACAAAAATATTCCTTTGAACATATTGTTTCAATAATTATGTCAAAACACAAACTGAGATAAGTTTATTACATCTTTAAATTTTAATTATCCAATATTTTTTTATTAACCAGTTCTAGATCTAAAAAGCATATAAGAAAATTATACTAATACTTATTCTTGAACAATCTGGACTAAATATTTGAGAAATGTATAACAGACCTAGTAGAAGATGATTGGCCCTATTTTAGAATGACTAGACTATAGACAAGACTAAAGGATACTTTAACATTTGTTTACACAAGAAATGAAAAGAAACTAAGAAGAGAAACTTGAATTGAAAGGCAAGAAAGACTTTACTGAAGGAGGCTAACAACAAGTGGGCTGATTTTTTTTTTCAAGCATACAAAAACCTTTTTAATAATTTTGTTATATAGTTCACACGATAAAGAGTTGCTGAATTTAAAAAATCACATATATGTCTTGAAGTACCATACTGGCCTAATATCTAAATGGATAGTTCTAGTTGATCTCCTACTAAACAAACTAAATTATTCTAATATCAGTGTTTATTATCATACAAATCAAACTTAAAAAGTGTAAAAGTTCCCCTTTCAGATCTTGCAACCAATAGTGAAGATGAAATAAAGGCCATTTGTTTCTGTGGCCAACAATTAACAAGGGGGGCATGTATCCAGTACAACAACCAACTGCTTTTACTTTTCCCCACCTAATGTCAGGTGCACATTAATTAGAGTTGTGTGGACTCTGGGCACCCTACAATAAAATCCAGAAAAACAAATCCCGTCTTCACTAGAATTCTCCTCAGTTTGGGAGGCAAGTGCTTTACCACTCAGCCACCACGCCCCAACAAAAACTGTTCTCTACCAGTGGTAAATTTAAATATTCCTCGTATAGGCATGTCTTTAGCAACAGCATCCTTTTAGTCTCAGATGTGTATTCTGTGGCTTTGTAAGTGGTTTCAGCAGTCACAGCTCTAACTTACCAAAATAGATTGCATTAGCACAAAGTCATCTCCCATACAGCCCTGCTGTCAAACAATATGCGGTGCTTCTAAACTGTCCACACCAGCATTGATCAGAATATCACTATTTGTAGTGTAGTCTGGCCATTGTATGCCCATGAGCAGCCACCTTTAGTGAAAGTATTCAAGAAGCCTTTGTTGTTTTCTGTATAGTAGGTCTCAAAGCCATACAAAACAATTGTTAAGCACTGATATTTGTTGGCAGATGGAGCAATACATTCTTGTTTGAAAGCTGCCCAAGTCCAGATGGTTAGCTACTTCTCTCAAAAGTAATGTGTCATTAGATACCATGTTTCCCAGATATGCAATGTGGTACACCACAATGAGGGAGTGGCTATTCATGGTGATCTTTATTATAGAATATCTGGTACAACACTTCTGTTTTCCCTAGGTTGATTGTTAGATGTAAGGAAGCATGACGTAAACTAATTTGTTGACAGCAAGCTGAAGCTCATGTCCAATGTGAACAAGTAGGGCACAACCATCCACATAAAAAAGTTCTGTGGTGATCTTCTCTTTAGTTTTAGTATAGGACAGTAGGCACTGTTGGTTGAATATACTATTCTCTAAGTGAAACATGACATAGGTCAAGATTGTACCTAACTTGACCTTTTGTCCCTGGCTGTCTGATAATGGACAGGAACCCTGTAGGGCACTTGAATTAGCACAAAGCCCTCCACAAACCATAGCAGCTCACTGGATCAAAAGCCTTAGCAAGATCTACAAAGGCTGCATATATGTCCATCTTCTGTTGCATTTTTCTTGCACATGTCACATAACAAAAATGAAACACAGTTATGAATAAAAGAAACAGGCAATCATTGGTCAGTAAATAGATTAAATATGTGATTGTAAGCATAGAATTATACATATATTAAACATAAATGAATAACAGCACCAGGGACCAAGTTTTTAAGAGAGAAAATAGTGAATTAAAATGCTACGAAAATAAGGGCATGCGCCGACCGAGGCTCGAACCTGTGACTCCGGATTCGACACCACCGCCTAGCGATAACGCACCAAGCGAAACTAACCTCTAGACCATCGGAATGTCCAAAAAAACATTCTTCTGATCCAGAGTCATTTCGCCCGTATGCAAATTACCACCCCAGTGGTCAAAGGTCACAAGCCCCAGCTAGCCCCTCCCCCACCCTCGCAGCATCCGTTCACTAACAATTTCGATAGAGCCTACACAGACAGCCGTTAGGCATGTATTAGACAAACGATGGCTCTATCTAATTGTATATCTCTCACAAAGACAAGTGGACAACATAAACACATTACATATAAAAGCTTCAGTGGGTACGAGCAATAATGCTGTAAATGTAAACATAGAGTTGAAGCTAGGTGCTGAAACAAATGATACATACATATATTAAACATAAATGAATAACAGCACCAGGGACCAAGTTTTTAAGAGAGAAAATATCGCTAGGCGGTGGTGTCGAATCCGGAGTCACAGGTTCGAGCCTCGGTCGGCGCATGCCCTTATTTTCGTAGCATTTTAATTCACTATTTTCTCTCTTAAAAACTTGGTCCCTGGTGCTGTTATTCATTTATGTTTAATATATGTATGTATCATTTGTTTCAGCACCTAGCTTCAACTCTATGTTTACATTTACAGCATTATTGCTCGTACCCACTGAAGCTTTTATATGTAATGTGTTTATGTTGTCCACTTGTCTTTGTGAGAGATATACAATTAGATAGAGCCATCGTTTGTCTAATACATGCCTAACGGCTGTCTGTGTAGGCTCTATCGAAATTGTTAGTGAACGGATGCTGCGAGGGTGGGGGAGGGGCTAGCTGGGGCTTGTGACCTTTGACCACTGGGGTGGTAATTTGCATACGGGCGAAATGACTCTGGATCAGAAGAATGTTTTTTTGGACATTCCGATGGTCTAGAGGTTAGTTTCGCTTGGTGCGTTATCGCTAGGCGGTGGTGTCGAATCCGGAGTCACAGGTTCGAGCCTCGGTCGGCGCATGCCCTTATTTTCGTAGCATTTTAATTCACTATTTTCTCTCTTAAAAACTTGGTCCCTGGTGCTGTTATTCATTTATGTTTAATATATGTATGTATCATTTGTTTCAGCACCTAGCTTCAACTCTATGTTTACATTTACAGCATTATTGCTCGTACCCACTGAAGCTTTTATATGTAATGTGTTTATGTTGTCCACTTGTCTTTGTGAGAGATATACAATTAGATAGAGCCATCGTTTGTCTAATACATGCCTAACGGCTGTCTGTGTAGGCTCTATCGAAATTGTTAGTGAACGGATGCTGCGAGGGTGGGGGAGGGGCTAGCTGGGGCTTGTGACCTTTGACCACTGGGGTGGTAATTTGCATACGGGCGAAATGACTCTGGATCAGAAGAATGTTTTTTTGGACATTCCGATGGTCTAGAGGTTAGTTTCGCTTGGTGCGTTATCGCTAGGCGGTGGTGTCGAATCCGGAGTCACAGGTTCGAGCCTCGGTCGGCGCATGCCCTTATTTTCGTAGCATTTTAATTCACTATTTTCTCTCTTAAAAACTTGGTCCCTGGTGCTGTTATTCATTTATGTTTAATATATGTATGTATCATTTGTTTCAGCACCTAGCTTCAACTCTATGTTTACATTTAAGCATAGAATTGTAACGATTTTATTGTTTGACATTTTCAATCCTGTACTTTATGTAAGTATGTATTAGAATTTCTGAGCCTTTAAATCAAACACCAACTTGAGCTGTGATCACTATGTCATCATTGACAGACAGATAATATAATTAATAATGCTTGTACAGATGTAGATGTTCAGACAAATATGAAGTGCAGTAAAACAGTGTAGCATTAAATTTCAACCAACCTGACAGTTGAGCTAAGAATAAGACTGCACTGTGGCAAAGTCAGGCTGTCTGGTTGCGCCAGGTAACTGTCAAACTTGTTCTGCGAATAAAAAAAGAAAAATGTCTAAACTTAAAACTTGCTATCATTTACTTACAAAATAATCAATAATATTAAGGATACCAATTTTATTTTAACATTCAATTGTAAGTAAACTTACCATGGCTGATTTAATGGCAATCTCATCCAGGCCAGATATTGAGGATAGTGGGCCCTGAAAGAAAAAAGAGTTCACAATACATAACAGACATCAAGAATTAAACCTCAAGAACAATTTGTCTTTGTATTACTATCCACTGTGAATTATGAACCTAATTTATTTAGCTGGCAAAATCAAATCATTTTCAGTCTCAATTTTTACATTTTTTTATAGTATATTTTTGCGAGACATCATTACTGAATTAATATATTGAACGAGACCACAGGTTATTGATTCATACATATAGCACAGCAACCTAGGCATTCTCCTGAAATATGACCAACTTGATATAAGGATTAAAATGATCACTTCCTGATCTGGTATGATTAACCAGAATCTATATCCACAAATGTGTACATTTAACTTAACGAAACCCCACTGAGCCCACTTACTTTGTAGTGTGTTTATAATCTGTGTACTTACGTGCTCAGGCCTGTGTTGTTGTATGGAGCCATACATCTGTGCCAGTCCAACTCTGTTCAGAATATAGGACGCTTGTTCACTGACCAGAGTATCTAAGTGAGCCTCAGTCTGTTTTGTGTAATAAAAGAAAAAAGCAAAAATGATCAAATAAAAGAGATTAATATAAAAGATATCAAATTTTTTTTTTAAATCAATGAGCTAATATTAGAAGTTTCTATTACCTGTTTTTGAGCTATTCATATAGAAAAAATAAATTTCAAATGCCAAATAATTTTTTAGATGCCATAACAAAATATTAAAATCAAATCAGCTGAAACATTTTTAAAATAACCAAAATACCAAATTAAAAAAGAACACACTAAATAATAATAATAAAATTAGGATTGGCCCAGTAGTTCCTCATGGTAGAACCTTAATTTTTTAAAATTATTTTTAGCAAGCAAAGTAAGACAAACCTGAGCATTCAACATTTCCAGCCTGGCATCAGTAAACTCATACAGTGACAAGGTTGTGTTCATCAGGTGGATAGAGTTAACCATGTAGGCAGCCATGTCCACAGCATTCAGTCTACTGGCGGACACTGAACACATCTGGAGAAGTGGGTCAATAACACAGGCCAGGATCTGAGGAAACAATTACAGTTTGGTCATAGAGTTATTTTTCTGCTCTAAAATGATTCTTCTGTCCAAAGTTATTTCATCTTTTTTAACACTGAACCAAAAGCTATGTATTGAGTGGATTTGTTTTAACAGCAAAACATGATGGAGTAACTACTGTGTTGGTTTTGTCCATTTGCTAAGTTTGTGTCTTAAAATTAAAAAGCATTAATAAAAGTCTGATTTAAAAGTCATTGCCAACATGTTCAAAATAATGTTATACTCACTGTTTTCCAAAAGTGAGTCTTTTAAATTGTGTTTACTATCAAAATTTATATGTATATTTAAAAGGGAGTCAATTAGTGACCTAGTCTTTGATATATATTATGGTCTCATATTTCTATAAAAGTTTTTATTGAAACTGCCGTAAAATATTTCATAGAAATTAAGCATAGATGTGTTTAAATAGTTTTCTTATATTTCTATAATTTTTCTTTTGTTGAATATAGGTATATTCAATATTTTAGATTATTACTTTGTTGTTGTTTTTTACACAAATGGCAGAAACTTTTAAACATGTTGCTCCAAGAATCCTACCTGTTTGTAATCTTGTTTCTTATCATCAATTCTAACAACTGAAGCATCATGACATGCCAAGACATCTCGTAGTAACTGTAAGGTCTGAGTCAAGGATGATGTAGCACCTAGGTCAGGAGGGGGAAGCTCAACCTGGACACGTTTAAAAAATTCAATGAATGATTAAAACAAGCCAAAGGAAAGACAGAAATTAAAATTCAACCAATTATATGTTTCTTACTTTATCCAACAATCTATTAGCGTGGCTGGTGAGACTGTTGAAGAACATGCGATGACTCAAATCTTGTATTTCTGCCACAGTTGTCAACAAAGCCGCCTCGCTACTAATAATTTGGCTGCAGCAAAGATATAAACAAACAGTTATAAAAATGTCTAGCTTTCAACATGTGCTTACATTAAAATACAAACAGTAATAAAAATGTCTGGCTTTCAACATATTTTACATTGAAATACAAAGCTGTGTTAAACAAATGACCAACAAAAAGCTAGGATTTAACTTACGTGATAGTGTGGTGATAAAACTTCAACAAATTGTCCAGCTTGTATAATATAACTGGGTCCTGCTCAGAAACCAACACTTGTTCAACTCGAACCTAATTGAAATAGTCAAATAAAAACAAATTATAGCTATCAACTTTTTCTCTCCGTAATTATTTTCCATGTTCTGATTGAATTATTCATTTTGCTCATTTGTGTTTCACTATTCATCCATCTCATCTCTGCCTGTGGTCCCTTCTGGTCCCTTGCCCTGCTATGTTGGATGCAGGCTTGCAGAGGGTGTCACCAGCGTCTCTGAAGGATATCTACTTCAATGGGCTGCTGTTTTGTTCTTTGCCAAAGTTTTTCATTTGAGATCTTGTCTGGCCAGCGGATCATAAAAATATTCCTCAGGCAGGTATTGATTCACTATCCAGTTATGATTTAACTTCAATAACTTTTTGGTATGTAATCAGGAAATGTTATATTAGGTATATAATTAAAGGAGAATGCATATTCTTTTTATATAACACAAATTAAAATTTATACATCAAAAATTAATTTAGTTTAATGGGGTGAAATCAACATTGGTATCGTCAGTTAAGAGAGAAAGCGTTAAAGCATAGCGAGTCCTTTGGAAGAGTAAAACAGAGAAGAATGAATTTATCTAATTAGCAAAAAACTCAATAGTGCCACAAAGGCTCAACAGACAAGTGAAGGTGATAATGGAGTTTGACCAAACTGTATGTTTAACTTCAATAACAGAAAATTAAGTCTTTTATTCCTTTGGCAATTCCCTTATTTAATAGAAGCCAACTTTCTGATGTAAACTTCACATGTAATGATTAATGATGACTACAGTTCCCTTCTCAGACCTTGCAATCTATGGGGCAGATGATATTAGAGGTCATGTTTCTGTGGTCCATGGTTAATGAGGGTGTCATGGTCAGCACAGAGACCAACCGCTTTTACTTTTCCCCAACTATTGTCAAGTTAGAGCTGGATGGACTCAGGGGCGCCCTAAAGGTCCCGAAATGAAAAATCCCAGTCTTCACCAGGATTCATACCCAGGACCCCTCGGTTTGGAAGCCAGGTGCTTTACCTTCAACCACTGCACCTAATGATGACTATGAATGTAATTTTCATTTTCTATCTTTGTCATGTTTTGTTATGTGTAATGCAGCATTGTAAGACAAATTTCCTCAAGGATAAAACTGAGACAAATCACAGATATATAAAAACCATATCATCTATATATTTTCATACAATGTCATATTTATGTTTATCATACCGTTTTTATAAAGTTTATTGAAAGCATTTAGCTCATTCTTTATTTTCAGAATGGATTTCAAAGCAGGCTGAAAATAATGTTAACATACACACCTTAAATGGTGTACAAACACCCTCTGTTATATGGCCTAATATTTCCTCCAACTGTATTACATTAGCTGCAAGTGGATATTGTTAAATTAAGCAAGTGTAAGACACATTATTATTGTACAAAGCAATGAAAAAAATTAATTTAAAAAAACAATAAAATGATATTCCTATTAGAGAAATTGGCATTATTAATTAAACAAATATTTATAGATTCTTTCGTTAAGTAGAATTTATGTATTTACCAGAACAATTTTTCACAAGGGACTGAAGATATTCTTTTTCTGAAGCAGATGATTGGTGGAGCCATGCCAACATGTCACCAACATAACGAAGTGGATCATGGGAATGAAGCTCTATGGGTCTTGGGGTGCCACCTGGACCTGTTGTACATAAATATGGCAGAGAATTATTTTCTAATGTGTAAAACAAAAATACCCAAAGTTTGAAAAAAAAAATCTATGATTATATTTGAATGATTATTCAATTTAAATTTTCCAAAGTCACCAATTTTGAATTGAAAAAAAAAAGACAATGTGATTATTTGAAGACCAATTTTCTACCTCCACGAGTTAGTGCGTCAATGAATCCTCTAACAACAGCACTTCTTCTTGCCTTACCAAATTCATCCAAAGAATATCTGCAAAGTTTCAGAAATATAAAGTGAAGTCAGTCTATGAGTGAACTAGGACAAAGCACTTAAAAGTTGTTTCCCTTTCTGGAAGAGACTTTTGTGGTCAGCAAAATGGCTGCCTGACTTTAGTTAGATCTTAATCTCTTTTGTTTCAGATGTTTCCTAGGGATTGAAGATTATTACATCCTAGCCCAAGGATGGTGATGGATGATGGTGAAAAGGATTTGAACATAATATCTGAGAACCTTAACAACATATAATTAAAATAAAATAATTGAATTGAAAAAGAAATAATATGTGCTTTGTGGGGAGTAATAATATAATCTCTGGAACCAATAGAGGAAGAGAAAAACTGGAAGACCAAAGCAAACATGAAGGCTATAAACAGAACAAGGGGTATTGTACAGAGTCTGATGGCAAAGTACTGTTGCAGTCTCAAGCACCACTGGGAATAATTGGACTAATAAATCAATCATATAATCTTATAGGAGAGCTTATTAAAAATGAATGATTTCATACTTTAAGAGCACAGGTCTATCTTGTAGAGCTTCCACTGCTTGACATAAGAGATAACTGACATCAGGGGTGTCTTGAGTCACCTGGCGGCACTGATCTGTTAAAATAGTGATTACATTTATTTAACAAACATTTTAGAGCATTTATCTTTGGTGCAAATTTTAAATGTTTTACAGTCATTAAAAAAAACCCATAAAAGTTTATAAAATTATACCTGATAGTGAAATTGTTGCTAGAAAATAAGTTTAAGGGCAAGGGAGGTAAAAAAACCCACAAAAGTGTGCAGTTTAATGTCTGGGCTGGTTAGTGATTGGAGATCTGCCAGATATGTAATGGGTTAAGTTACAGACAGTAGGGATGACTTGATATTGGTTAGCCATTCAAAAATCATTTTTGATGAAAATTGGCAACACTAAATGTTGTGGAAAACATTTTCACATACTATAATTTTTTTAATAACTTTATTCTATCCAGGACTGCAAATAGATGCTCACAATCTCAAAGAAGTCATAGGGATATGTGTTGTCTATCAGAAAGTGCATTTGAATTTCATAGTGCTTTATAGCCTTGTATGACAGAATGATAATGTTTACAATGTGCCTATGCCTGAATGAAAAAGATTAAAGTTTGATATAAGTTTTAAAATTGTGGAAGGTGGTGGCTCTAAAGAATTCTGAAACATTGATTCATAAGAAGAATTCTTTACTTTGGGTCCATCTGTATAATCTTTCATAGGCAGACTCTTGGTGTAAGGCCATGGACTCCATTATCTCCAACCTTGACATTGAAAAGAATAAAAAATTTATTTCAAATTAGTTAATACACTTTAATAATATCTACCACCTCTTTATTTATTTTAATTATATAAATTTACATTAAATTTGTAATCTAAACATTTTAGAAAAAATCATATAATTAATTTGAACTAAATAAAAATTTTGATTTCTGAATAGTTTGCTGTATAAGACAGACACCAAAAATCATGGTTTATTAAGACATGCCTTGGGCTTCTGCAAATCTTAAACATTCATCTCCATATTTTTTTAATAGTATAAGATTTTAGATTTAGGTAGAAAGCTGCTTAATATTAGGAATTCAAGTGAAAAATATAAACTTATGTCTAAAAGTTACGAGATTCAACAGTGCAAAAGAGCATGTCTAGATAAAGAATGTATTAAAATTAATGTTTTAATAACTTTCTCATTTAAAGTATTTTTTAATGGTTTCAAAAAAGGTAATCAGCATAATTTTGATAATAAAAAAAAATTTATCTTTATTGGTCATATGACAACCTTACATGGCACAGTACTTTTTAAAAATTCTTTTTGTATAGTGGATCTGTCATGCTACAAGCATCCATGTGCTCTGGTCCAATCCTTTCTGTGGGTCTGTGGGAGGAGGGGTGTATCTGTGAGAAGGTTTCCATGCTGCCTATAGGGGCTAAGCTTACACAAATGAGCTTAAGTCAGGATTCCAACTTAAGCTCCCTTGAAAGATAGCCAAGCGTTTTTGCCACTGAGACACACATTCCACTTGTTAAATAAAGCAAGAAAAAGACCACATGTGGATGAAATTAAGATGAGACTAGCGTATACCTCACTGATACACTGACGCTTCAGAGAAATGGCACACATTTGTTCAAGATTTATCTTTAAACCCTCAGAGACGCTGTCATGGTGTTAAAAGATTCAAGTTTACAAACTATTTATACTTAAAAATCATTCATTAAAAGAAAATGTGTTCACTCTCACCCTGCTGTTTGATGATTTGTGCGTAGAAGAAATTTACAGTCACTGTGAATCTGTTTCACCTTGGCTAGAGCTTTAAAAAAATCCTGATGTGGAAAAAAAATGTGTACATTTTTAAAGACTTTGTAAACAAAGTAAGACTTACTCAATATGATGTTTGGTAACAGTTACCACAAATTATCTACCTACAGCATGCAATCCTCCATCTCTAGTGCCACGAAGAATTTTTATTTCATCGGGCTTAAGTTGAAATTTCTCCAGAAAAGCATTAGCCACCTGCTCTCTCAACTGTAGTTTTTGACTAAATAACAAAAAAATAGAGGCATGAGTCAACAAAGAGAGGCAGGACTTAACAAAAAGAGACAGGAGTTAATTAATTAACATGATGGATCTCTTTGTATTTGCTTAAGCTTCTATCTATAGATTATAGATAATACATAAAAACCAAAGGGTTACCTTTCATTGTGCAGTGAAGTGGTTTGAGAAATAAGGTGGTGAGTTTTGGCTTTAGCTGCCTAAAGAAATATGATTCAAACAAACAAAAATACTAATAAGTTAGATGTATTCATTTAAAATTAATAAAGAACACAGACAGAATCTTCAAAGGACTTTGTTAAAGGGAATGAATATAAGTAATAAAGTTTATAATTAATAATTTACTAATAAAGCATTGCTTTTCAAGTCTCAGGATAAAAGAAGACAGCAAAACTTGAAAAGACTATGGAGATGTATTGTTATCTCACAGAAAATGTACAAAGCTAAAACACTTAAGATTAGTAGATTAAAATTAGACAAAGAAGAAGGGAGAAGAAAGAGAACAAGTGGTAAATAACATGAAAATATGATTGTTTGATACAAATATAACTTACAAAATGAACAAAGAAAGCATACACATCTATTCAATTCAATTAACATTTATCATGGATTAATATACTCATGTTAATATTCTAGAGATGTGAATGGTAAAAAAAAAAAATACCTTAAGACGATTTGTCATATCTTGACAACATTCATTCATAGCCTGAACATCAGAATATGCACTGTCAAGTTGCTAGACAATGGAAATGTTAACATATCAGTTATTTAAGGATTAATCAAAAGTTAAGTACTATTTTAGAATACAATTATTTTTTTTTATTTATTATTAAGGAATATTGTATATATTGCTCCAGTTACAACAAGAGCCAGTCTTTCTAAATGTTTATTATTGTTACATTAAATAAAATTTTCCCACAATATGTAAAAAGAAATTTAAAAAAATAGTACCTCTTTCACTGCTTGGAATGCTGATAAAAACTCTTCATTAATGGCAAGGCTTCTTTTTTCAATATCACTTCTTAAGTTCCTACGGCTGCGTAAATTATTCTCAGTAAAAAATATTGACAAAGCTTTCAGAGCTTCTAGCATCTCCTAAAAAATAAAGATATTTGGAAAAAAGTTTTTAAACTATAAACTAAAGTGTTAAATTTTACTTACCATTTTGTTGTGGTATCTTATTATTGATTAGCTGATACCTGTACTTAGATTACTAGATACAGTTAAAATTTTAGTATAGGTTTTTTAATTTGCTGGAGCCTATATGTCCACGAAGAAGTGCTCTACAAGATGAACCAAAGTGGATCTATGACTGAAGAAGGCCAACAACAATGTCCCCAAAGAATTCTACTACTCCTTAAATAACTTTGCTTTGATTCTCACGTGGAACAGTAGTAGGGAACTCAGTTTTTTAGTCTTAGTCTTTTAGGATGAAAGACCTTTGCTTTTTTAATCCAATAGTTTAAGAGGAGCACCCTGTCCCATCCACCAACTTTAGTTATAAGTCAATTAGTGAGGGGAGGTGCAGTGGCTGAGCAGTAAAGCCTGGGGGTACAGGGTTCAAATCCTGAATGAAGACTGGGATTTTTATTTTCCAGATTTTTTGGCACCTTTGAGTCCACCCAGCTCTAATGGATACCTGACATTAGTCTGAGAAATGTAAAGGCGGTTGGTCATTGCGCTGGCCACATGACACCCTTGTTAACCACAGGCTACAGAAACAGATGACCTTTACATCATCTGCCCTATAGACCACAAGGTCTGAAAGGGGAACTTTTGCAATTAGTGAGGACTTTAATTTCCATAAAATATTTGAGCCAATCTAAAAGTTTTAGCACCACCAACCCAAGATACAATTTAAGTTCCACAACACATCGCACAAATAATGATATTTTTTGGTTTGTCAGATTTTAGATTTAGACTTTACATCTAGCCCTTATCTCTACCCCCCCCCCCCACCTGAAATAGTATTTTTTTACCCAACATTTATTGCATGCAAAGATATAGTTAAATACTTTTGCCTCAATTCCTCTTCTGTAGTCCACCCATTCTGGATGGATAAGTTTTGAGTCAAACTGTGAGGGCTCTGATTTCTATGAAACTTTTGGGTTCACCACCTCAAAACCCCAGATACAATTTATTATATAAGAAACTTTGATGAAAGTAAAATTTGTCAACAAATTAACACTCATGAAATCAACATATTATATACATTGCAGTGTACTGCCTTTTTTTTTTAGAAAAGGAATGTGAAATATAATGCAAGCAGAAATACATGCTACCCTCTTTCTTTTCTTTTTAAGAGATGCATTTCTTACTGGAAATTGTTCAACTAGTCACCACCAGCAATTTCAGATTGTCATTGGAAAGTGAATTTGTTTGAGAGTTCTTATTTGCATTAGGCTGATAAAATATTCTTTACGTTGACAACCTTGGAATTCTCAGGTCCACTACTATGAATATTACATAATTGGCAGTTGACTGTCTATTCCTAAAGTTACTAGATCACAATATTACTTTTAAGAGATAGTATATAATGTTAGTTGCAATTGTCCTGGCTGTTGTTGCATCAAAGATTGGATGGACCTGTCAATCAAAGAGATTTTATTAATGGCAAAAAAGACAGGAATGGAGAAAGATAGTCAACAGATCATGTGTGGTGCCCCAATGGTTTGACAGACCAAGGGTTAGGTGAAGGTACATTTACAAATGAATATGCTCCACCCCAATTTTTACGTTTGAACTTTTATAGCTCCGTAATGGTTAGTCCTAGGAAAAAACTGGAAACATTTCTATAAACGTGTCATCCATTTGTCAATAAACGTAGATATTTCATTGTTTTGTTACACTTAGCATAGCTACAATACTATATGGGGCCGTCCATAAAGTACGTCACGCTATTTTAGGCCATTTTTGACCCCCCCCCCCTCCCCCCTGTCACAAAGTGTCACAAATCTCGGGACCCCCCCCCCTAAAGTACGTCACACTTTAAAAAAAATTTAATTAACAACTAATTAAAATTTAATCGAAAACTTAAAACGCACTTCACTATTAAACTGCCTTAAAATATAAATATTAAAAGAACTATCAGATTATTAAATGACTTTAATAGTAGAATAACTATTGTCAACAGTTGTCACAGTTATTCTTTGAAACAATAACCCAATCAATTGAATTTGAAAAAAAATTGCAAAAATTAGACTTGACAATTATATAATAAACATCAATTTATATCTGCTACCTTTTCATTTAAAATGGGTGAGGTCAACTTTTAGATAATCTTCCGATTATGGATTCTATTGACACAGGATAAGAAATAGATTAGCGAAACTTGACCTCAACCAGTGATTAAATAATAAAAATGATTAAATAATAAAAATGGAAACAAAACAATGTGACTAAAAAAAGGACTAGATTGACAAATTATGTGAGCAGCTCTTGTGCTATATTGAATATGTTTATATAGTGGGCCAGTGAATTATGTTTAATTAAAAAAATATTCACTAGACATCATCCATCCATGGTGAAGTGAAGTGTTCATCCATAGTTACGACTGGCATATATCTTTCCCCATCATCGTTTTCTGGAAGGATAATTGCAGACAGATCAACTTCATCCTCATCTAGCCACTCAACATCCTCTGAATGTGCATTTTCCATTCTGCCAATAATTGCCATGAGTTCTCTTTGCCTTCTAGCAGCGACTCTCAAAGGACGGATGCGTTTTATCTGAGTTGATTCTGGAAAATTTTGGGTTGGCACATTCTCCTGCGCCCGAGCTCTGTGTTGTCCTGTATGTTTCTTCAACATTGTTTGTGAGGCAAAGTATAAGTGACACACTTTGCAAATTCGATCAAGTAAGCTGGTCTGCAAAGATGGACAATAAAGATCATATGGTTGTACTTTAAAAACTCCTGTTGATCTGGGCATAATGTCATCAAATTTGAGAGTTTGTGCCACAAACAATGAAGGAAATTTATGAGCATCTGCATCTGCTCTTTCTGAAGCTCTGAGTCCATCAGTTGTTTGGTTGATTGGGATTGGAGGAGGAAAGAATCTCGAAGGTAAAACGTTGAAATATGAGCTCCGTACCTTGTCGCAACATTTTATGTCCTGACATTTCACAATTTGAGTGAAGTATTGGCTGGTGCGAACATGATTGTCAAACCATTCCTGATCCTTCGACATCAGTCCTGCTGCATCCAATTCAGATTTCTCAGGGTTGATATACTCTGCAACGGTTGGAAATTGGTCAACAATCACATGCGACCAGATTTCAGCTAAAGTTTCACCTGCAAACTTGAAGTTTTTTCTTTCCAAATCGTCATTGATTGTTCTGCCCTGCGAATCAAGGTGACTGCCATAATGTTCATTCGGCAATATGACACCAGACAGTTCTCTGCTCAGTGGAGCCATTCGACGTTCCACGCGATTAAAAGCACTTCTTCCCGGTGCATTCGTTGCAAGGAATAAGGCATCAAGATTATTTTTAACGAAGTGATGGATTGCAACTTCAATTACTTTTTGATAGCGAGGATTTTCATCTGGCCCTCCATCCACTGTAAAAACAACAATAGGTTTTATCACATTGTCTCTTTTATCTTTTGTTATTTCATCGAATTCATCCAAATCCAATAGTCTTTCGAAGTCTAAGCCATGAGCAAAAGCAGTGGATGACGAATGCTTCCCTGATCGTATTGCTATGTATGTTGGACCTGAATAGCTTACAACTTCCGGTTTTCCTAGTCCATTTTTTTCAATGCGAATTCCAGCATAAACAGATGGAATAAGTTTGTGTTTAGCTGCAACAACCCAATCGTGGTCTGGTAAACTGACACGATATTCCACATGCATTAGCAATGGTGCTTGTTTATTTGCTGCGGTCAATCCTATTGGAACACGTGCTTTATCATCCTGGCTAATGAAGCACACTTCGTTAGGTCCGAGCACTGATGATAATTCCTCTAAATGTCTCAATGTGGCTGTGCAGAACTTTCCATCCATGTGTTTGGAGTGGGAATCGCTCTGAGATCGAATTAACTTGACTGGTACTGTGGAAACGTGTCTTTTCCCTTCTATTGTTGAACTTCGTCTTGGCAACAATCGAGTGTAAACGGTGCTCCGGCTGACATGGAATCCATAAGTGTTAAGTTGCTCAGTTAATTGGTCTAATGTTCTAATACTTCTGTATATGTCACTTTGTCGTTTTTCATGTGCAGCCGACCCATGTAAAGCGATGTCGACAATTGCTTTGAGAAACAATGGTTGATCACTTTCTATTGCAGGACGACCAGTTTTTTCTCTTATTTTCAAAACATTGCTCAGTTCAGGGTTCTCTGCACATATTTTTGCCAATGTTTCTTTCTTTCTCAACCTGGCTTTTTGCTGTCTTTCTTGTTCCCTTTGTTTCTTACTCAATTCCGTCTCCAATTCATCTAATTTTCTCTTCTTTGCCAAAAGTTCTGTTTCTTGATCTTTTGTGATAAGACCTGTGTCTTTTCTTTTATATAAGCCAACCATGTCACTTTTTATCAAGTCAATTTCAACTTTGAGTTCATCTTGAACTTTTGTCTTATATTTTTTGACATCTTCAGTCTTGAATGTAGATGGTTTGCTTTCGACACTTCCACTTGCATGTTCCTCAACAAGTGGTGATTTTGTTGGAACGTCTGGCACAGTTGATGTTTGAGGCTTTAATAAAGCGTCGGGTTTCATTGCTTGTTTCGCCCAGAAAGTCATTAACGTTCCTTTTTTCTGCTTTGCAATTGCATCATATTCTTTTAAAAGTGATTCTACTTTCTCAGATACATTATCATCAGACTTTATTCTTTTCCATATCTCATTTACTTGTTTTTGGCAATCTGCTTTACTCGTGGTTGAGTGTGCTTTAACATAAGCATTATAAAGTGATGTATACAAGTTTCCTTTCTCCATCTTTACACGAGATTTTTCTAATTTAATCTGAACAATAGTAATTAATATCTGAAAATAAATATTATCAAAGTCACTTTATATTAATAATTACAATAGCATCAAGTAATTATAATATATATAATATAATTGTAGCCGAGTGGTGGCTATGAATTGTTATATTTAGATATAATGGACAAAAAAAGTAACGACATAAAACTCCGCCGGAGAGTAAAAGTAGTTGACGGAGAAATAATTGAAAAAAACTCCGCCGGAGAGTAAAAGAAGTTGATGGAGAAATAATCGTAAAAACAAATTTTTCCGGAGGGTAAAAGTAAAAATAATGGACAAAAACTCCGCCGGAGAATAAAATTAGTTGACGTAACGATAACAAACTCCGTCCGGAAAACTCCGTCATTTAGTAGGACTCCATTAAATGATCATGTACTGGTATTTATCATATATTTTAAAGAAACTGAGTATAATTGTTTTTAAGTTCATGATAATAATGATTATATTATACAAATATTACCTCTGAATCCTAAATATTTTGTATTATAATACAAATTCCGAATTTCTTGATCAGTGATATAATTATGCAGCAGACAACAAAGAAATAAAACCACTTCCGGTAAGGCTACCGTCACATAAAACAAGGCTTCGCAACAGTATATACTAGCGCTCCTAACTAGCATGAGGAATTGGGAACAACACATTGAAAGATACGCATTTCATGCTATTTTGACATAAAACAAATTCAAGTGTTTCACAAAATTTTTGAAAGTTATTTTTGAAACTATTAGTTTTACTAAAAAAATAAAAAATAAAATTAGTAATAAAATTAAAAATATATAAAATGTGACGTCACACTTGGCCTGACCCCCCCCCCCCTCCCCCCTGTCACAAACTGTCACACTTTCTTACACCCCCTCCCCCCCTTGGAGCGTGACGTACTTTATGGACGGCCCCTATGATGTTGAAGAGGGTCAGGTCAATGAGGTCCAGCGCTAACATTAACATCGACACGCCCTATTACAGTCAGACCTGGACTTCATCATTGTCTGGTCAATCTGTTGTTTCCCGATCAAAGGATCCAGCTATACACACCCACCAATCCCCTCCCAGCCCCATGCCGCAGTTTCACCCCTCCCCGCCCGCTCCCGCATTTTCACCCCACCCCCTGACCACCCTCCCAGCCCGCTCCCGCTGTTTAACCCCGCCCCTGACCCCTCCCAGCCCGCTCCCAAAGTTTCAACCATTTCTTGAGCCAGTCAGTCAGTTTCAGTGACCTTGGTTACCTAGCCACATTCCTTTACTCTTGAGGCTAGATTAGTGAAGACAAGTCATTTTACCTGGGGTATTTCTATTAAATGAATAAATATTTATATACTGAAATTCTTTTCTATAAGGACATCAGTTGTTTATTGCATGTATCCTCAAGCACATTCTAGATACAATGCAACAAGTCTCATAACACACAAGATTACACTATACTAGTCCACTAGATTTAGGCTTAGATCTATTAAAATTCAACATTTATTTCAGCTTTATTGAAAAATGTTACAAGTTGTCAGCACCTTAAATCTTCATCAAATCATTTAAAATATAACTTCATAGATCTATACAATAATCCCATCATATATAGGGCAGTATAGACCTAAATCTATTTAAATTCAATTTCTATGGGAAAAAAAATAGGTACCTAAATTTACGCTTTATTAATGTCATTCCAATTTTAAATAATAATATTTTATCCCCCCCCCCCCAATTCCTTTTTTAAAGTACTACTTCTACTACAATAGTAAATATTCCTATTATTTCTATTTGTTTTATTTTCTCTCTCTTGCAATCCGCTATAAGCTGGCGATATTTATATAGGTCTGTGAGTCTGCTCTACAGCGCTATTAATTCTATTATTCTATATGCTTTTATTTTCTCTTTCTTCGAGTATGGTTTCAGCTGGCGATATTAAAAATCAACTAGAGTAACTTACATCTACCGAACACCTTCGTTTTAAGGTACATATCGAACACCCCATTGTGTTTTTTTTAATTCTCGTTTATTTCGATGATTATGACGAAACTAGTCCATTCCTATTGTGCATCGTCCATTTCTTTATAGTTAAGTTATATTTAGTTTCATTTTCACCCGAGGATCATATTTTTTTACTTATATTCAAAGTGCATTGGTAATATTGGTAATTGGTATAAAAATTTCACTTTTTTGAACTCTTGGGAAGAGTGAAGTGAGTCTCGGGTTAAGGGTATTTTTTTAATGTCAATGATGCTTCAGCTCAACAAAACCTTTATAATACGCTTCTAATTAGGCTGAGAAATATTTGCAACTATTTTTTTTAAAGTGTCCTTTGCTACCTAAACATGAAAATTGAGGTTTAAAAAGGGGGTGTTCGATAATAGCTGTTTTTATATAAGCAATCTCAGCTTCGTAAGATATCGAACACCATTTTAATTTTTAAAAATAAACATCAAAGGGGTATAACCCAAAGAAGACAAAATATTTAAATTATATATTTTTTAATTGTTATTTTTTTAAATAATGTAATGCAAAGTACATATATAAATTACCCATGTGTTACAATTTGTATCAGCTTTTTGTGGTTTACCGTAAATGTGCTATATTTTTCTAAGTAAATAGATTTACATCGATATGCACTAATTGTACCCATTTTAAAAGCTTGATTTTATGACACATTTAGGTTGATGCTATTATCATCGTTGTGATATCACAGAAAGAGTGGTTTGAAAATATAAAACAGGAACAATGAATTTAGAATATATCCAGTTGTGTTTTTTTTTTTCAGATGCCCCATTCTATTAACTTCTGAATTATGTGTTATAAACAAATACCTATAGCGCATGTGCTTGATGTGAAGAGATATTAATAAAACGAAAGGGCTAAGGGGAGGCATAGAATGTAGTTTGGTAGGTAAACAAAAAAAAAGGGGGGGGAGGGGAGAGAAACAGTCAAGACACTGTATCAAGAGATCATCAATAATTGATCGACCATTCAAATGTGACGTCAGCCTCAAATACATAGAGTCAGTTGTGCATCTCGATCTAGACGTGTGGCGCAGGGTCTATAAAATTATATATATATATATATATATATATATATATATATATATATTACCATAAAGTATGATAAAGCTCATAATGCGCTACAAAGACACTCCTTTGAAACATCACAAATACTCAAAATAATAACAATCACACGTTTAACCACTCTCTTATTCTGCCTACACCCCTTTGCCCGCACTTTCTTCTTACACAATTCCACTCTCCAACATTCAGACTTTTTCAGTGCAAAGTAACAACGTAAATTTCAAGACTCAATCTAAACGCAGCCACCAGACTAACACACAACAACAAAAACATGGTCAGTGATAGCCCAACACACAGGTGTAAACCAGGCCACAAACACAGCCCCAAAACATTGTTCAAGTTGTAGTAAGAACAATGTTGAGGGGAAAGGGGGAGGAGCCATCATTCGAGTACCTACGGTCAAGCCGCTAATTAGGTCACAAACACTAGGCGTGACAGATATATAGATATGTTGTTTGTGTGTGTGTGACAAATACTAAGCGTGCTCTAAAATACGGTGTTTGTTTGTTTTTTTGTCAACCTGGTGGTTTAGGGAGGGCGAATCTATCTACTCTACATCTATAGGTAACACAGCTCGCAAGCTACCATAGCTTTTCAGCCCCTCCCCCCTTCCCCGCCCAGATCGAAAAATATCTAGCACTGACTTTTGGGCTGTTACATACACTGAGCGTGCTAGATCGGCGGCTAGTTACGTAGGGCCGCGTACCGTATGTTTTAGGTCAACCAAGTCGGTCCAAGTAAACTGTTGTGTCCTGCAATGACTTAGGGAGGGCGGGATTATCTATTGGCTACCAAAGTTTATTAGGCTCTCCCTCAAAAAAATAATATATATAGATTTAATTTATTAATGGCCTGATGTCTCAAAATAGCTTAGACCTAAATAAGTACTACGGTAATGCGTTACTGGGCTTAGCACCGTCAGTTTCTAAGCAGAGCTGATCAGTGATAGATTCCTTCGATGTGGACCATGTGAAAATGACTAAAATCTGTCTGTCTTGACATGGCGTAAAAAGAAAATGATATAAATAAAAAAAATATAGATTATAACACTTTTGAAACACCATACTTTTCACAAAATTTTAAGAATATAACACTTTTAAAACACCATACTTCTTGTGTGTTCGATAAGTTCTTAATATGTTCGATAAGATAAGATAAAGGTAAAACAGTGTTCGATAATTTAAGCTTTTGAAATCATCGACCTGACCCACTTTAACATCAAATATAAGTTTAACTTTGAGTAGTAATAGAATAAAACATGTCTACTTTTTAAGAAAAATGGATGAGGAATTCATAGATACTATCAGTTTTTTTTCTAGGTCTAATTTTTACGGAGATACACAAATTCAAACATAAAAAATGTCGGCGAATGAGCTTAACTTGTTCGATAAACGTAAGTTACTCTAGGTTATCTCCCCCTGGAAATTTTTTTTTTTAGCATTGATTCAGCGCTAAAACATTGCAAAAATCTGGCCAGTGGTTGCTAGGTGCTGCCTAGAGAAAGCTTGTAGAGACGTAAATACGCCAGCTAAAAGTGGAAATTACCTTCTGTTCTTACTAAATTAACTAATTAATTAAGACATTAAAATTAAGTAATTAGAAATTTAATTAGTAAGTGTGTACGTTAAGAAGTTATTATACTCTAGTTAAGCCCGACTGTTAAGGTCATTATTTAAATTATTATTATTATTTATTATTTAAGTTTAAGGCCACATTAAATGTAACTCAACTGTAAGCTAATGGCCAAAATCAGAAACTGACCGAGAAACTCAAACGAACTTCAACTAACGACAACATCAAATTTCAAATCAAGCAAGTCAAGTGCTAAGCCGAGTAAGCCTAACCTAAGCCTATTGATAACGGAAAATAAGTCTCAGAAATTATCAACAAGCGTACCTTATCATTATCAAGTCGAGTTTCCAAAATTTTATTAAGTTTTCTTGACAATGGATTTGCTGCAGTTTGTGCATTATTATCCTTTTCATCTTTATTAGCCATGTTTGTTGACACGAAACCGTGTGCTAATTTTTAGAGTTACGAAAAGTAAATTCACTGGCATATATAGATCTATGCTAATAGATCCTTAGCAAAAACTATTTATCTCTGGAGAAATCAAATTACATATTTGTAATCAGCATTTTTTTTCTGCATATTCTTAAAATGTAATAGAAACCTGAGTCTGCGTATCTAGTCACATAAACTAATACCCTAATTCTTCATCTATAGATCTAGGTCTAAATGATTCTATAGATAGACTCTATGTTATAATGTTTATATCTAAAACTATTTGCTCACTGACGTCAGTGACTTGTTTATAATCACAGACCTATATAATCATTTGCTTTTTATTGCTCTTCCATTAAGAAGTTTCAATAATCAATCGGAAGAGAGCGCAAGCAACAACAACTGGATCCAAATTCAGTGGATCTAGATAATAGAGTCATCTCTACAAACTGAACAGATAGACCTCCTAATTATTTTAGCGATAGCTAACTAGATTAAAATATAATCTAATATTCCTAACATGTTTGACGGTATAAGTACAGCTGTACTATTGTTATATGTCATTCTTTTGCTTTTGGCTTTAATTGTACTCACTTTATTGGTGCTTCTTGTTCAGTCGGGCATTTTTACTTCAGTTGATGAAGTGAAAACTGGAAAGCCTCCAGTAGGGCAGATGATATTAGCATATAAATTTAACAGAGGACCATACAACCAAGCTGGTCAACTATTCACTGAGGCAGCTATTATTGAACCAGGAAATAAAAAAGTTGGAATCTATTATGATGATCCCAATAAGGTATAATCCTGGTATTAATTAGTGGTAAAGTATCAATACTTGACAATAGTTACTTTAGGGATGTGAAATAAAACATTTATCTTTGAAAAAACAATTTTTCGTTAGTAGATGATAGTAGATCATTAAAATACTTTAACAGAACTATCCAATGGTGTATAAAATATGACTATGTTTCACATTTAGAAAGTTATAATTTTTTTTTGTGGCGTTTTGACCTAACATCGGTTGACATGGAACAAGAGAGAAGAAAGCTTGTCGCTGGCTAAGCCGGCAAGACACACCCCCAGCGATAAAGTTAAAAAGTTGAAATTGAGTTTCATAGAAATAAGAAAAATAAGAAATTTAATAGTAGATCATCATGATCTAGTATTAGTAGTAAATTTCTAGCTCACAAAGCTGATTTCTTTTATATTTATGAACTTTAGAATGTAAATATTGAAGGAAATAATCAAATTATAGGGCTTGAGCTTCAAGAAATGCCAGAGTGACCCAGAGAGGTGTGGACAAAATGGCGTCGTTGCAATGGCAAAAAATAACAAAATATTTTAAAAGTGGGATTAAAATCACCTGGGAAAAAAAATTTCAAATGCGCTTTAAAATTCGTTACACTTCGTGCGAAGGTGTTTAGTACACAAAAACTATTGAAAGATATGCAGAATATTAGGCTTTACAAAGCCTGACATGTTTATATTTTTGTTCACAAAATTTTTCTATACAAAGACAATCACCAAAACTGTCCATAGCCATTATTTTCTTTGTAAGCACTGCGTAAGACTTACAGCGATAAAACTTGGTAGAATTATGGCCCTGCATGATATCTAACATGAAAAAAAAAATTACCTTTGTTCTCTATCCTAACTTCTGTATTGGTGAAAACAAAAAAGTGATATTTTCATTATAAGTATAAAAAAACGCAATTAACTTTTTAAAAAAAATCCTCATTAAGCATTAATTAGGCCATTGTATAAAGTAATCAATAACACAACTTTAAATTTTCTCACATTTCATTCAAAAGTGTAATAAATTTCCAAGTGCAGCATATGTAAAAAAAAAACACATCAAAAAACGCAATCTCTAAATTATCGATATTTTTTCTTCCGCATTTCCGTTGTTTGTTTTTTCACATAGCTAGTTATTTGTTCAGAACCATTATCCTGATTATGATTAATAATTCACAGTTCTTTTTTAAGAATATAGTTCTAAAGAGATAGTTATATATGCCTATTTTACTTTCTAGCTATGACTTTCACATCCAGCAGTTCGCTGCTTCCACTAGCCTCAGAAAAAAAGTGTAAAAAGTATTTAAAATTGTTTTAAAATTCCTTTTATAGTAGCCTATATTATATATAAACATAGTAAAATAACATAGTGACCTAGATTCTGCAGTCATTTGGCATGATTATAGCCATTATAAATAATACTGGCATAATATCTATAAGCAGTCAGGCAATTTGATATTGGCTAAAACGAAAGATGAAATTAATATTGTATCATTTTCTCTTTGAAATCTGTTGCCTTTTTCCCTCCCAGGTTGAGTCCAGTAGGCTGAGATATGTTGTTGGTTCAATACTTTCAGTTGGATCTGATCAGGTCAACACAGATATGGTCAAGAAATTCACAGACAATGGTTTTAAAATAATTCATCTTCCAGAGGTAAATTTATATTCTTTTCAAGCCATATTTTACTTATATTTATATGCTATAAACTGTATCAATAAAAACTAAAGCCCACTTAAAAAGTTGCTTTTGAAAAATAATTTTTAGAAACAAATTCTGTAATATGTTGTTGTTTTTTAAAGTTGGTTAAAATTAAATCTTAAAGTTTGTGTTGTCTTTTTCATCAAGTCAAGATGTTTTGAAGTTGTATTATTGGTAAATATCAAAACTAATTAGGTAAAAACGAGAACTAAAATTTAAACAAGCTGTGTTGAGTGAATGTTGTTCGTATTTGCATCTATATTGTGCAGTAGTTACGCTGAGGTGGTCAATTGTAGTCAAACTGAATTTCCATTAATATCTTATCTTAAATAGTAAAAGCACTACTTTGACTGTATAATGTATTGTTAAAATTAGACGGTTAGCAGATACCTGCACCCCCCAGTGGGAGGCAAGGCCTTACAAATGAGGATAAACATGCAAAGACGAATAAAACAAAGTATATATACTTTAAAAACCAGGCTGTATTTGATGAAATATGTCAGTAAATTAAAGATTGAAGCCCCTCCTCTGTGTATTTTGTTTTCTTGTCAGATTATATTTTGTGAGAAATATGCTTCTCTGTATTGGAGAGTACATTTCTCTTATTGTGCATTAATCAGTCTAAATGCTTAGAAACCTTATTTAGCATTATTCTGTAGACTACAGAAGAAACAATCACAGATCTTAAGAAGCTCTAAATAACAGTTTAGCTCTATGTATAGGAATATTCATGAAGAAGTTTGTCAAGGAATTTTTCAAATTTCTGCTATTTGTAAGTGATAGGAATGAATTTGATTCCAGTGAACAACAAAGTGAAAGCTGGACGATTTACACACTATATCTGATGGATGCAAAACACTGACCCCAAATAGAAGTCTGGTGACCCTATAGAAATGCATTTGTAAATTGTGTGAAGTGTCACATCAAGGGTTATATGCTGTCTTTAGGCCCTGGTGATTCCCATCTAAGCTTGAGTTGAAACCTGAACTAAAAATATCCTAGCCTGTATCAAGATTTAAACTAGAGTTTTTCATTTTGCAGCCATGCTTATATATATACATAATATTATACAAATCAGACAAAAGAGGATAAGAAGGAGATACAAGTTTTTATCAGTATTTAGAATACAATGCACTTTTAAACAACAAATCTCTCTTTCACTTATTGACTTCCAGTTTCATTCTGCATATAACCTCAACTGTGGTGTGCTTACTCGTAGTTATCAACTCATAGAAACACTCCATAATGGGGAGTAAATTACATTTCAGATTTAAAGCTCATTAACATATATATATATATATATATATATATATATATATATATATATATATATATTAATACAGTACATGAATATATATTACTCTATATATATTCTTTATTAATGCAGGTAACATATGGAGTGTATACTAGATTTCCACATATAACTACACTGTCTATCTTGATTGCTGTACACAAAGCTTATCCAAAGCTTCAGGCATACATAGAGGTAGATGCTTTTCTTAAAAAACTTTTTTTTTTGCTCTGTGTAAATGACAATAAACATATTTTAGGCTTATAAAAATATTCTACATATTCCTTTAAACTTTGTTTACCAAAGCATTTACAAATGACATTTTAGTTATAATTTACAAAGTTCCCCTGTCATACCCATAGGGCAGATGATGTATTTGGGCAGCACAACAACCAACTGCCTTTACCTTTAGGTACCCATTAAAGTTTGGAGAACTCAGGGGCATCCTTCAAATTCTGAAGTTCTAAATCCCAGTTTTCCTCTAAGATCCCAACCTGAGACCCCTCCGTTCAGAAGTCTATATAATGATAAACAAACTTCTTACTAATCATGTGGAAATGTATCATCCAGATGAACTGAAAACTGCTAAGGCACTGAGCCTTTCTTTTACCAATTAGCTGTACACTCTTTCAACAGATAATTGACGTCTCATACAAATATTTTTTAAAATATTAAATTACATGTAATTAATTTGTTTTAACGCATTTTAATGTGTTTTTCTAAGATCTACTGATTGTCCCAAACCAGGTTAAAGAGGAGAGTTGGTTTTGGAATACTATCAATACCATTCCTACTAATTTTAAGTTCTAAGCTTCATCCTAAAACACTAATAGTTATAAAAGCATCCACAAATTTATCACTAAAACTTATTTAAACTTCCCCTAAATCCTCAGCTTAATATATAATTTTAGCCTAAATAATTAAGTATAAAATTGCAATAATTTTGAAATTCATTTGTTTATGGAATTAAGACATCTTGTAATTTTTATTTGTAGAAAAAAAAAAGGATTATTGTACAAAAAAATCTGGTTAGAAAGCTGTTATGTTTTTTTTTGTTGTTTTTTTTTTACAAGCAACTCATAGCCTTTAAAAGTACAATTTTACTTGTATCAAACACTTTTCAATTATTTAGCTTTTGCTTCACAATAGTCAAATGCTCCAAAAAATTGTCAGTATTGTAACCAAAACCTAAAAAGATATTATTTCTTTAACAAATATTGCTAGGTCTTTAACACTTATTGCCTTAGCAAGAGCAATTCAACCAGATAGAAAATGTTTTTTATTATAATAATAAAAATTATCACTTAGATAATTATATTCTTGCCTTTAAGACAGAGGTAATGCTAGGTTTTTTATTTCATTCGTTCCTTCATATCTTATTAATTGATTTTTTTTTATTTACTTGGCAGGAGCGCAAACTCTGTGCATACCCATTTTTAGAGTATTATGATGGTGGACATATTCACTTTTGGGCACCACTATCTAGACAGGAAGAGTTCTTTGTCCCTGAGTGTGAAACAGCCGCAGGGGGTGACCAGCCAACAACAGAATGGGATTCCACTGCCCATTCAAACAGCAGTCAATCCTGCGATGATGACTTACAGGTCAACCATGATTTACCTCTCTCGCCTGTTGAGGAAAAATCTGAAAAGCCTGTTTCTGAATCTGCAGATGAATCAACAAACTGGCCCATCTCTAGCACAGATAATCAGAATGGTAATAACACAAATGTAGAGACTGATGAAGCTAAGGAGGATGACCAAGGTTCGGATGATTCATCATCGTCTTTTGAACTCTTAAAGCCTGAACTAGGGACACCAACTGCTGAATAGGCTTATGGACTTCAACCTGGACATAGAAATAAGTGAACACATTTTTTTTTCTGTATTAGATTTGTTTTCGTTAAGATTTTTAAAAAAGTCAATTAAAATTATTGCAATGTATATTTCAAAAGATATTAAAATAAGAAATTATAGTAGTTATGATGGCATTTTGATGTGCTTATATCTATCATGCATATATGGCTTCTTTTTATTTTATTAAATAGTAATTATCTGTCGTGTAGCACATGGTCTATTTATGAAAAAAACTTTTCATATTTATATTGGGTAACAAAAAAAGTCAAAATTTAGTAGTATGTGTTTTCATTAGTGGTTGATGATGTCTTTCTGAAAAAAACAACTCCAAATATGTTTTGAAATGTAATTTTTGTAAAAAAAAGTTTTTACAAATAGATTAAAATTTTGCATTTCCCTACTTATAAAATACTTATGTATATATTTGTTAGATATTTGTTTTAATATCACTAGAATATTGGCTTTTTTATGTGTGTGGGAGTGTTTTCAGGGGGTATAAATATTGCTTAACTTGAAATTAATTTCAAGGAATATTTTTTATCACCATTCCAGTAAAATATATATTTTGTTATTTATCCAATATTCTCATTATATACTCATTATAGTTTTAAATAGATAAATAATTGTACCTACCATAAATTATTTCAGAACTTTGTTGTTTTCTGTAGAATATTATTATAATAAGGAAAATGGTTCTGTTTAAATTTTCTTTTACAATTTTTATAAGTTTTCAATTTTATGTTTGTTATTGTGACTATCTTTTTTTCTTTATTTAGTTGACACTGTTTCATTTCACTATTTTTTTCATCTACTTATAAAGCTTTGGGATTCCTTGAATTTGATTGCCTCTTAAGATTTTTGCTCAAGCTGATTGCTTGATTATTATTTTTTTTTTTTAATGTAGGTTTCATTTCTCTTAACCAATAGACAATATTTTTTTCCAGTGGTGTCATTAAGTAAAACATCATTTATTCAATATTTTATTTAAAACAAAAACATCTAAATCTTCAAAAAATAATGTTTTGTTTTTACTATTCCTCTTCTCAGCTTTTAAATTCTTCATTGGAAAAAAAACTAAAGTGTGGGCACAGTTCTCGAAAACAACTCTTAATGATTTTCCTAGAAATTCAACAGCTTATGTATATCTTTGGAAAAAGAATTATTAGCCTATTGGCCACACATTTTTAATAATTTGGAGTTAAGACAACCTTTATGTAGAACACAAATAACTAAATGTTTGCAAAAATAGATTTCAGGAACATTTTGCACACTATCTTTTAGCCCTGGATCTATAGGCCTATTCTTCTATATCATATATTTAGATCCAGGGCTGTAGTCTTAGATCAGAGGTTCTCAAACTTTTATGACCCAAGGGACCCTTTTATGTGGTCAAAGCGTGCTTATGGACCTCTAAGTGAAAAATCTACATAAATGCATATAAGCAAAAAATGTAAAATAAATTGTTGGAGTGTTTATTGAGATTATAACTTTTGTTTAAAATATAATTTTTAAAAATCAATGATTGGATGAGGTTGATAACATTTTATTAGTATATTTATGCCAAGCTGAGTCGGCTCAACTAAAACAAATTTCAAGTTGGTTTCTTTAAATCGTGATGAGCTTCATTTAGGCAATTAATCCACATTGTACCAAGAAGATGGGGAAAACAGTCAACAACTTCTTTACAATGAGCCCTAATGCGGATTAAATTAGGAATATGTTTATATAACCAGATTTTGTGGTACCCTTTTTTAAACATTGCTTAAGTTCCGCATTAGTGGAAGCTGCTCCTACATTAGTATGAACTCATCTCTGATAGGGACCTGAGTTTGTTCACACGCAGAAGAGTTAGATACACCCAGTCAGGAATATCCAAGTGAAGATTGTTTTCAAATCTTTTGTTTTGGTCATCATTTAATAGTATGTTATAGACGTATGAAACGGTAGTGAGGGGTGAGTTGATTATTATTAAAATCCGATCAGATAAACTGGCTTTAAGCGAAGAAGTTATTTTAATTGTATACAATTTTCATCTTTAGTACCGACCCCCACCACAGTTTGAGAGCCACTGATCTAGACTACTGTCTTTTAATGTTGCATGTCTGGGGCTGTATCACCAAACTAGAACTTTATATACATGCGTTACATGCGCTTTACCTGGATCTTTTTCCATGGGGAAGTGGGGATTTAGGCAGGATTAAAATGATCCATTTTTAATACCATTCATTAGTACATTAATCGCTATTACAAAAAGTCCTCAGCTTCATAAAAGAGGAATTGTCTTTTTTAAAGGAACATTTTTTTTTTGTTAGATAATCAGATTTTGTTGTGTTTTGTGTGTGTGTGTATGTGGGTTTTTTGTTTTTTATTACAATTTATTTATGTTTTTTTTTTATTGATATAATTAATTCTGACATATTTGGAAAATAAGTTATATAATTACTATTAATAACTAGTCAATGAAGATTACAGTTACCTCAGGACTTGCAGTTAATAGTTTTCTTGTAGAATGATGTAATTTTTTTAGAGTGCATCCAATGGTAAATCTCATTTTATTACTAGACCAGTGTCATCTTATGCCTTCTCAAATCCTTTTAAAAAAATAGGAATTTTTATTCTTCAAAATTTTTCTTTTGTGCTGGTTTAAACATCATAGTAGTTTTACATGACAAAATTCTGTCTGTATTTATCTTCAGTATCATTTACATTACCAGCATAAAGTAATAAAGTCTCTGCTGGCTTCTCTTTAATTATAAACTCTACTTCTGTCTGTGGATGAGGTTCTATTAACTTTTTAAGAGACAAAAAAAAAATTATTTTCATTGTAATTATAAATCCATTAAGCAAGAAAAATGAGATTGTTTCATCTTTTTAAGTAGAACCTTTTAAAAATGTATGCTGTTCCTACTAGAGGCTTCTTCAACAATATTGACACCAAACTTTTTTTATGAAGACTTTTCAAAATCTCTCCACTAAAGCAATTTTTCTTGACATTATTATGTCAGAATGGTTGAATTGATCCAGTTGATTGTACATTGTTATATTGACAACTTTTGCATCCAAAAAGTCTGCAACAAGATGTCTTACATTAATATAAAGATGATTTTATGACGATCACACTCATTACAGACATAGCATATAGGTAAATTGTCCCTCAATCAATAGTAATGGCCAGTTCTGCTTCCTTCATTATAAGACCTAATTTGACATGCATATTGGCCCATCACAGCACTTTGTAATTCTGCCTGTTTTGGCATGTTGTAAATGCCAGGATGATGAATTTCTGAAGCTCTAAATAAAGGAGAATGTTAAGCACCAGGACTCCGTCCAGGATTACACTAGGGAAGATTACAGTGCTCCCCCAGACATCTTTGCTGGCTGGAGGGAAACCTGTTGTCTTTTCTACTGTCAGAATTTCGTCCAGTTTACAAAACACTTCAAATTATCTACAAAAAGCATTTTCCAAAAAAAAAAAAAAAAAAAGGATTTGCTTTCATTTAATTTCATTGAGTATTTTGGATTCCAAACATACTGTAACTTAATTATACAAAGAAAAATGGGAAAATTGTGTTATAATTATATGTCTGTAAGTTTTTTATGCTATTTCATTACATTCTTAAACCCCTTTGGGACTTTGCTCTCAGCGCTCTTCCCAGACCCCACAAACTCTGCTCTAATTATACTAGACTGGTGAAATAAGTGGGAGAAAAACATATACTGAAAACAAACCTCGTATCTAATTTTTCTTTTTTTATTGTTTTGTACATGCTCTCAAAGGGGATGTGGTGGCAGAGTGGTTAAGCACTTGGTTTCTGAAACTGGGGTCCTGGGTTCGAATCTCGGTGAAGACTAGGATTTTAAACTTCAGGATTTTTAGACCACCCCTGAATGCACCCAATTCTAATTGTTGCCTGACTTTAGTTGGGGAAAGTAAAGGCGGTTAGTCGTTAACGGTTGGCCAAGGAAACCTTGACATCATCTGCCCTATAGACCGCATGGTCTGAAAGGGGAATTTTTTACTTTACATGCTCATAAACATTGTTATGTCATGGGTAGCACAACACTTCCAGATATTTGTCAGCTACTTACTGCCCACTTTTCTAGGACTTGTCACATTTAATCAAGGACTTATGCCTGCACTGGTCATGGCTACCTGGTCGTGCAGTATGTGTCCCTGGACTGTTATTCGATTGTCTCTGTGGTCCCGGGTTCATATCCTTGCCTGTTGTCATCCCCCGTCTTTCTGTGGGAGGTTTGGACTAGGAAGTAGATTATCTTCAAGTCTGAAAGAACATACTTTATGCAAGTATATATTAGCTCTTTTTAATACTTTTGATCCATGCAAAAGCACTTTTGATTAATTTAACTAGCAACTTTCTTTAATGGAATAAAGTTATGACTATTTTTCTTTAAAGATCTCAAGGTCTATGAGGCAATATAAAGGTCATCATTTTGGGAAACAATTCTTTTGCATATTCAATTAGATGTAATCTTCAATTTTTAAAAAATGTAAATTTTTAAAACAAATTTAAATTTTCAGCATTTTTTTTTAACTTTATAAAAATAAACATGCCTGGACTTTAAATTTAATGTACTTAAAAAAAAAAATAGGTACATGTATAGCAAATATTAGAAGTGTATGCAATTTTGTCATTAAAATCTCATCTCTTCTGAGTGGGCTAATTAGTCTAATATAAATGTGTTCATCACCTCTTTTTAACTCATTACAGTATCAGTTTGTTTTATATGCAGCATTGTTTTTATATGGTAGTTTGTGTTTTTATTTTAGTGTTGTTTGTTTTGATTAACTAATTAGCTTATAAGACATAAAAAGATGATGTATTGAAATGAAAAATCATTAAAGCAATAGTACAAAATTGTTACTGTCCTAAGATTGTATACCTAATGGTATTTCTGTCAGGGAATCAAGTTCTTTTTATTTCTTATAGTAGAAATCACTGACATAAGCTGTCTTACATGACTTCACAAAAAAAAAAAAAAACATAGGATTTGGTTTGTTGAAAGAAGTGCCTTGAATATTATTCACTAGTCGACCGGCGATGTAGCATACGCTGCTATTTTTCATGTCCGGCCAATGCGACCGCAGTGGCCCCGCATTTTCATAGGACCCACCCTAATTCTAGGTGTATAAATTATTAAATTAAACCATTTTATAACTTATGACAGATTTCCCTCGGCCTCCTGTCGATTAACCAGGAGCTCATGGAAATCTCCTGAAATTGCAAAATATACGAAAAAGTCCTGGAAATATCCGGAAATTATTAAAATCTTTTAAAACTCATACAAATCTCCTGAAATGTATAGACAAAAATTGTCATTTTAGGGTGTCAGTCAATTTGGAAAACGCCAATCCTATGCGCGATTAAAAAAAACGGCATTATGCAATACCCGTAATTGTGAAGTCTAGTGAAAGAAGCTTCTCGCGCCTCAAACTAATTAAGAATTACTTGAGGTTAACATTTCTCGTAGATAGATTGAAACTTTTGGTAATTCTTGCTATTGAGCATGATCTATGTAGGAAATAGAATTTTAATGATATACTGTATGACTTCACTACACGCAAGGTTTGTAAAGTAATTCTGTAGGTAAAGAATGAATAAAATGCAAATACAAACTCTTAATTTTCACTTATTATCAGTATCCCTACCCAAACTTGGCCCCACGAAATCCGTTTCGCATAGGGCTCTACAATGGTTAAGTCTGGCCCTGCTATTTAGTGACAGGTAAATACTGCGTGTTCTCCGCCCCCCCCCCCCCTCTTTTTTTTTCCGCCTCTTAAATTGCGTAGGATAACTCAACTCCATCCGACTTGCAAAAATAAAAGAGTGATCTTTCCATTACATGGTGTCCAAACTCTTTGAGCCATGAAGAGAATTGTATATTTAGATAGCTACAGAACTTAAAGGTAGAACCTAAAAGCAAATACTGAAGAGTGTAATGTTAAACCTGTGCAGACCTTAATAGCAAATACTGAAGAGTAATGTTAAACCTGTGCAGACCTTAATAGCAAGTACCTAAGCGTGCACTCATTTGACAGACAATAATACCCTTACCAAAAATAAAAATATAGTTTTAATTATCTTCATCCATCACAGTTTGTTGATGTGTGTTTTCCAAACACGTCATTTTGACCAAATAAACAGCATTTTGTTCCGTTTAGTTATGTAGTACACCCAGGGGATCCGCATAATCCAGCTCTTTTAATAGGGAAGTAAGTGTCCACAGTATGCCTAGTCTTTTCTTATCTAAGTCTTGCGCAATGATTACGGTGACAAAGATCTCATTGCAATATTGCTTAACACCACTTCTGGTTGGAAGTGAAACTATATAGGCTAAGGTGTTGAGGGCAAGCCTACATTCAAAGTTGATTTGTTTTTTAATTATCATTATTTGCGATCTGATGGACAAATTTTACACATCAGTAACATGCAAAAAGACGACCACAATTTTTAGTCTGTATTCTGCAATGAATAAGTAACTATGACTAATAAACACACACTTTCTGGTGGCCTTTAAGAGTCTCTCAGACAGAAAATCGACAAATGAATAGCAGAAGTGAAAAGAAATGGACCGATAATTAGAATGACGACGGGGAGGATTTTGTAGCATTTTTTTTTTTTTAAAAAGGATCATTGTACTTGAATGACTTGCCAAGATGGCTGCCGAGTCTCGTGGTATGAGTTTTGGGTCGTCGTTATTGAAAAGAACAGATAGTGAAGCCAACCTGCTTTGAATTATTGCTAATCTCAACCGCTTTGATGAATAAAGTGTTGCTGGTTTAGTAAGAATTATAATTCAAGCATTGAAAATATTTGGAACCCTAACTGGTAAATAATAATTGTATATAGGCCTAATAGTATATAAAAAAAAAAAACCAGTCAACTTTTCAATGAAGATACTGGTGGTTATAGTGTGGATACTGCTGGGCGTTCTTTTTCATTAGTAGAAAACAAAGTCATTTGTCTTAACACTTTAATCACATTAAAACATGTAAATCGCAGGACTTTTTGACCATGTTACCTTGACCACTGTGTAGGACACAATAGTGTGTGTCTCAAAAATGTACTCACCATATTTAATTGCCAATGCGCCCAACTTGATATGCTTTGAGGCTGTGAAATACATTTTGCAGCAAGTCACAGAAATCTACAATTCGCTGAACACCGCTGACAGCAATTAAGTAATAGCCAATTGTTATGTCCACTTAAGATGCTTGCAAGTTATTTTAATACAGCTGATGATTTTTTGAATGTCAACTGTGAGATTATTTGTTTAACCAAGTCAACAGACTTTTTGTACTCTTAGATATGAAACCATAGAAATGACTCTTTGATTGCCTTTCCTTTCGGCATTCCTTTCGGAGATCACCAAACAATCACAATGCCCTTTGTAGACCGAGGGGAGAGGAGGTTTCTTGAAAAGGTTTCCGTGCTGCCAAGAACAATTCAACTCGAGTTGGGATTCAAACTCAAGCATCTTGATAATTATCCAAGCGGTTTATGCCACTGCGAGCCATATATCCCAGTTGCCAGTTAAAGCCACCTAGCATAGAAATACAGCAATGGAATATGAAGTCTAATCGTTTTTCGGACGATTGTAAAATTTACTATAGAGAAATCAAAAAGAATTTGAGTCTGATGCACAATGGGCTAGTACCAAAAAATGTCTTTATTAACACGAGATATTTAATTGAGTTCTAATAGAATTTATTTGAAGAGGATTAAAGCCGCATTTTTGTACGTTTTGTCTGTCAGTCTGTCGTTCTGTCATGTTAATATAAGAAAAAAAAAACTAAAAGCTATTGAAAATTTGATTAACTTTTATTTCGTTTCGAAACATTGCAATAGTTTTAATTATGATCGCAATAGATTTAAGTATATATAATAGATTATTACTTTCGACAATCAAAATAAAATCACGTCTTCAATATTCATTGCGAATAGGCGTATCCGTCAGGGATCCGACGGGGGCCGCCTCTGAGTTTGTGTGATATCATAAACTCTCTTTGATATCTTGTTTTTTTTTAGAAATAATATTTAAAGTGTCGGGAAAATGTCTTTATTAAAACTCAACGCGTTGGTCAGAAATGTAGGCTTAAATTCCGTCAAAAGGCGTGTCCTCCAGAAAGTCCTTTTTACAAAGCTTAGGCCTATATCAACTATGTCTGTCTGTTTGGGTTTCTTTCTGTCTGGCCACCTTATTTCTCTGACACCAAATCTCTGAGCAAGTTGAAATTTTGAACAACCGAAGAATAAACTTTTTAAAAAATTAGTTCATTAACTATTGGTAATAAATTACTTCGTTTAGTATCTTAAACAAGGGAAAGAAATAGTACTTAGCTCAAGTGGGGTATAAGCGAATTAGTCCCCTTCCCAATGGAAAGAAATAGTACTTGAAAGAAGTAAAGGTATAAGCTGAATTATTCCCTTTTACATATCATCGTCAGAGGCTTATTACAAATTTATATAAATATATATATATATATATATATATATATATATATATATATATATATATATATATATATATATATATATATATATAAATTTAATTACATGACTGATCCAAACTTATTGATACACTTAATTTAATCTAAGTTTTTTTTATTATTATTATTCTGCTTGTTGGTGTCGTGTCCTCCATACGGCAAGTGTTGGCCTGAAGTGCGAAAAAGTCCGGCTATTACTTTCCACTTCGACTTTGTGCCTCTTTGCGTGTCTGGTAAAACCTATGTGAGCCCGGAAGGCTCGGCCGCAGATTAATCCAGCTGGAGCCTGTGTCAGTTGCCTAGATTTTTTTTTCTCCGGCGCTTTTCTTATTCCAGTGTAGTCTTCTTTTCATCTGCAATTGTTGCGCAAGTGGACCGAACAAAAGACTTCGAGACTGTGAGCACAGAAGGACCCTAGAAGATCATGTCTATGTACTGATGCCCACATAACCATGGTGAGACTTTCTCCCGATGCCACGAAGGCTCGTATCCAGGAGATCGTTGAACCATCAGATCCTTTTGCAGTATCAAATGGGGTAAAACAGGGTTGAGTCCTAGCACCCACGCTGTTCAGTATCATGTTCTCCACTGTGCTGACAGATGTATTCAGACTTTAAAGAACGTCATATCGACGGAATAAATACAACGTATAGATTTGATGGTGGTCTATTCAACCCAAGGCGGCTTAAAGCGAAATCAAAAACTAAATAGCAACAACCGGGAACTGCTATTTACTGGCGTCTGTGCTCTAAATGCCTGCTCCAAAACTGATCTGCAAAGCATCGTAAGCTACAGACTTAAGTCTCACTATAAATACAAAATTTAAAAAAGACACTAGAAATATATGGAACAGACGAGGTATTACCACACGTACCAAGCTAGGGGCCTAACGGGCTCTATGCGTCAGAAACGTGGACAGTATACAGCATGGGATTGGGGTTCAACCCCCCCCCCCCTGCGGGGGGGGGGGGTATCGGAATTTAGTGACTGATTTTTTGCTTTGATTTTGTTTATTTTTGGTGAGATTTTAATACTAAACCATCACTTGCCCCAGCACAACCATTGGGATTTTGAGTACATAACCATCTACCAGGGGGTTTTGAGTTTAAAACCCCCTACCAGGGGGGTTTAAGTTTAAAACCCTCTTACAGGGGTTTTTGCGTTAAACCCCCCTCTTATATAAAACAAAACAAACAAAAAAATGCAAACGACAATCCCCAAGCACAGTTAAGGAAGATTTTGATTTTAAAACACCCTCCAAAATTTACGATAAAACCCCTCAAAAACAAATTACACACTCAAAATTCTACGAGCGTAGCCAAAGGGGTTTTGAGTTTACCCCCCCCCTCTCTCTTCAGTAGGGTTTGAAGCTAAAAAATACCTCTTCAATATAAAAAAGGCTAATTATGCACTCACATTGTTATGAGCGTAGCTAAATGGGCTTTGACTCAGTTTTGAGTTTAAAGCCCCCTTCAGCGGGGTTTGAAGGTAAAAAAACTCTCTAATAATAAAAACAAAGCAAATTATACACTCAAAATGTTATGAGTGTAGTCAGAGGAGTTTTGAGTTTAAACTCCCCTCCAGTGGAGTTTGAAGCTAAAAAATACCTCTTCATTATATAAAAAAAAGCAAATTACTCACTCTAAAATCTATTTAGCGTAGCCAAAGGGGTTTTGAGTTTAAACCCCCGCCAGCGGAGTTTGAAGCTAAAAAATACATCTTCAGTGTAAGAAAAAAAGAAAATTACGCACTCAAAATGCTATGAGCGTTGCCAAAACGGGTTTTGAGTTTTAACCCCCCTTCAGAGGGGTTTGATGCAAAAAAATACCTCTTCAATATAAAAAAAAAGCAAATTACACACTAAAATTATTTCAGCGTAGCCAATCCTATTGGAGTTTTTAGGTTTAAATCCCTCTCCTACAGATGGCTTTTTTTTAAAGTTTAAAACCTCTCCAGATGGTTTTGAGTTTAAAATTCCCCTACAGAGTGTTTTGAGGTGGAAAACCTCTATCTTCAATATTATTCTAAAACAAACCACAGTTACACATTTCTACCAGTGGCGGGGCTCCATTAATAAAGTGCAGTGAATAGTCATCTGTCGAAATTGAAAAACACTAAATGTTGCTCAACAAAGATGGCTAAGACAGATTTTAGGAGTCACTTTATAGAGATCGGGTCTAAATCAAGGAAATCCTATGCCGAAGTGGGAGTCGACCCCTTAGTAAGATTGTGACAGAGCGTCGCATGATGTTTGCGGGGCATTATCTCCTACAAAATGAATTACGCATAAGAAGAGTTGCGATGGCATCCTAATACAACTTGGCGCCACACATAGAGGTCCTCAGAGCAGGTGGGAAGAGGCTTCAGACATTACCAGTGACCGCTTTTTATGGAAACAGCTTGACAGCAAATCGCCAAACGGCGCGGGAGGGTCTAAGTAGTAAGAACAGCACATTAGGTTTTTGAAACAGAACATTTTTAATAGCAGGAAAATGCACTGTAGATACCTCAGAATATGCATCTTGTTGTCTTTCAATAACAGAAACAGTGCTTGGCGGTGGGGCTCCGCCCCGCGATTGGGGAGCTCCTAGTGCTCCCCCAGACCCCCTTGCATGCAAAGGCGGGGAATCTACAATTTTTCCACTAACTCTAGGAAGAACCTATTCTAGGGCACAATAAACGTCTTCCGAAAGAATGAAGGGTCAGAATGTAATAAAGATGATGTACACACACACACATAAATGAAAAAAAAAATTCGCGGGGGGGGGGGGGAGAGAAAAAATCCCCCCACTCGAAAAAAAATCCTGGCTACGCCCATGGTATACAGTATGACCCTGCCACCTGGGAGACAAAACACACGATAGAGCATCATGGCGCCACGCTGTGAAAACTGGCAGTCACAAATATATGGAATATGAAGGAGCTCGTCGTGGGTTACGGCTCTTGGTCGCTTATATTATTATCAACACCGCGCAAATTGGTGTGGACCCAAATTAGTGATAGTCAAGGGAAAATGGTCTCTAACAAAGAGAAATCTTCAGACAGAACTGGGGATGAAGACTCCCAGTTCAGCATGTCAGCTGAGAGGAATCCTTCTCAGTGTTCATTGGGTTTCATGAGAATAGTAAGCCGAAATATATGTTCTTGGTTCAGAACTGGCTCTAGGTATAGGCAAGCTAAGCAGCCGCCTGGGGCCTCCAAATAGTGGGATTAAAAAAACAATTGCGAAACTTGGATCACTTCCCAAACATAGCAGAGCGCTATGACTGTAGTCTCTTTCTCTACTTCGGAAAATGCGACACATGAATTTCAGTTAATTTTTATTTTAGATATAGACAGAGGCAGGTTTTAAATAAATTTCCTAATTTTATTTTTTCGCTGTTTCTTTTTTTTTAAAAAGTTTTGTGTCATTAGGTTCACCAAATTCACTTCGCATAGGGCCTCCAGTTGTCTAAGGCAGGCCTTTTTTAGGTGTGTTTAGCATAAATTTGGGTAGAAAAATTAAGTCAATTTAGCGTAAAGTTTAAAAGATTATAACAAAATCAGGATATTAAGACAATTTAATGAAAATGTGCATTCTTTACAGGACGGATGTGTTCAAGTAATATAGGTCCAGGGCCGGAATCAAGTATGTGGAGGCCCCATGGCCCATGCAGATATTTTGTGGAGGGACCTAAAATTTTTCGAAAGCTTTAATAAAGAGCAGCTTATGAATGACACTATTTATATCTAAAATCATGCTTTCTTTTACAAGAAAGCAATAGAGTTCTTGTCAATGTAATCTCACTTTCCTTTTAAAAAAATATTTAATATACATATTTTAGTTTTAATATATATATATATATATATATATATATATATATATATATATATATATATATATATATATATATATATATATATATATATATATATATATATATATTAATATATATATATATATATATATATATGCAGTGTCGTAGGTCAGGAGCTGTATCTACTTATTCCGATCATGCTGCAATCCTGCAAGCGTAGGCCTACACTTAATCACATTTTGCCAGCCGTAAAAATGCGAAAAAAACAAATGAAATAAAAAAAGAAAGAATTTCTGACCCATAGAAAGTCCTGATATACTTTAAAAAAAAAATCTTTTTTGGAGGCCCTTTTTTCTGTAGCCCCACCTGCCCTTAAATCCGGCCCTGTATAGGCTTACAGTACCGAGATGTTGATGTGTAACGTAGGCCTACATAGGTGATGTAGGCCGAGCATATTTACAAGAGCAATATGACACACAACACTGTTGTTTGCAAACTTATTAATTGTTGACAAATAAATGTAAACTAGGCCAGACACAGTTTAATAGAAACGTATCCAGTGTGCTCAGACACTTTTTTTTATCAAGATTTCATTAGATAACAAAATTACTGAAAAAGAGAAAGATTTCATTTCTATTTTTGTCAAACAGAGCGGCGCTAAATCTCACTGCATTTTTTTACACGCACCGACTATTTCCATTTTTTGGCCTACCTTCTTCCCAATCTCGTTGTTGTCACTTGCAAAATTCAAGAATCATTATTTTCTTGAACTGCTGATGTTGTCATGTGTTCGTAATTGTCAGTTTATTGCAGCACTTCGTTAGATCTTGATCGAAGGGCGCTGTTTAATTTCTTCACTTCATACGATAGACACATAAGACATGACACATAAGTAAATAGTCTGATTAAGGCTATGTGGGACACTAAATTTAGGTAAAAAGGTCACAAATTTCAATTTTCAGTTTTAACCTAATTTAAATAGCCCAACCATTTCTGAAAATAAAAATATCATTTTCATGATTGTCAAATAATTACTTATTTAAATTATTTTTTTTTACAGCTGTCTCTTTTCCAATTTTGTTTCGTTTTTTTTTCCCGATTTTCTCAAAATACTATATATATATATTTACTACTTCTTCACTAATTCTGCATAGAATTCAATCAAACTTGTCCTGCTTATTACTTACTACACGTACAACAACTTCTTGCTTACATTTTCTAAGTCTGAATTAATATTTTGTCTTAATTGCAATAAAATACTTGAAAAATGAAAAAAAAAAGTTTTTTTATAGAAAGGTTAGAAAAAAAAAAATTTAAAAAAAAGGTTTTACTATATTTAGAAACTAAATGCTAGAAAATGTTCTGGTATGATTGATTTACACATTGAATATTTTTGTTTGGCAATAGCTTCAATAGTTTTAGAGCCTTAGCGATTTAAAAACGATAAACAAAACTCAATGTGGCGGCCGTTGCCATGACAACCATTATAAGAAAACAATTTTAACCACATTTTTTAAATGGTTATTCATAGGGATTATACATATAAAGTTTAGAGTAATTTGATCAATAAATGTTTTAAAAAGTGTCCCACACAGCCTTAACAACTTACACTATGCAGTGCTACTCCCAGCGAGTAACTTGGTTTATAATATTTATTTCACTATCTTTTTATGTTAAACTTTTTATTTACCGGATGTGGGACTGATTGTTCTTTTTTGAAAGTAACTTAATGGTTCCTCTCTTTTAGTATAATTCCCGGAACCCGAAAAATGTAAATAATACAATTAATCTTAGTGCATTTGTTCATCTTTTATGAACTTTAAAGTGATTAAATGTGTTAAGTATTGTTATTTTTTATATTAATGGATTAAATTAAAAAGTTAAATCTTTCAGTATATAGATTTTTTAAATGAATTTTTAAAATAGTTTTTTCCGTTAAAAATAAATGAAAAAAAGTTTTTGTTTTAATAATTTATTAAATTTACTTTACTTTTGTAGCCCATTCATTTTCCTTTATAATAAAATCAAATATATTAGATTATTTAATAAAATAAAAAAGTTATAGTTGTTTTAGTAACTCTACCCCCTTGAAAATTTGTGTTCGTTCCGGAAAACTCCATTTTTTCAATCTAAATAATTCGAACTGAAAGAGTTAAACGTTAATGATCTACACTTCTACCCCCCCCCCCTCTCTCTTTAAGGAGTGCAAGATAAAATTGACCCACGACATTAGTGAGCTCCATAAAATTCTTGCCCTGTCAGCTAGTGCGAGCAATGTAAATTTTCATAGCAAGGCATGGACGGAGACCCGAAACGAAGCGATTTTCTGCAGTCTGAATTGTAGAGACTTGGATACTTTTAAAGATTTTTTATTTATTGTTTATTGGCAGGGTCGGCCTTAGAGCTCTGCAACCTATGCAGTCGCAGTGGGTCCCACACTTTCATATGCCCAGCGCAAACTCTAGTTGTAAATTATTAAATTAAACCATTTTAACTTATATTTCCACAGCCTCCTGATTTTCCACGAGCTCCTGAAAATCTCCTGAAATTGCAAAGTATACGAAAAAGTCATGAAAATCTCTTGAAGTTATTAAAATATCCTAAAAGCTCATTAAAAATCCTGAAAAAGAGACACAATTATAATTTTGGGGTGTCATTCAATATGGAAAACACCAATCCTACTCGCAATTATAAAAAAACAGCGTTGTCAGCTTTCATTTAATCAAAATAATAGAGCATATGTTAACAAAAACTGGAAGTTCCAATACTTAATTTACTGTAATAGTCAATGGCATATAAATATTTATTTAAATATATCTCTATCTCTTACAAAAATAAATCAAAAGCGATATCTTGCTAGTCGATTGTAAATCTAAAAGGCAGATCTGAATGTTAATCGGCTTTTTGTTGGAAAACTACATTCTATTGTAGATGTGTTGTAAAATTAATTTTACCTTGATTTTGCACTTATTAAAGTATGAATAAAATGCAGTGTCGAATTTATTTTTTAACAAAAAATCGTAATTTTCACTCATTATCCTTATCCCTACCCAGATTAGGCCCGCGCAATCCGTTTCGCTTAGGGCTCCGCAATCTGTTGGGCCGGGTTGCTCATCCTCACCACTCTGGGGAAACATAATGTACCATAACCGAACACAACAACTAAACGTTGCTGGCTACTCAGCGTAGTCTATATCATTATGCAAGTAGTCAGCAGGGGCGTAGCTAAAAATTTTCCATCGTTGTTTGGGAGCCCGCGGGCTTGACCTCTTTGGGGGCCCCTGCATTTTGCGTAATATTTAATTTTTAATGTAAAAAATACTCATTTGGGGGTCCCGGGGGGATTTCAAATTCTCCCCAACCCCCACCCTAGCTACGCCACTGGAAGTCAGGTACACAGCACAGCGCTATCTATTCTCGAAATAAACAAATAAACATCTCGAGGTCCTTAAAGGTTGCACACATTGTTTAACTTCAGTCCTGGCCTGATATTACGGTATTTGAAATGTGTGGGTCTCTAGAGCACTTCAAAGGGAATATAGGCTACCACTACTGCACATAGACCTAGAAACGTTGACCCTATTATTTACCGAAAAGTGAATGTGTCTGTGTGGGGGTGGTAAAGGTGTTAATTAGCAACAAGCTATAAGCACACTAAAGCTTTTTTATTATTTATTTATTCAATAATTTAGAATGTAGGCCTACACATGTTTTTTTTTTATACATCAAGACTCCTATGTGGGATGCCAGTGTAGATCTTGTCATACATGACGATACGATTTTAAATTGAACACCTTTGTGAATTTGCTGTCCAATTCAGCCAACATTATCAAATGACATTAGGAAATAGAATGCTATTATACTAGATACATATCGGCCTATTCCTATTTAGGCCTATAACAACAAAAAAATCTGGGATATCGACCAGCTTGCATAGCCTCCAACCTAAACTAACACATTTTCTTGCAGCCTTACGGCTTTTAAAGGTTTCCCCTGCTTAGTTTGTGTTTATTGATATATAACAAGCTTCTGCGGCAAGAAAGCGTCGCTGATGAAAGTAGGTAGGCTACATTAAGTACTCCAATTTAATTGCACGATGTACTTTTACTAGACGGGTTGCTGCTTTACAGCAGACGGCCTAATTTGTTTTGCAAAAGCGGGAATCCCCTAACTGACAGGAACTTCTTCGATGACGTCAAAGTTACTACTGGTGATATGCCAATGAATGAATAATGTAGAACACACCAATCAGAGTGAGGTCCCCTTAGTCACATGACACTTCCTGCTTTGCAAGAGGAGGAAGAATAGTTTTGTTCTAAGCTTCTCTTTTCTGACCTTCCCAAGGTATGTAAAATTCATCGTTTCCGGATTAGTATGAAGCACTATGTGTATTCTAATGTGACGACAACATTAGTTTAGCATGTACATTGCATTATTCTATTGCATGACTTGTTTAATAAGCAGTAAATACAAATACCGGCAGCATACATTTTAGCACAAAAGCCTATAGGCTTCTCCGTTAGTTCCGTGCGGATACGACAGATTTACCTGCCCCTGTTTTGGCCTAGAAATTGTTGATATAGACATCTTCATCATGAATAATAGACTTATAATCAAGATCTATCTAGATTCTACTAGATTAGACTTAGATTCTGGCTAGAGTGGAGGTCTAGAATAGTGTCTAGAGCTCATTTTTTTTTTTATAGTTTTAGGCTATCATAATCATATTATTAAAAATGATTAAATTAAAAAATTCTTATGATTTATCTCTACCACACTAGAGATCAGAGATTATATTTATAATTAATAAATTATACTAGAAAATATATATTATTGTAATACTGTTAATAGACTATACAGATCATAATCTAGATCTAGATTGGATATCTTATTATAAATTATCCTATTAGTAAATTAATCTTGATAAAGAATAAATCAGGATCTATTAAATCTAAAAAAACTAGCATATCTATTATCTACTAAGTTAGCCAAGACTTATATTAAATTATAACTTGATTTATATCTATATCTTGCATATAAATATTATAAATTATATCTATAGAATATATATATATATATAGAGAGAGAGAGTCTCTAGACTAAAGAACAGTCTTCAAAGGAAGATTCTATGTTGGATATAATTAATTTATTGATTTAGGCTAGTTTTCTTGACAGACATACTTAGATTTACAATTATCAATGCTCTATGGTTTGGTTTAGGTACAGAGTTTTTAAAAAACTATACAGAAAGCAAAGCAATCACTTCTTATTTTATATGCATTATGTGACTATTTATTAAAAGCATCTTTAATGTCAATCATTTAAAAGCATTGCATGGTAAAATAGTGGTTCAGAGAAGAAATCCCAATATGGATATATTTTATAACCGCTGCCATTTATTTAAATATCTTTATAAAGTAATTCATAAGTCGATTTGTTGATCTAGGAGGAAATAATATGAACTTTACTGAACAGTAGATCCAAATTTGATATTTCTTAGTAATAAAGTAATATTGGCTATGGTGACACATTGAACCTTCATGGCTATTAAAAATCATAATTTGCTCTTACTGTGAGTAAATTCTTTACTATGGCATGGAGCTAATAAAATTTGCAGTCTGTAATTTGTTAATCTCTACTTGTATATTTTTTTGACATCTGATCTGTAATTGACTCAGTAGATCTTAATGACAAGTGACCTATGCTAAAAAAAATCTTATTTTATTGGTTAGCAGTAGATCAAGTGTCTACAACATTTTTAGTCTTGAATTTATAAATTAAAAGAAAAATTAAATATACAGTAATAAATTTACAATCGTTTGAATATTGATGTTAAGAATAGTGTATGAAACAGTATTATGTATTAACACTGATACATTATTAACATACTTTTTTAGGCCTGTAGACAATTTCTTTTCTAAGCATTTCCATACTCTTTTTACTCATTTAACATTTATGAAAATATTTATAGACCATAATTAGTTAAACATTGATAGTGTTAAAAAAACCCCACACCATTGTGTGAGATGTTTTTATTTGAGATATATATATACAAGTAAACAAAATAGTAAGATGAAAAATACAAAATAAAAATTACAGCAATTACAGCATTGTGTTTTGGCCATAGGTTATTGTTCTCAGGATGATTTATTTCAAACATTAAAGAGCTTTAAAAAAAGTAGGCTTTTTACTTAATTTTACTCTTAACTCAAGTAACCAATCATTTTCTACAAAGCTTATATCAACTCACTTTGTCTGTTTCTACACACGACCCAATCTCATGATTTATCCCACACTCAATCTCGGATAAAACTGAAATTTTGCACAGTTATTTCTTGTACCTACCTGACAAAACGAGAATCAATAAAAAAAATACTAACCAAATAGTTAATTTACTATTGGTAATTAATTATTTTGTTTGTTATTGAATAAAGGAAAGAATTTGCTCTTGATGGATGTGGTGGTTTAAGTTGAATAAGTCCCCTTTATACTTTGTAGAGAAAAAAGTTTGAAACAACAAAAGATAACTATAAAACCTTTTTTTTATATATTATAAGTAGAAAGCGCTAATTAAAAACAATGGGTAAAAATATTTATAATCGCACAGATTTATTATTGTTAGTCTAGATGTATTACTAATTCAATTAAATGACTGATCGAAACTAATTGATACAACTAAGCTTAGTATAATCTTTGTGTTTTAAAAACTATTTTTTATATTTCTAATGTTTAATAGTGTATTTGATAAAAAAAAAATACAAAAACTTAAAAACAGATTTTTTCCTCTTGCTCTGGGACCCAATGATGTTATGGAATACAAATCTAAAATAGTTGCCATTCCTTTTTTTTTTTTTTTTTATAAATGTAATTTATTTGTAAATTTTTTTGTCTTGAAAGTTATAATGTTTTCAATAATTTTGCTTAAATTTTTAAAGAGCGTTCACATTCATTTTCTCTCTATATCTTTCACTCTCATCATCATAAAACCAAAAGGTTGTGTTTATCATGACTGGCCCCACAAGTGGTCCTTACCCTTTCCTTTATGTATTTTATGATGTCTTTTTATATATATATCATTGGTTGTCCTAACGACTATATCTTACATGCTCTATCATTGATTTTGGGGCAGCAGTCTAGACTGCTACAGGTTCCATGAGCTCATTATGTCTTGCTCAATGACAATGTATAGACACATGTACAGTTCAAAGGGCGCTTAAACCATTTTTTAGCCAATCCACATGAAATGAAGAATACTTGTCTGCTCAACTGAAACACTTGTCTGCAACTAGTTCTTATACAAGTTAAATACATTTATCAATAAACATTTAAGTAAGTATGACCAAGTAATTGAAAATATCATTTGTTTTTAATGGATCTTAGTACAAAAGTAGAAAAAGTATTTATGAATTGAAAAAATATAAATTAAGATTGCTGATAGAAATGTCATCACTTATTAATTAATGTTTGAAATAAATAAATTTGGGTGATTAGTAGGGCAAATGTGGTCTCTACTTTCCAAAACTAATATATGACAGTAGATTAAGGTGGTATAGGTTCTGTACATGCTTCCAAACCCCAATGTAAAAATGTGAAACTCATTATTTACTAATAACAAGCCATAATGAATAATTTAATTAGTTACAAGAAATTTGTTAAAAGCCTAGTTGCTGAATGAAGTAAATGAAGAAACAGAAGAGGACAATTGAACTTTTCACCTAAAAAGCTGCCACTATGCTGGATTGATTCACTGTATTGATAGATCTGTGTAAAGTCATTGTGTGTATTGTCAAGTAGCCTATCCTAGTGGTCTGTCGTTTATTGATGATACAGGCAAGTCATTTGTCATCTGTACATTGAAGTAAACGGGAGTTTTGTCATTACCCTCATCAGAAGGTTGCTCTGCATTTTTAGTGTTAAGCTTTCTTCTTTTAAATGGTTACATTTTCTTTTTGGTTGTGATACCAATATTTTATCGGGATGGACTGTACATTATTGTTTATAGTCAGTTGTATAACCCACATCCAGAAATTCAAGTATTAAATGATCACTATTTTTATAGCGACTATTGGCTTTGAAATATATATACAAAATAATATGGTCAGGTCAAAATTGGGTGTAACACATAACATATTATCAGTGTTGATTTAAAAAACAAAAATTACTTTTATTACATGTAGATTGTGTATGCTGTATTGTAGTGTTGAGTTACGAACTGTAAACATGCTCAAAAGTATGTTTGAACTATAATTTATATACACTATTTAATTTAGTATTTGGATTTGGTTTCATTAAATTTAATCAGAATGTAAAATCTTGAAGTCATGTAAACAAAAAAAAAAAGCTACTTATTGTTAGTGTACATTAGAACTCTGGGATGGTTATGGAGGTTATTATCTTACGGAGCCATCATCATCGGCCACTCACTCTTCCGACTGTTGAGGTTTCGATTTTCAGTGATTAGGGGAAAACCATTCAACTTAAACAATGGGTTTAGTTTTGGTAAAAGAAATAAACATAATTTTTCCATTCCTTTAGGACTTTATAGATCTATTTACCATCCCATTATCAAACCTTCCAATAAAAAAGATAGACTTAAAGATGGCCTTACATACCCATGTGTAATTGTAGGCTTATGATCTATTTAGGTAAACATAATTATGTGACGTTCTGGGCTGGACCTTAGCATGTGCAAATAGTGGAAAGTAGAAAGATACACGGGCTATACTGGCTTACAATCTGCTGGCCCCTCTCTGTCCATAGCCACCACTGGACTGTTGTAAAACGGGGATAGGGAATTAAAATTGACCATATCCGCTACTAACTTCTCTTTGGGAATAATATTGAAAAGGAAATGTTCAAAGCTTTTACAGAATTGCTCGTGCCCCACCCCTCATTGTTCTTTAAACGTTAGCTGACAAGTAGGTTGAATGTACTTCAAGAGTGCCACGTTATACATTCGAACCTGAACTGTGGTGACTCTGCATATTTTGTTGTTCCAAATCCTTTTAAATGACCTGGCTTTAATACTTCTTTATATTGTGCTAAGTAGTCTGGATGATTAAGAGTAGTGCTACAAATGAACAGTGATCGGTAGAGGTCAACGTATGACCCCGGCGAGATGACATAGCAGCGAGTGTTCTCTGGAATCTACATGTACAAATAAAGACAGGATGTGACGTTTCCTCACGTGTTATTCCAGAAGATACAAGCAGTGTTTGTACAACTTTGGAGAAGCGATTAGGGACTCTATATAAGCCAGAAAGTTAATGTGAAAGTTAGTCGTATGGAGTCGTGAGTGAGTCGATACAGACGATGTAAGACGTGTGCGGCTCTAGTGGAAGAGAAATGTGTAGACTCGATGCAAGTTAACTAGGGTAGAGTTAACTGGAGTGGACTACTGTCGTTAAAGTCTATACAGCGAACTACAGTGGACTTGAGCCGTTACAGTCGATGTAAGACGTGTGCGGCTCTGATTCGGTAGACTTGAGTACGACTTGGTTCAGCTTTGGGAGACCTGGAGCGACACTGGGAAGTGTGTCGTTGGTCTGTTCTGTGGAATATGGCTCGATGCAAGTTGAGAAGAGATGAATTGCAACGAAGTGAAGAGATGAATTGCAACGAAGTATAGCTAACTGTAAACTGACAGATATTGTACAGTCTTCTACGCTACATGTTACAGTGACGAATTGTTAGAGTTAATAGTCATTAAAGTTATATGAAACTGAAAGTTGAGTCGTCAAGTTCTTTGCAGTGTTTTTATTTGTGTGCCTACTAATACATGTAGCCAGAAGATTCAGAAATACTTAACAGTATTGAACAACTTCAAATGGTCACACTGCTAACTAGAGTAGGAAATGCGGGTGTTGAAATCTCCTTGTTTTTAAAGCCTGAGTGACAGGCTGTGCCAGTCTCCTGTTGCCTTTGCAGCACACAGTGTGCGTCCCCGGCACACGCATTCATTCTGTCGAAGGACATGGATCAATAGCAAGTAGCGGCATCAAGCGGCATCGGTTCCTCATTCCCACACAAACACCCTCGCTCCCTCCCGCGACTCCACCCAAGACACCATCGGAGTCGTAGGGGCGCAGACACTTGTGAAGGCGCCGTGGGGCTGGGCTAGGCCTTGCGTCTCTCCAAGAATTTCCCCATCATGTAATACCGGGCAGAAATCAATCGTTGCCATGGTTATACGAATAAAGGGCGGGAGGTTGGGGGGTAGGGACCTTCTCATTAGTTGGAGGGAAAAAAACACCCGGTTCGGCCGTGCCAACGTTTTACCGAGGGAAGCGATTTTTCTCTCTCTCTACATATTTATATATCTGTACTGGTTAGGGTTGTATTTTTGCTTTCCTTCTTACTGTTCAATGTGTATGGAAAAGAAAGATAGGTTTCTTGAACTGTTATTAGATAGGTCTACTTCTTAATTTATTACACGTTTTTTTTTTGTTTTTTGTTTGGTCTCTAATTCTTTCTGTCTTCGTTTCTTTACTCCTTCTTTTTACCCCACCAATATTTACTCTTTGCTATTTAGGAAACGTAATACCATATATTCCCATTCTTGAATTGTCTGAACACTCTAAAGGATTGATAGAGAGGATGACAATTGTCTTACCGACCATTAATTTTGGAGGCCGTTACTATCCTTTATTCTAGCTATACTAATAAATATTCTGAGTTTGACTGAGGGGCCTCCCTCCCCCAATCCATGTAGTAATTAGAATATTGCACATTTGGCGCAAGAGACACGCTTTAAGTCATCCACTCAGAATGTTTGTGTGCGTTCTTGACCAACACGTCCAAATGAATAATGTCTAAAAAGTATAGCCTAAATCCAGTGGGCGTTGGAGATATAGTGCTGGAGATTTCACTGAATCATTTCATCAAAAACAACAAAACCGAGTTCTAGGTTAAACAAGAAAAAAACAACAACAACAACAAACAAACTTAAAAAGCAACAACAAAGCTTATATTAACCTAATTGTATCAATTAGTTTGGATCCGTCATGTAATTATATGTATAATTGACCTAGACATAATAAATCTGTGCGATTACAAATATTTTTACCAATTGTTTTTGTTTAGTTTTTAGCTTGCTCGACGTGAAAGGGGGAGGCAAGAGGGGTTATCTTGTGAATGTTTACATGATCGTTTTTAACATGCTTAAAAAATTCACTTAGGGCTCAAGGGGACTAATTCAACGTATACCACCATATCTGTCAAGTACGATTTCTTTCTCTTGTTCAAGATACTAAACAAAATAATAAATTACCAATAGTTAATTAACTAAATGGTCAAATTTTTAAAGCTAATTCTTGTGTTGTCAGGTAAAAGAAATAATTGTGCAAAAATTTCAGCTTAATCCGAGATTGGGTGTGAGAGAAATAACGTGTAGAAACATTTCATTACACAGACAGAGTGAGTTGATGTAAGCTTTGTAAAAAAGAATATAACCAGCATACATTCAAAACGATATGCTCAAGGATCAATTCCTGTGTTGTAGTTTTTTTTATGTGGAAATGTTCATTACTTAGATATGAGCGAACTGAGTTAGTTCAGTCTGCCAACAGCCTTTTTGATCAGACTGCGTAATATGTCTTAAACTTCTGTTCAGTGAGGCATAGACTTTGATGATAGTTGATCTTGTGTATCTTTTTTTTTTTTTTTAAAGCAATATCACTTTTTTCCCCCGCTTCTCTGAAATGAATACCGGTACACTTAAGGTAACATGTATGTGCCCTTCATTGTACCTGTGTTGTTTACCTGAGGCCCTACGCCCCCCCCCCTCCCCTAGGAACATTTCGTACGCACCTGTATGTTAGCCCACGCTTGGACCAGGTCTCCCCACATCTTCATTGTCTTGGTGAGCTCAGCGCTCCGCTTCTGCCCCACCCCCGGCCCCAGGTAATATACATAGTCTCGGTGAGTTGTGCGTATGCATGTGTAAAAGGAAGGGGGGGGGGAGCTGCGCCCAATTTCATCTCCTCACCTGCAATGTTGTTTTTGTACGCTCCTTTCTTCTTCTATATTTGTCCGCAGCATTTCTTTGGCCTATACGTTAAGATGTATTGATGTGTCTGTAATAAAGATATATTGACGTGGCTATCCATGGGTTAGGTTTTATTGATGCGCATGTCTATGCTACTAAGGATATATTTATGCGTCTGCCTATACTACTAAAGGAATATTGATGCGCCTGTCTACTACAGTATAGTGTAGTGGCGTTTCACAAATCTCCCTAATCCAAATGTCACTTGCTCATATGGGTGTAATCTTTGTTTTTCTTGAGATTTGAATTCTATTCAGCATTCAGGCGTGTACTTGTCAGATGACATCGCGACGACCATTATTTTTAAATAAAAAAAAACAACTTCTTAGTCTAAGTGAACACTTTAACCTGTGCTTGTTAAACAATCGATTATTATTGGTCACATCCTCTGACATGGTCATGGCCATGGCATAATGCACATCTTATGTAATTTAAACTCAATAGGACTATTTATAGATTTGAAGGTGCGTAGCGTTATAGTTTGTTTGTTTTTTCATTGAACTGGAACACCTAGACATGTTGTATAAATGCTTCCATGCACTAAGCTTTGTGTTGAACATTGTCTTGTCACGTCCTAATCCACAATACAATAAGGCTGCTTTCACCCTCTCCCCCTTTTTGTTTGTTTGTTTGTTAACAAGATGTGGTTAGAGCTGATTATCAGGTTTTGTGGTGATGTTGAAATTTTGGAATTTTGTTGTTTTTCTGTGAATATTTGAACAATGATATTAGTAACTCAGTAGTTATGGTGGCAGTCTACAAAACAAATGTAGTCATATGAATAGGTACTCGACGCTTTCTCTGTCTACATCCTGGCGCTTGGTGCTGGAAGAATTCATATCCCTGGTCAGCTAGGATTGTCGATGGACAGAAATCTGCCAAAATAACTCATGACCCCTAACTTGGGTCAATGACAGATGGCACCGGTAGATGTTTGGTGGCAGCATGTGATGGTATATGGTCTAGGAATGGGTCCTCAACGTTTGCTGGTCACAATAGCTTTTGCTTCTTGGCTAAGGGGCGCAGCTTTTCGTAGGAAACCGGCATGTCGAGCTGCGTGTTTCAACACGAGCGCCGTCATTTTTCTGCTTGAATGACGAAATGAAAAAAAAAAAAAGTAGGCCAATCGCACTTGAGATGTAAATATCATACCGGTAAGTCTGCTTGCATAGGAAGGAGGGGGGGGGGGCACATACTTGGGCTGAGAGAGGTTTCTAAACCACCACTTGATTTTGTAGACGACTTTTGTTGGTCGTTTTCAGGCAGATTCTAATACATGCAGATATTAAATGTAGACTAAATTTTTTTTTTAAATATGAAGATTTCGTTAGCAAAATATTAAATAAAAAATAATAACAAACGCTACATTTTAGCGCATGCTTGAGGGATTTAGGGAGGAGGAGGAGGCTCTTATGCATCTTGTAATGGAACATCAACTTCTATAAGTTGAAGTAGCCTACATGTAAATCTCGTGGTTCTTGTTTGTTGGATGGATAACATACAGCAAGAGTTCGTACTACATTGTATATCAATTCTTGTCTATTTTGTTTTAAGGCACCTCTGTCATACTCTGTGACAATTAGACACGCTCGTAACAAGTGCACAATATTATTCTCCCATGCGTAGACCTTTCTAGTTTCATATCCCATAACTAACCTGTCCTTTAAAATAGTTCAACACTATCTGATATCACTGTCGTAGAGAGAGAGAGGTCAATCTATACGCACCGAGCCCACTCTTGTCTCATTTCAATGTTTACCACAAGTGACGTTAAACGTGTGTTAACATTAGACAGCTCAGAGTTTCATTACATTGTATTAACACGTTTTGGTTATCTCACAACATTGTACAATTATGCTAGAAAAAGAATGATAGGGGAGGGCCTCCACTGGATTTACTGTTTATAGCCACAGAAGGTTCATTTGATAATCAAGAGAAGTCAGTTTTTGGCCAAGACGTTTAAAAGACATCACCTAGACCAGGAGCTCTCATGCTGTGGGTCGCGACCCATTTGGGGTCGAATGACGATTTTCCAGGGGCCGCCTAAAACCCATAAGAAAAAAATACTTTAAAAAACAACAACTTGGCACTGTAAAAACTATTTTGTTTCCTATCATTGGCACTCGAGGATAAATGATACAAAAAAAAAAAAACTGAATCAGATTCATTTCAGACATTTTAATCGTCACAGCAATTGCAATGACTGTCCACCAAACGGCGCGGCAAAATGCAACGTTGCGCCATTGCAGAATCATAGATATTGTTTCTACGTTATTAAAAAGCTTACACGTTTATTTATTACGCAGTAATACGCTATCATGTTATTGTAGATTATGTTTTTATAATGAAACTACCCATGAAAACGGATCTCATTAGCGACAACACGGATAACTTTACGATTGGGGGGTGGGGGTCGCCACATAGTGAAAAATTGTAAAAAGGGGTAGCGGAACTAAAAAGGTTGAGAATTACTGACCTAGCCCTTGCCATAATTGATTTCAAGACCAAAAAAAATTATCATTGGCATGGATTGGGTGTGTGTGTGTGGGGGAAGGGGCTACAAGATGCGGACATAAGTTTTGTAAGGTGATCCACACTCTCCTGTTTTGATGGGTTGATGTTTAATTTTTCCTTTTAGTCTGCTGTCTATTGAGCAAATACAATTCATGCATCTGTTCCCTTCGGTTTACGACCAGCATAAATACCCAATAATTCATATCTCTACTTTCCTGCAGTTATGGCAGGTGTCTTTTAGATATGGTTTGATTCAGGGATATTCTACGAAACCGCGAGACTCTTAATATGACCCGGCTATTTCCACTCTTATATTAGAGCTACATAGTATCGAGTACTTAATTGGTTTTGAACAATTATATGAAAGTTTGAATTTTTATGATAATAATTGTATCGACAATACATAGCTTTTGTACATAGTGCTCCCCATTTTAAAAATAACTTAGTCGTCATTCTCCGCTCCCGGTAAGGTTAATCCATTTTTTGATGTTTTGTCTATAGCTGTTAAAAATATTTACCATCGCCTTTATCGTGCTGGTTGCCACGACTACATTTCATTTGGTATTATGAACGGAATTTTAAAAACTAAAGCATTTCTATTGTATACACACGTAAGGAATAAGTTAAGTTAATACACTATCGTCTTTATTCAAAATTTTCTTAGGGGCATCTACTCTCTTTGCTACTAAGTCTCAATTGTAGAACTATAAACAATATGTTTGCCAGAAACCTCAGCCATTTTCCAATAGAAATAAAAATAGCAGGGATCTTCCCAATAGATGTTTCTTGTTTGCTTCCGTCTACTGTGTAGAAGAAAGTTCTAGAGAGAGTAGAAATACACGGTTCAAGCTTCATGTTCAGTTTACTTTTGTAAATATATTTTTGAAGTTTTGTTGTGTGCTTATAGTTTGTGTCCAGTCTATTCATGTCTTTTACTTCGGGAAAAAAACAAACAATTAACTGTTTTAATTCATAAATAGGAATTCTGTTATTGCTTCGCCTTAACTAGATGGGTCACCCTAATGGAACTTGTGAAAATACCAAGACCTATACACCACTCGATTCCATTATAACAGTCTTTCAATAGCTTTCCCTTAAGACAATTACTAGAACGATTGAAACGTATTATGAGCTTAATTTCACGGTGATGGAAGACATGAAATATCCATTACACTAGTCTCGTTATTGCTTTCAGTTGCCACAAATAAAAAGACCTACGTCCTACAGCAATCATTAGGGGGGTGTCGGTTCTTTCAGTCACTGCTCAAACACTTGTAGCGTCAGCGTTTTTATTTCATGCCATCTTCCAGGGGTAACACAATCACGAAGCGAGATAGTTCATTTAGAAGATGTTGGAAGTGAGCCTTGGTTTGTGTTAGTTCATTTAGAAGATGTTGGAAGTGAGCCTTGGTTTGTGTTAGTTCATTTAGAAGATGTTGGAAGTGAGCCTTTGTTTGTGTTAGTTCATTTAGAAGACGTTGGAAGTGAGCCTTTGTTTGTGTTAGTTCATTTAGAAGATGTTGGAAGTGAGCCTTTGTTTGTGTTAGTTCATTTAGAAGATGTTGGAAGTGAGCCTTTGTTTGTGTTAGTTCATTTAGAAGATGTTGGAAGTGAGCCTTGGTTTGTGTTAGTTCATTTAGAAGACGTTGAAAGTGAGCCTTGGTTTGTGTTAGTTCATTTAGAAGATGTTGGAAGTGAGCCTTTGTTTGTGTTAGTTCATTTAGAAGATGTTGGAAGTGAGCCTTGGTTTGTGTTAGTTCATTTAGAAGACGTTGGAAGTGAGCCTTTGTTTGTGTTAGTGATGACGAGAACAATACAGGCAAGGTTGTATCTAATAGAGTGTTGACTTCTAGGATTTGTTAGGGAACAAAACAACAACCCAACGAAACATTGGACTAGATAATGTTATTTTCTATGCTCTGTGTGCTTTTCTCGCTGTTGCCGTTGTTACTTCCCTTTCTACACTTGCACTAAAGTTCAGAGGTAGTGCCTGTAAGATAGGGTTAGCCTTAGGGCATGTGCTTAGAGAAAAGACATTAACTGATGATTAGAATAGATGGCCCTGTCCTATCAATGTCACTATGTGATTACCCTTTTTTTAAATGTTGGTCCTATTTGTAATCTTCAAATCTTGCATACATGTTTAGGGTTTCGTATTCTGGCTGATACAGAGAGAAAATATTTTTAAAAATTCTACTCCAAACATTTGAAATCATCACACTTTCTAAACTTAATATAAGCACAGGCGTTTGATTTTCAATATAATATTGGTTATAATGATTTAGAGCATTTTTAAAACCTAAGCATTTTTGTTTGTTTGTTCTGGCACTTGCCAGGATTACAAATGATAATAAAGGCAACGCAATTCATTGTAGTCCCTATTTAAAACAATTGTTCTGCTACTGTGTCTGTATCAACAGTACTACTTGGTGTATTGAAAGCTCGAATCAGTATTTCTTCCTTTCAAATAAAATAGCCAACTTTTAATGTTATAGGAGATATCAAAACTTTTTATTTAGTGATTTGTTTCATAATTAATTTTTTGTTTGTTTGTTGTTCTGGTGGATTCCTCTAACCACAAAATATTAATACTAACATTTCCTGGGCAATAATTTGTAAAAGAAAATAACTATTGTTTTCTTTACTGTAAAGAAGACTGCTTTTAATGCCCGCCAACATAGTCTGAGTTTCTTCCAAAATATAACCCATCCTGACAAGGATGTCCTTTCACAAGCGATATCACTGGCATACGTGTTTGGAATCGTTCTCATGAGGTCTGGGATACTGCGATACAACATTGAGATTGTGTCCAATTTTATTTTAGAATGTATTGCAAGCACCCCGCCTGAAATATTGTATTGCCAAAGAATACCATCTGATAGAAACATGCATAATGGATTAGATGATTGCTGGACAACTTAAATGTTTTCATTGTGTTGTATTTGGGGGAGGGAGGGGGCTTTAATGTTTATTTATAGCCAGCAGTACTTGTTTGAGAATACAAATAGACTTCTAGTTTGTTTCTCCCTTGGAGTGGCTTAGCAAGCTTCACACAATGCAGGAGCATTAGGATAGTCGCATGTCACATATTGAAATAACTGTATTGTCATGGTATTAAATCACAAGTTTCTTTTGAAAAGAACAATAGCCGAGTGATTGTTGTGTGTGTGTGTGTGGGGGGGGGTCTTGCTTTGAGGTGCACTCAGTGTATTTGTACAAGTAATCTAAAGGATGTCCTATGTGATCTGTTCTTCACAAACATTTTTTTTGTTAGATTTTTGTTGACCTAGTCTGGTCCCTTTTATATCGTGAACACTACCTAATTTAAAAATAGGATAACACTTTTCAAATTTACTTAGCGCGGTAGATATGCACTGACACCATTTACCAAGAAATGCAGGCATTTTAGAGCCACACCAGTGAAGTCTTGAAGCGCAAACACAAGAGTTCATTCTTATCTTATCTTATATAATACAGACGTTACTTCAAAAAAGAAGATGATTACGTCCTACTCGTCATGCATTTAGTCATGCATATTAACCAATGACTTAAATTCTGCCAAGTCACTGGTTTTTCTGGCTAGCTCAGGCAACCCATTCCATGCTCTAATAGCACTAGGGAAGAAGGAGTATTTGTACAAATTTGTCCTAGCATATGGGACGAGGAATGTGCCTTTATTTTTGTGTCTTTCAGAGTATTTTATTAAATTTTGTTTTTGTATTTGAAGATTATGGTTCAGTGTTTTATGTATAATTGCTACTTTACTTTTGAGTCTTCTGTCCTGAAGGCTTTCTAAATTTAGTGATTTTACTAATGGTGTTACCCTAGTCAAATGTGAATATTCGTTTGTTATGAATCTCACTGCTCTATTTTGTGTTTGTTCCAGTTTCTTAATGTTTTCTTGAGTTGAGGGGTCCCAAATGGAGGATGCATATTCTATTATTGGCCTAACCAAGGTTAAATAACATTTTAGTTTTATGTTCTTATTTGATTTATAGAAATTTCTTTTAATAAACCCTAATGCTTTGTTGGATTTTTTTATAGTTTCATCAATATGTGGATTCCATGACAGTTTTTCATTTATTATAACACCTAGGTATTTTGAGTTTTTAGTCTGTGTTACTGGTTTGCCATGAATAAGATAAGTGGAATTAATTTAATTTTTTTGTTACTCTTAACAACTGACATTTTTCTGGGTGGAAAGACATGCTCCAATTTGATTCCCATTTCTGTAATTCATCTAATTCTCTTTGTAAAATATCTGTGTCTTGTTTTGTTTTTATTGTTCTATATATTATGCAATCGTCTGCAAATAATCTGACTTTTGTTCCTGAACTAATGCAATTTGGTAAATCATTTATGTAAATTAAAAATAGTAGTGGACCCAAGACTGTTCCTTGAGGTACACCTGAGTTTACTGTTATTGGTGTTGATTTAGAGCCATTTATTATTACAGTTTGTTCTCTCCCTATCAGAAAATCTTTAATCCACTGATGCAGTGGACCGTTAATGCCGAAATATTTTAATTTTTTAAGCAAACTATGGTGGTGAACTTTGTCAAAAGCCTTGGAAAAATCTAGTAAGATAGCATCTATTTGTTCACTATTATCTAAACCTTTTGAGAAATCATCAATTAGTCCTATTAGTTGTGTTTCACATGATCTATATTTCCTAAAGCCATGTTGGTATGGGGTGAGGACATTATGTTTGTCTAAGTGGTTTATGATGTTGCTACATATTATGTGTTCTAGTATTTTACATGTGATGCTGGTAAGTGATACTGGTCTGTAGTTTCCTGGATCAGATTTTTCTCCTTTTTTAAATAGGGTGGTGACATTAGCTTCTTTCCAGTCCTTTGGTACTCTGCCCTGGTTAAGCGATGCCTGAAAGAGTATTTTGAACACTGGGGCTAGCTCATTCGTCTTATATATTTGTCCCAGCAAAGTGATCGAGTCACCTTTGTTTTAAACGTACCACCCCGTTTTAGACTACAATATATATATATCTATTGATATATATATATCTTATAGTTGATTGACTGATCTTTTCTAGGTCGAAACACACACTTATATATGAAACTATAACGACTGGACTGTTCTAACCCTAATGAGAAGATTGTAGACTTTGCATGTAGAAAAAAATCTAGATTTCTTTTTATTTTTGACGTGCCTGAAAAGTTTGCGGACGGTGGCATTAATCTATATTTGTGTGAGAGGTATAATTCTAAGTAAGGCTCTTCTCTATTACTTCTTTCAGAAGAAAAAGAACGTGGAAAAAATGAAGAAATAATAAAAATATGATTCGTTGTTTTTTCTGCACTTTTGTTCTGTGTGAATAATCGACTTAAACAAACGTGATTTTGTGTTCACTCTCTTTGATCTCTTGTATATGTTGTTCTGGGCCGCCATTAGCCCTACACTTGTTCGGCCTGTGCTTCTAATTAGCTAGATTGTCACTTGCCATTTTTGGGTGTGCACATGTCTCGGGAAAGGTGTTTCCCATGTCAGTGGCGTACACATGGAACGATCGCTGCTGCGACTGCGCCTCTATAGTCACTAATCACGCGATAGTTTGGACGCTAGTTGGACTACCCACGGAGATGTTGATTGTAAGCCTGTTCTGTACGTAGCTGGCGTCATCATTAACTCTGAATTACTTTGGGGGGGGGGGGGGAAGGGGCTGGTGCATTTTTTTAAATTTGTGTATTTGACCCTCGATATTTACTTTCAATTTAAAATAATGGTTAATAAATAGTTCCTTATTGTATTCAAATTAGTTGATGCAGATAACTTCAGACCTAGATATTGGAAAACATTTTTATACCGTATAGGCCTACCCGCTTGGTCATCAAGAAGTCATACAAAATTAGCAAAATGCTGCCCCTTTTGTTGTTCTGGTCTGTAAAGTAGATTGTCCTAGGTCATCAATTAGGTCTTTTACCTTGGCCCCGTGAGGACATTTAATCGGTCTGCCAATTGTTGGAGAGGTGGTAGACAGAAAGCTTATTGAATGAACCGTCAGAGTGACGAACCCGGACACAAATGACTGCCTATTAAAAAAAAATGTTTCCTTGTGAACGTTATCAGTGGCAATAAAAACCAATTCAATCCCCGGTAGTTTGCTAAGTATCAGTCGTAGAATTTTTTTTTCTCCATATTCCATTTGGAAAGGTTGTTTAGCCAGTTAATCTTACCCAACGTTTTGATAATATATTTATTTGTGACGCCTCCATTACCTGAGCCTAAATGAATGTTGACGTTAATACTAGAGGTATACACTTTACATAGAATGCAATGGCAACGCTAGAATACAGTCTTTTTTTAGGCAGAGAAAATGGTGAATCCAAGTAGAGAAATAAAGGCTTGACCAGGGCACCGATTCACGTAGTCTCCATACTGTTTGTCTACGTACACGCATCATTTGGTGAAGAAGTTTGAATCTTATCGCCTGACAATAATGACAGTGTCACGCGGTCACTCCAGTTACCTTCGCCAGACTTGATTTATAGATGCATCAACGTGATGGGATTAGATCACTTAACAAGTAGATAGTAGGATTTGACAGAGTCTGCTGATTATTACTATGTCCTATGTTCACTCATCTCCCCACCACATGCCTCTTTCCTTGAAGACACAGCCCGAGCTTGACGTCAGACAATACAAAATTGTAAGTGGCCGGAGCTATAAATAGCACGTTTCGCGTTGTCTGTTAGTGAAACAGATATCCCCCCCCCCCCCCCCACTTCAGATATTATTTTTCTTTTCCTTTTCTACAACTCCTGGTAGTCAGGTTTATGACTACGAGTCTTCGCCATGCTAGTGTAGTCAGCTGGTCCTGACGTCAGTGTGTTTGGTGACGAGGGTCAGTTTCGCAATGTTATCTTTGCTCTTCCCCCTCCATTCCACCTTTTTTTCCCCCATGCTTCCTTTAGTTTCTTTTGTCCTCTCCACCACCCCTCCTTTTCTCTTTGTGGAGTCAGTCGTGTGAAATCTCTTTCAGAATTGCTCTACCTTAGTCCACTTAAAGCCCTAGTGGTGTCCAACTAACTACAGCTAGACAGGCTTGCATAATTAGGACAATTGTATTACAAACGTGTACAGATTCTATTACATTCTATTATTAGTCTCTTCAGCTATACACATTTTTGTAAGGACTGCAGTGTACAATAAAACGTAACTGGGCTAAGACTTACAATGCAGTATATCTAGAAAGAGAAACAAGACGACGTTTCTATGAATCACGAATGAAAGAGAAAATGTGTTAGAATGGAACAACATGAGAATATTTTTTTTCGCTGGATCTGGGTGTTCCTTAAGAACGCGACAAGTGTCTCCCCTCTGTCATAACATAGGCAATAATCATTCAGCTACCGGTAGTTAAACTTAAAAAAAAAAGTTGCTCGAATCTGAATTCGAACTGGAGGTCTCAAGCCTCCGTGATAGAAGGCCGACGCGTTAGCCACTGAGCTATACAAGTACTAATAAGCATTGGAGGCTGTATAGTTTAGAAAAGTGTATAGTTCTCTACTCAAGGCTACTCTCACACAGCTTAACACATTTCTATATAAAACAAAATGAATTAATTACGACTAATTGATAAACTAATTGGTCATTTTTTATTCCCGTGTTGTCATCGACAATGAATAATTGTGCAAAATTTCAAATTTGACCTGAGAATGAGAACGGGGCGGATCCGAGGAATATTGTTTACAAAAGATTCCACCCAGACAGACTGTAAGATGATATAAGCTTTGTAAAGAAAAGCCTGTTCTTGGGAGAACATTCGAAGGCCTAACCTTATGTTAACAGCTTTGATATTTAAAACAATGATTTATTTTCCCTGGCAACACAAGAATCAATTAAAAAAAATTAACCAATTAGTTCAATAGCTATTGTTAATTAATTATTTTGTTTGGTACCTCAAACAAGGGAAAGAAATTGAATTTGACTGAAATGGTGGTATAAGCTGAATGAGTCTACTGTATAGGTCGCAGCTCTAAATTGAACCAACCAATATATAACTTTACAACGTTCTCTAGTCATACGTCATACGCTAGCTGAGTGGTCTCAGATCTCATCCTCCCTCCCAGTTTCTCCATTTCTCCAAATAGGATCAGAGCGTAGTGCTAACAGCAAGAAATAGTGCTTTTAGACTATTGGTAAAAATATTGATTGGCCAGATTGATTGTTGTTGGTCTAGATCTATTACAAAATTTATTAAATGACTGATCCACACAAATTGATACAATGACACTTTGTATAAGCTTTTGTTTTCTTTTTAAGAGAACGTATTTTGTATGTTGTTCTGGTTTGAAATACCGGTAGTAATACTTTGTGCTACTGTCGCACGTTTGTGTCTGAAGAATCACTGTCAGCTTTGTTTCTTCTTTTATTGTCTATCTTTAGTATATCGACCTCTGTAGCATTATTTATGGTAGGTTGTCATTGAAGTGATCTCCGCACACAAGTTATAAATATTGCCTTCGTTTGCTCCATTAGGTCTTTTAATGTCTATTAAGATCTACTACCCAATGGGGGGATACGATTATTTTTATAGCCGCAGGACTAAAATAACTGGGCCATCGTTGACGTCACAACTGAATGTGTACGCACATATTAGTACCTAAGTTCACCTTCTACAGTATGTTATTTATATTTTTATGCTGTCTAGATATCTAGAGTAATATACAGTTTTAATTTACAACGGAACGAATTTAGCAACTTTATTCTATAAGTGTCATTACCACCTCTTGAGCTGTCTAAATATAGACTACGGTGGTGTCACCGTTTTATCTTGGTCCCAACAATTGACGTTGGTCGTGTCCAAGTTCGTACTGTTGAACCCGCATTTAGTTTACGACTGCTTCTTTTGGCTTAGAGAATTCATAAAACGCGGGTAGACCTCCCTACTACCTTCTTCTTTTGGATATTGACATAATAAAAAAATCTTTATTAGCATATATGACATTGTAAACTGGAAGTCTAGCAGTGATATCTACATGTGCGTTCGGTATATATACACATGTAATAAAAACAATTGTGGCTTGCCAGTTGGAGCTCTACTTGTGTGTTGTTCTGGCCTCTTCTTGTTGTTACATAAAGTCTAGCGTTTGGTTCTGTTTCCAACATTCATCACAGAGGACTAAATAGATCTACTAGAGTTCAGTTTTGTTAAAACAAATGAGGAGTAGAAATAAGGTAATGTTTTAGTTGACTCTACGAACTGATCGCCTACACTGAAATGTTAAGAAGCAAAATGTAGGCCACTTGTCTTTAAGAGGGTGCAATTGAATACAAATATATCATAAGCTAAGCATAAGATGGCATTGTCAACACAGTTTCCAGTGCAGCTTAGTGTCATATCGTGTTTCTATTATGTGGCTCAATAACAAGAGGAATGACTGTATTTGAAATGTCATTGAAACTACAATAGTTTCATAAATATACATTTCAATTCAGCAATACACGTTTCGTATTGATTGTTACGATTTAATGTATCTGTGTGTGTGTGTGTGTATTTCTGTTAAAAATGGAATCGCTTGTAATTAAAATTGAGTAAAACATTGTAATGAAACCAACTGGAATGTTTGGCATGCTAGCGCTGACTCTATTTACGATTTTCTCAAATCACTTTATCAATGTTTAACATTTGACAGAAACTGTCAGTTATCCAAGTTGATTAAATAAATGGTCTTCATGGGTGATAAATGGTCTTCATGGGTGTAATGTTAAGCTGTTAATAATCCATCGTCTTTTTTTTTTTTATATTCTCATACCTAAGACATGTCCAGGTGTTTCTTATTATTGTATCAAGTCAAGTTTGTATTACATTGCGTTACAGGAACTTAAGTAATAGCGTATTTAATACTTCCACGGAGAACCCAAATGATAATTGATGATAATGATGAGGATTCTAGCCATTTCTTCACCAGTTTGTAGCTCGCTAATTCATTACGCATGCAAACACTCAATAATTGATTAAATTGTAAATAAATCACCATTTTTTCAAAATGTAACCGTGGGTTTATTTATAGGTGTACACACGGGGAAACATCTACCTGTATCAGTTGACTATTACATGGCATATAGTCTAATGTACATTCACAAATATATCAGTTCTAAAGCTGTGGATCGCAAGAATACACTATTATTATTATAAACAATCATCTGTCTATCTATCTATCTATCTATCTATCTATCTATCTATCTATCTATCTATCTATCTATCTATCTATCTATCTATCTATCTATCTATCTATCTATCTATCTATCTATCTATCTATCTATCTATCTATCTATCTATCTATCTATCTATCTATCTATCTATCTATCTATCTGTCTGTCTATTTATCTATCTATCTATCTATCTATCTATCTATCTATCTATCTATCTATCTATCTATCTATCTATCTATCTATCTATCTATCTATCTATCTATCTATCTATCTATCTATCTATCTATCTATCTATCTATCTATCTATATATATATATATATATATATTATATATATATATATATATATATATATATATATATATATATATATATATAATCTGTGTATTTTGCTTAAGTCAATTTTAAAAGAATAGGAGCAATAAAAAAGAAAGGCTTGAACTTTTGTTCCTATGTTCATGTACATTTTGTTTCTTACAAGTTAAATATATATTTTTTTAAAATTTCATTCCTAGTTTGACTGAGGATGGAACCTTGAAGAAATGGACATGACCATTACTAGCTAGAACTGTTCACATCGTACCAATATCTTCTCGCAGTGTGAAAGTGTTGTGCACTCAGATTGACATCAGTGAGTTGTTCTGGTTCATATCCCAGTCTCACTCAACGTGACTCTTGTTCCCGAAGTCGGCTGCAGAATCATTTTTGACGGTTTGTGGTAGTGTCTTGTTGGAAGAAGTCCCCTGGTGCTACCCAGTCACTCGTTTGTTGACAGTATTTTTCTGGATTTGTTTCCTGATTAACGAGGTAGGTCATTTCAAACCAGGCAGGTTTTGTTGCTGTAGGGCACAACTTAAGAGCAAATACATTTACAATTGTCTACTATGTTCAAGCTCGGGTGGGTCTCCATCAATCAACATATCTACTCACGTATTTAGGTCAAAGGTCGCTGTGTTTCCTCTAGATGTGGAAGCCTTTTTTTTTTGCGCTTGTTTATAGAGTTCGGACTGTTCTAAAGGTTGAGAAGCACTGTTGTAGATGAAAGGTGGTGCCTAGGTCATCAGGTGACATTGGAAGGTCTGCTAAACTTTGGATCACAACATTGAACTTATCCTCTTTTGTTTTTGTTCACTTTATAGACACAGGAGGGAGAAAAAAAAGTTCCCTGGACTCCTAAACAATGTAATAAAACTCAAATCTTCGGGGATCACCGTTGCTCAGAAATGCAAATGAAATATTTTGTTTCGAGAATACACTTTTTTTCACTGACTTTCGCCTTGATCATACTTCACAATGGGAATTTTAAATCCACAGAAAAATGTTAGCGAAAATTGTGTGTGTGTGTGTTTTCTTTAACATGAAAAAAACTGGTTACATATTAATGTGTGCTTTTTTTTAAAAAAGCATTTATTGCTTTTCATGTATTACGTTTTGTCTATTAATACTTAATAAAACATACAATCGCACCGTTATTAAACTTAAGATCCCAACTGTTTGTACACAATTTTCTTGTATTGGTGCTTGTGCTTACTGCCAATCTGATGACTACGTTGTTTTTCATGTCATTTGTATCTTGTTTTATTTGTTCTAAATGTAGAACTCTCTAGTAGTATAGATTAGTATTAACAACAACGTTGTTGTTGTTTTTTATCCTACTTTGGAATATTCTCAATTGTTTGGAGGTGCAGTGGCTGAGTGGTAAAGCACTTGGCTTCCGAACTGGAGGTTACCAGGTTCGAATAACTGGTGAAGGCTGGGATTTTTAGGGCGCCCAGCTGGTTGTGCTGGCCACATGACAAACTCGTTAATCGTAGGCCACAGAAACAGATGACCTTTACATCATCTCCTCTCTAGACAGCATGGCCCGAAAGGGGAACTTTACTTTTGTCCTATTGGTCGGTCGATTTGTTAGTCTGCTCGTTACATATTTACATCAAGAAATTTACCAAGTAAAAAACAACACACAATTTGGTGCCCTTTTGTTTTAGCTGATTTCTAACTAGATTGGAAACAGAACACATTGATGACTCCATCAAAACTGTCCCTCACTTGAAGAACTTGTTTAATGAGCCTGTTGTTTCTAAGCAGACACACTTAACATCAAAAGTTTCACTTCCTCCGCTTGATGATTCACGTTTACTCTTTTCTATATTTGTGTGTGTGTGAATAGCTCGTTCTCTTTGATAGCACTCTCAAGTGATAGCTAGGTATCTAGTTCAATAGATTGTTAGACAGGTGTCATATGCTTGTCGCGTTGTAGCTCCAAAACAAACACTTAGAGCAACTAAACCGTTGTATGCGTATTGATCCCTAAAGGCCTAATTTAAAAAAAAATAAATTTTTAAACAAAAATGATTGTAATTTTATTGACAATATACACCGTTTTTAACGTCAATCTTTATATATGTAGAGACACAAGGGGAAATATTGATCGTTTATAAATAGATTACAACTTAGTCCAAAAATGGCACATCTTTCTGTCACTCGTCTCCTGCTTGTCCCATGTACTTTGAACGTTCACTCCCCTATTTAAAACTTCAACTACGACAGACTTCCTCGTGGTTACATCAGAATCTATAGAGCCAGTACAACTAAATAATCCTCCTAGTTTAACTCATAGTTACATCAGGACTCGCTCCATAACAAATATAGTTCTAATTGTCCAATTTTATGTGGAAAAAAGGTTACACTGAATGCTATTTATTTGTAAAAAACAACAACAACAAAAGTGTGAATGTTTATTTATTAACTCTACAGCTAGGGCCGCAAAGTGTACTTTCTGACAGAACCATACACTCTGAATAGATTGTCGTCAGCGTTATTTAGTCTAGGTGTGTGTGTGTGTGTACGTAGGTCGTTAGCAACCGTTTGTAGTGCTCTTGCTTCGGCAAATAATTGCAAAGGTCATTCGTAGTTTCCAACACAATAATAAGTTGCAATAGTCCAATACTACAAGTAAACGGGAATGTTATTGGCGAGTTTTGTTACTGAATGTACGTCTAAATTTCCCCGATAGCATATCGTTTTTTTTTTCATAACATACACCATTTTTATAACCATTTGCTCTAGTAGTGAAGGGAGGTTATAAAAAGGAGGTGTATATACCCACACAGCCTATGCATACCGGTGTAGTTGAAATATTCCCCTTAGAGATTTAAAAACGTTTTTCTGTAAATGAGCTAGCAACAGGGTACGTGTATGTTGTACACACTTCACACATTTTTAAATACCGGTACACAAGAAGCAGTGTTATTACGTTACATCACTACTGCAACTCTTTGTAACAAAGCGGAGGGCATTTACACACGTATCGAGAGTGAATTACAGATAGGCACTTCATAAACCCACCTTTCCGTAGGTCAACCATCAGTTAGAGGATCTTTCACACCTGTTAGGCTAGGCTCACCCTGAACCATTATCTTCAGAACAATCAGAATGCATAGGAATATGAACAATGTGATAATAATACAACGTCAGCTGGCCAAGCAATACAATCACGTCGGCAAGCTGAGTTAGTACCTCATAGTTTCGGAAATTCGTGTTACAGATATTTAAACCTGCCTTTTAACCAGTTTTGCTGCCAAAACAGATGACTCCTTCAAGAAGGGGGCGCCTCCTCTGAGTTTGTGCTAACATGAACTCTTTCTAATCTTTTTTTTTCCGTCTGTTTTTTCTTGTTGAGATGTTAAACGTGGGCATAGTCAAAAATGTATAAAGCTATAATATCTAAGTGGGGTGTTTTTTTTCTTCTTTGAGAATGTTTTCACTAGATCAATCGTGTCAGAGTAAGAAATTTCTATTATTAAAAATAACAGTAACCTATTTTGTTTTAAAATGGGATTTTTTTCGTTGATTATGTCATTGTAAAGGAACCAAATGACGGTGCTTTGAAAATGATGACCCTTTAGGAGGCACAGGTGGACCAACTTCACACTCTAAGTATCTAGTGCTCTGGCTTCAGTGGTATCACGCGATGTACATCTTGACTAAATTGTGTTTCTTACTCTGTGCATTTTAAGATCACTGCAAGCTCTTGAACTGTTTACTGAACTGCGCTTCTGGTATGAAGACAATTTAACAAATCCTTTCGGGGCTCTTAGTTTTTTTTGTTTTTGTTTTTTTTTAACAATCTAACTGCTACTTCTATCTTTTGACCTACGTAAACTACTTATACCTATGTTCGATGAATGATTGCATTTTGTTAGTCGTTCCGTCTCAAGTCAAAGGCTTGTCAAATCCTTCATCACTTGGCCCTGCCCCCCCCCTTGGTTGAGCAAAACATGTATTAACATGATGTAGTAAGTAAGCTCGTGCACCAATATAATGCACCAACAGCGCATGACTTTGTTTCAGTCCTCTTTACTTTAAACATTTGTCTCGGTAGTCATGATGAGACCGAGTGTCGGAGGTCTTGGTGAGACTGTAACTGATTCTTGGTGGTCGTGGTGAAACTGTGAGTCTTGTGTGTGGTCTTGGTAAACGTGTGACTGAGTTTCGGAGTGAAACTAAGAGTATCGGTGGTTTTGGTGAAAGTGTGAATTTGTGTGGTCTTGGTAAAAATGTAACTGAGTTTTGGAGGTCATATTGTAACTGTAAGTCTCGTGGTCTTGGTGAAACTCTGATTCTAGGTGGTCATGGTCAAACCGTGAGTCTCTGTGGTCTTGGTAAACGTGTAACTGAGCTTCGGAGGTTATATTGAAACCGAGTCTCTGTGGTCTTGGTGAAACTGCAACCAAGTTTCATTGTGAAGCAGATTTATACAACAAAGGAGATTTAGTAAGACTAGTATATCCATGTATCTTTTTTATTACCGCCTCCCACAACTTCCCACCCCTTCCATTCACCTCTCTTTTGGTTTTAATTGTAAGAAATTGTTAGGTCGTAGGTTGAAAATGACTGTGTTGAACAATTAGGATAACCTTTTTTAATTGTTGTTTTTTTTAGAAGCCTAATTATATCCGAACAATTGTCATTGAGTTGTGACTAGCTGTTGAGGCAAAGAAACGTTTTCTATTTCAACTAATTGAATCAAAGGCAGACATCGACCATTCCCTTTGGCCCACAATCTTTTTGGATTCCAAAGCTACAGACAAGAAAGAAACAAAAAGGTTTAAAAAAAGGGGGGGGGGGGGTTACATAAATCATAAGTGCCTTACTACGAAGGCGCGTTGATACTTCTTGGTATCTCGTGGTACCGGATTGCGTCAGTGTCATAGCAACTTCTATGATGTCTGTATTTCATGGGGTTGATATGCTGCTCTTACAATGGAGTTGAGTTTTTTGTTTTTAGATCTAAATCACTTGAATCAACTAGTCTACACACTTAAATTAATGACGTCAATAATGATTGTTTCAAGTAGTGAAATGTCTTTTGTCGATAACTTCAGTTAAGTGTGTGCTATCTACACTATTAGAAGCACTGGGGAATATTTATTCTCTTTTGCTGTTGTATATTCTACTTTCTTTTTCTTTTAACTATTACCCTCTTCACTAGTTGGTTTTGAACGAAGTTTTTGTTAGTTAATGGACCCGGTTCGTCGCAAATATCAACAAGAGAAAGACGCTTCCAGAACACATTTCAAACATCTTCAATGATGAGGTGGCATTTCAACTTTACCAAAAGCCTTCGTGTGATTTAAGGTATAAAGTTGAGCCCTCGATTTATGTACCCAAGTCTTTCATTTAATTTTATTAGTGTTGCTAGACTCTGTCGTCTGTAGAATTGTTCATAGTTATTTTTAAACAAACCTTCTGACGCGTTTTATCTTTAGTGCTAATAGTGCTACGCCGACGCACGTTTTTAAACAAGAAATTGAAATAGATGAAAAAAGTATTATTATGTGTGGCTACTATTATCATGGAATTGAATGTAGTGATGCATTTTTGAAAACAAACAAAAAAAAAAAACCCTGTACTTTTACAAATTTTTTTTTAAATGTAGATTCTATCTAACGAGGCATTAGATTACATAACAATTCAACGTATAGATATGCACAGCTCGTTGTGATCTCCATATTTTGTTACACTGACCAAACCAAATGGTTGTCTGCTCCTTATTTGTTTGATTTCACTACTCACCGTTTGTAGGCATTATTATCTGTCACCTCAGTCTCAGGTGTTGGGCGTGGGGAATCTTCACTTGATGACATTGAACGCAATCTCTGCGTTCTACAGTAGTTGATGTTCTGTAGAGTTCCTTCATCACACATCACAGAAATAGTGTGTAGTCCCCCCCTCCTCCTCCCCTTCACATTCATGTATCCTCTCTTTGAACCTTTCCTTTCACCTGAGTCTTAAAAGGGGTGTGTGTGTGTGGGGGGACGACAACTGAAAATGAAACATTGACTCAATGATTCACTTATTATACATACTATTAGGCCACTCTACTCTGGACCTCGCGACATGTGTTGCTGATCATCGCCACTTAATTTTGTTTTTTTAAATTGTTGAAACTGGGGACGTGACCCCTGGCTTGGCGATAATAAACTTAGCTTTGGAGGGCGATTTCATCTTGGACAATCAGAGATCTTTTATTTCAGCTTCTTTTTCTGCTCCATGGACGTTATCACATTTCAAAGATACGTTTTGGAGAGAAAAAAAGAAGTGTAAACCCACCTTTTAATAAAGCACACAAACTGATTGGTTTGTACAGATCCGAAAAATGTCAATACTGTTACCTAGACCGTAAGGGTTGGGATTGAAAACTGTTAGTTCTGTTAGTTGTAGCAATGGAGCCACAGACTCCCTTATAAATAGCTTATGATTAATCAAATCTTATTAGTGGTCAGTGCCAAGCCTTATCAATGCTATATGCATAGGATAATGACGTACATGGTTCAAGTTGTGAGGTAAGCATTGCGCTTTTTGTAATGGAGATAAGTAGTTGAAAACAAACACCAAACTCAACAGTAAGCAAAGAGATTGCCCTATTCCGTGACTAGAGCTATCTCAACAATGTCAACTATGCAGTAGTTAATACTAAGAGTACAATCACTTCTAGATGACGTAAAGATGGTATCTTTCACCCTGCTCTGATCCACGTCTATTTGGCTGAGAGCGCTACGTTAGATTATATCTATCTCATGGCCAGTTCATCATTTAGCTGAGGTTGAGTATTTGTACCACTGTTTACCCAATGGCTTTGATATCTTTGGGCTGATTGAATGCAGATTGATAACTTTGCATTGTTTTTTTTTGTTTTGTTTAGAGCTTCATTGTATAGAATTAGTACTATAGATCCTACTAGATCTGTGACTTGGTTTTTCTTCTTAATTTGAAATTTAAAAAAAGTCTGGTTCTTTTATTTTCTTCTGATAACAATAGACGGACGTATCAAAATCTTTCATACATCAATTTAGAGGAAAACAACAGAGAGAGTTCTTTTTGTTTCTTTTAAATCTAGTTAATGTTCATGTGAAACTTCCATTAATAGCTTGCTCACACTGCAATGCTCTGCCATACTTTTTGTTTTTGTTTCTCTGGCAGCTATTTGAATCCTGGGCGAACTGTAATGTACTTGTCATAATCTCATCAGTTATTTCAAATGTGAAGGGTAACGTTTCTGTTTAACAAATGCACATTTCGAGACTTGTTGAATATTTCAATACCTTTTTAGGTACTACTCGAATTGAAGAATGCTCTGAATATAAACAGTCTGATAATGTACGAGTGTGATATGATGGGATTTTAATGTAGCTCTGAGGCTGGGCGAACATTAAACAGCAATGATGTTTTCATATTTGTATTACTGCCCATATGTTGACGCGCTTGTAATGCAAAACTTTTCTCAAAGAAGACGATGATCTAGCCTTTGTCCAAAAAAAAAAGTTAAAGCCTTCTCTGTCCCCTCCCCATGTCTTGTGGTCAATGGCCAGTTTAGTGAGGTTGATCAATGTGGCTTCACCAGTCTCATCACTTAGGTTCTTGTTTCTTGGATCGATCTGGATTTGCCAGGGTTCGAATTTAGAGGCGGTGGGATGACTGTATAGAGTGAGTCTTGTGTCTCCGGTAGTTAGCACTGTTATCTAGTGACAAGGTCTGATCAAGATGAACATATTCCTTATGCTAGGATTAGTGGCCTCACGGGCCATCAACTAAATTGGTTTCTCGCATTCTTCTGTAAATACATGCTTACATGCTCTCTATGCAGTATCTCAAGACGAGCGAGTTTGAGATGAAAAGAATTCATTTCATTTCCAAAACGACTTAGATGCAGAGGAACCTTCTCAATAATAACCTTTTTTAACTTCAAAATTCCGTTGATAATGTATATGTTTATGTTTATATATACTTTTTCTTCGCTACCACCTAATATATGTCTATGTTTTTCCCAGAGTTCCTATAAATGTATTTTTGCTTGTCTATTCATTTGTCAATGTTTTTGATTTCCTCTGCATTGAACTCTGGGTAGCATATGAACGCATTATAGACAGATGTCTAGTGTGAAATGAACATTTGAAAATGAAAAAAAAAAAATACCAATTGTTTTTCGACCACTATTTAGTTGAACTACCTCAGCACTTCAGCTTTCTCAGCTTCAGCTACCCCAGCTTTATCCACTGTGAAATAGCTTCCAAGTGTTCCGCTCCTACATAGTCATCGCTCACTGACAAGTTTTTTGTTTTTTTTATTTTTATATAAAGAATCGGACACTATCGATTAGTTAAGACGCAGACCTAGCTATTGATTTGCCATGGCTGATCCAGTTTGTTGAAGACATTTTTTTTTTGGTGGAGGGTCTCCATCTCTTTCTCATGTGCATTTGATTAGCAGGCAGCTCTTCCCGGCTCGAGGGCCCATGCCATGTGCATGTTCAACTGTTCAGATTTTGCGTGCGTTGACGATGTATTAATAATGGGCGTAAAACGGCTTATTACCACGTTTGAAGTTTAATGAGAATTACTTCTCTGTTGTTCTTGCTAAACTATGTTAGGGTTTTGGTTTGCAATAGGTTTTATACCTAACACAGCCATTGCCTCTTTTAGTTTATTAGTTATTTAGTGGAGAGCAAGACGTTAGGGGCTGAAAGTACTGGGTTTAATTAGTTCGCAAAGAATTGTATTAGATATTCATTTTACAAATGGAACCTTTTTTTTTAACCTGGGTTAACATGTGGTCGACTGAAAGTAGCATTAAAAAAAACCCACACACAATGACAATAATTAATGCAGATTGATATTTTACCTCTGAGACCACGTTACAGGATGACTCTGAGACTATGTTACAGACTGACTCTGAGACCACGTTACAGACTGACTCTGAGACCTCGTTACAGACTGACTCTGAGACTACGTTACAGACTCTGAGACCACGTTACAGACTCTGAGACCACGTTACAGATTGACTCTAAGACCACGTTACAGACTGACTCTGAGACTACGTTACAGACTGACTCTGAGACCACGTTACAGACTGACTCTGAGACCTCGTTACAGACTGACTCTGAGACTACGTTACAGACTGACTCTGAGACCTCTTTACAGACTGACTCTGAGACCTCGTTACAGACTGACTCTGAGACCACGTTACAGACTCTGAGACCACGTTACAGACTGACTCTGAGACCACGTTACAGACTGACTCTGAGACCTCGTTACAGACTGACTCTGAGACCACGTTACAGACTCTGAGACCTCGTTACAGACTGACTCTGAGACCTCGTTACAGACTGACTCTGAGACCACGTTACAGACTCTGAGACCACGTTACAGACTGACTCTGAGACCACGTTACAGACTGACTCTGAGACCTCGTTACAGACTGACTCTGAGACCACGTTAGAGACTCTGAGACCACGTTACAGATTGACTCTGAGACCACGTTACAGACTGACTCTGAGACCACGTTAGAGACTGACTCTGTGACCTTGTTACAGTCCGACTCTGAGACCACGTTAGAGACCGACTCTGAGACCTTGTTACAGACTGACTCTGAGACCACGTTAGAGACCGACTCTGAGACCTTGTTACAGACTGACTCTGAGACCTTGTTACAGACTGACTCTGAGACCTTGTTACAGACTGACTCTAAGACCTTGTTACAGACTGACTCTGAGATGTTACAGACTGACTCTGAAACCTTGTTACAGACTGACTCTAAGACCTTGTTACAGACTGACTCTGAGGCCTTGTTACAGACCGACTCTGAGACCACGTTAGAGAACTAATTTTCCACTCAACGTTACACGGTATTCTTATTAGAACATTTGACTTAGACCTTTTAGGATTCACCCTAGTCTCAGCCTTAACTGATGAACAAAGCACGATGTTCACTATGGCATTTCATCGAGAGTACCAGTCTCTTGGGCTGCTGCACACATCGCCTTGGCATCCCGCGAAAGTGAATGAAAAATCGATTTTGCCTTGGAAATATTATTGTGGCTATAAATACGTTTAAATTAATTTATTTATTAGTTGTGCACCCCCCCCCCTTTTTAAAAAAAAAATCAGTGACGTCATAGTTTCGTCAATTCACTTACAGGTCTACATTATCAGCTGTTACCGTAAGTGGAACCACAAGCTGCTGTTGCTAGAGCTATTCTGGTCTTTAATTAGACTCTTTTTTTTTCTTTTTGGTATCAGGCTCATTAATTAGAAGCATATGGTTGCATTAATCTTTGTGAGCAGAGTGTGTGTGTGTGTGTATGGTGTATGTTGAGATTTATAATTGATAGTTTAGCTAATCACAGGCTGTGATGGTGAAGCGCTTTTTTAGATCCACGTGTTCCGCCATCAGGCACACTGGAAGCCGGTCTTGTTTAAACGTAAGGATTCATTAAATCACCGAAAGGGGGATTATCGTAGAGTGTCAAAAGAACAAGGTAAAATTGAACTGGATACTTTTTTTTTCTTTTGGTTTTACCTTACTCAATAATAGTTTTGTGTGTGGTCTGTCCGCCCGTCACGTTTAAGATTTCAAAAACTAGAAAAGATTTTGAAAATCCCATTTTTTTACAAATATTTTGTTGCATGCAAAGGTCTGGTGCAACTGAATTGTTTTTAATCTTCGAAAGCGAATAGTTTTGTTTTTAAAATTAATGATCTAATCCTTTTTTTCTTTCACACCGTTTCTTAAACTATTTACTATTAATAGTAAAAAACAAAACAAAACAGGGACTATCGGGTATTTACCCTCATATAGGCTTTTAGCTCAGTCCGCCCATGAAAGCTATAGAAAAATATATATTACTAGCTTATGTGTTTATGTGGTACGAGCTACTAACACTTTGCCTGCTTGGGCGATGACTTTGGGACTAATAATAGTAATAAAAGATACATAATTTCGGAGGTTAACATGGTCCTACTTAGATGACCAAAAGGCATTCAATGCGAGGTGGAGACTATGATGTAGTTTATATTGTTAAACTTATGCATTGGTCTCTTCACTTGCCGATTATTTCTATGCTACTCTTGTCAAACATTGTGTCCTTGATTTGTTCTACTTTTATTTGTTGATTCCTACATTGTCATCCTCCATCTCAGCTACATGTACTTCAACTTGCATGAGCACACTGTGCCAGCTAGACGTTATAAAGCAAATCTGAATGTATTTTTTGTTTTGGGTCAACGAGTTATCCAACATCATGGCAACGTTTCATTGCTTACTAGATCTATTATTGTTTCCTTTTCTGGGCTTTGTTTTCAAAATAAACAAATTCGCCGCTCCAGCGGTTCATCTCTGGTTAAAGAGCGCAATCGATATTCGACTTGATTGAAACTCAAGCCACACCCAGGTTTTCCTTGCTGTCTTTATGTAGTAACACCAATATGCATTTAAAATAAATGAGCCTTTCCTTGTAAGGTGGAACTTTGGCAGTTATGAATATTTATGGGGGAGTATTAAAATAGCATCTCCGTTGTCATTATAGTCCCTTGCCCACAATGACATGAACTGCTGGTGTTTTCATCAAAAGTCAGTCTAATGTCGTTAAAGGGTAAACGACATTGGCATTTTGTCAGGCCTACACGTAGAGAATTATAGATGTATTAGATGTGAGTTGCACACTAAACTAAAAAACAACAAAACCTTTTTTGTTTCCATTACGAAATGTCTTGGAGAAACAACACAATATCAAATTAGCTACTTTGAAACCTGGCTGTACGTTTAATATCAATTTAAAATAAATTATAAGCTCCATATCAAACTGTGGAGGTAAAGTTTGAGGAGGTCAGTGGACGAATGAGCTTGCCTCTGTTTCAGAAGGTTGTTCATTTCGTGCGAAAAAGAATTTTTCATAGCAGATGGAAAAGAATATAATTAAAAGCATTTCCGGGAAATAATTTTGTTTTATGACGGAAAAAAAAACCCCAATGGTTTTGTAAAAAAAATTAAAAGAACTCAAGTTTGACAAAAAATCATTTTGAAACCGTCAGCCTAGACATCGATGTAATAGATATATATAGATCATATTTATCGAACATTAGTTATATGCTCTTATTAAGATTTTCAATGTCAAAACAGTGTTTGAAGAAATAAAAATAGCATTTGTCTTTGTCTTGGTCCATGTAACGTTGCCAGACTTTAGATAGACTACATAACGCCAATAAAGTTAGAAGACTATTCTTTGACTTGCACGTAGAAATATTCTTTTAGATGATCAAAATCACATAGAACACCCTCTGGACATCCGTTTAGAACAGCGTCAAGTGATTAATGCAGATCTCACTTAGACCAACTGTCGTGTCTTGACCACTGGTTCTGTGCGCCATCGGTTCTTTGCTTTCACTAACTTACTGCCAAATTGTATGCACTCGTTAAGTCGGCCCCATGTCAGTGTTGTGCTCTAGCTGGGACCTAAAATGTCTGCTGAAGAACCAGCCTGGCATCAATTGCTATGTTTACTCTGTGAAATCCACATCGCCTTGTGCCAACAATCTTCCTGGAAGTGAACATGAAAAAACCATTTTACTCTTCAACTTTTATTACCTCATTGAACCTCGCCATTGCTTCTCCACCACCACCACCCCTTTTATCTATTTTTTTGTGTTACACCGTACAAATCAATACTGTATCGATCTGCCTGACCCTCGTTACTTCCCCTTAAAGCGTGTTATCAGATCGCGTTCCACCGCGGTCTGCATCACCTCCTCGCTCCCCTCTCCCTGACAGAAACTTGTTTTGTTCTATGCGTCTTGTACTTCCATACGTTCCAGAGCTCGAGGAGATGTGCTCGTTACACGCGGCGTTCTCTCTCTCTCTCTCTCTCTCTCTCTCTCTCTCTCTCTCTCTCTCTCTCTCTCTCCATTCCATCCGTTCATTCGTAAATATGTAAGAAGGTGTGTGTGTATGTGCCTGTGTGTCTATCTATCTCTATATATCCCTCCTTCTTTCTTTCCATCCTTCCTTCGTTCCATTCATCCACCAACCCACCTATTCATCCATCTTAACGAGGATATAATAACCCCAGAGAGAGATCGTTTCCATTTCAGTCACCTGAAGATTGTTCTTATAGACTTATTTTATACATTTCATCTGTAGCGATGTATGTCTTCATTAATGTCTCTTTATTGTCACTGCATTGTTATTAACTCAATCAACTTCTGTTATATATTTGAACATTCTTGATGTCCTGGTGTCAGTCCCAACAAATACTTCTCAATGAGTTATCAGAATATCTATGAAATCATTGAGAACCAAAGCCTACAATTGTCTTCCATTGAGCACATTCAATCACGGATGACTTCCTAAGAAAGGAAAACATCCTTGTTTCTAAAAGTCTCGTTTGAAATACCGGCCGCGATAATTGCGCTTATTGAAAAGAACTCGGTTCAATACAAAAGAAACAATTGAGTTTATCTCTTATTCAGTTTCCTTTCCTAAGCGCTTGTGTTAGTTTATTTTATATTAGACTTAAAGGGCTAGCATTTGTCCCCGAACAAGTGAATTGTTTGGATTTACTTCTAGTTTTTTTCTTAGTTGATAAATAGATTCAAGTCTTTTGAATTTTTAAACGCTTTCTCCCCTTTCAAATGATCTTAGAAATGACAGAAATCCATAGTTATAACCTTTAAGTTTCTTTTGTTTGTTATCATTAGCATGACATGACACTCCTCTAATGAGAGCTAGACAACGTTAATTATTACTGCCATTGATAGTATAATCAATAGGATCGACCATTTTTGGTTGTAGGCTTCTCACATTGGATTGCTTGTGTGAAAATGGACCTTTTTTTTTCCTTTAATGTCGTATTTTTATATTTTATTTGTCCCACTTTTACCCAACTCTCTAGCTCGTCCGTCGCTCTCTAACACTGAATCTTTAGCCCATAAAAGGCAGAGGTCTAATCTCACATGTCCCCCTCCTCAATAAGAAGAAAACCCACATGGTCGATCGGGGGATTACGAGTGGACAAGATGTCTTGGTCTGGCACTGCATTTACATCAGATTCAGCCTTCACTGCGGCATAGGAGTGCATTGACTTGACATGGCTACATCTTGGGCAGCTTGCGGCTCTTCAATGTCACTGCGCTACCATCTCGTCCCCTTTCTTTTCGCCTGGATACTTGAATTCTATAGAATGACGTTAGTCTAAAAGGTTGTTTCTTTGTGCGTCTATCAGAGTGAGCAAGAGTAACTCATTTTCATGCCATTCTAAATTTTGTGTGTGTAAAGAGCCGACGGAGATTTTAAGTAAACCAATGGATAGGTTGAGACGAAGAATAGTAAATTGTAATGGAGAGAGACAGTGTAGAGGAGCGGTCTATTGCTAAATATAGTTTAGCTAATACAATGAATGCCACTTTGAAAGTACTATGTGCACACCACTTCGTACATAGGTGTTTGTTATGGGAAATAAAATACCTGTCAGATGATATTATGAGGTGACTTTTGTCATGCAGTTGGACCATTGTGGCCCCCATTCATTGCCCCATATGGTTCAAAATGTTAAATGGTGTGAAGCTTTGTTAGAAGTTGATCAAGCAGCTAAATACATAGAAACTTTCCTTTGTATCGTTACTTTGTCTAGATTTAGTTAGTTATAAATAGTATGTATTGTAATATTTTTTATTTTTTTACATTATCGTTTCAGATTGCTGAATATCCACTGTGATCTCTAAATCATGTTCTAGGTGAGACTTTAGTGTAATGTTCGAATTAGAGTTTGGTTTACATACATATAAAACCGAATCCTATACGAGTCTTTCCTGTGTGTTCTAGGTATTCATTGTAGCAATGATGTCTTGACGTATTTCTGTTTATTGATCTTCATGTTCAAGTTTATTTTAGTGTTTGAAGTCTTGTATTGGCTTGTGCATATTATGCACCCTGCTATCTACTACAATTGTATTTGAGTTTGAACAACATTGTAGAACGCATCTCGTCCCATTTCTTTACCTATGTACATGTCACTTCAGACTGTCGCGTTGCTGGACGCAGTTCACGTAACTGTGTTCTAATTCCCATTCAATCCACTTACTGGAAACTCTCTCCCCTTACGCTGCCTATTATCATTAAACCAGGAGATGTATCTTGTTTTATAGTTCTCTCAGTGTCACGCGACTGTCACGTGCCCTTAGTTGGGATACAGAGCGATGCGGGCATAGTGTCAACTGTATCAATCTAGTGTTTTGTTTGTTCTTTTATTTACTGTACCCATTTTTCGCTGTTTTAATATCATTTACTAAGCAGACCACCGAGGGAATATTTTGTCTTCAGTACAGTAAATAGGTTAATGAAAAAGCGAAGGGTAGGGTTTATAAAACCTTAATATAGTCTAAAAAGCACTTCAGTATACCGTTTTTATTTCGTGGAGTCTTGGATCTCGCGAGTGGTTCTGGGACGCATATCCCAGGATAAACGAGGCACCACTGTATTTTCTGTTGGTGGTAAATAAGCGGTATGTTTACTGAATGGTATTTTCTCAATTGTACACATGGTAGTCGCCAACAAAGTTCAGGCCTAGACTCAAAAGTATGACAACAATTAGTTGTCAAGTGAGCTGGTCAAATAGAATGGGAAACGTTGAGAATACATTGGATGGACATCAGAAGGATCCTCTAGTTGTTACATGCATGCGCGTGTTTCGTAGGGGAAACCTTGTCTAAGGTACCGGTACAGGTGAAGGAGTGTGGAAGAAGTGCAACCTTGACATTCAATTGAAATCTGTTGAGATGAAGACTCCAGGTAGAACATAGGTTCTCAACCTTCTAAGCTCGGCGACCCCTTTTTTACAATCCCCCACTCTGCCGCGACCTCACCCACACAGCATTAAAAGAATAGACAAAAACATCCATATTTTTTATGGTCTTAGGCGACCCCAGGCAAATCGTCAATCGACCTCCAAGGGTTCGCGACTCACAGGTTGAGAACCCCTGTGCTAAAACGTAGTTGTGGTGAAGAAAGTGGTGAATGTGAAAGATTTGCACCTATCGGATTTATTCATCTCAAACTGGGCTCTAGACGTTTGTTTTGATACAAAAGCAAATATAGTTTCTATCTGGCATGCACACTATCAACTGAAAACAAATCCATGGCAATACAATGTACATTTCTACAACAATCACTGTCTTGTCAAATTGTATCTACGGAATGTTACTTTTGTTATCATGATAACATCACCATGGGAACGGAAACTATTGTGTACTTGTCTATTTATTTATTGAATGTCTTTCAATGAGGGACTACGTTGGTGTTTGTGCTAGTAACAACAAAAATATATCTGACTTTTTTTGTGTTTCTTTTCTTCTAGTTAGAATGACTGGTTTTATACACACGCTTTAGCAATCATCAAACATCTGACATCTCTCTCTCTCTCTGTGTTTGTCTCTCTCTCTCTCTGAAGTTTTCAACTTTATATTTACATACATATTAAATTTGAACAGTTGACCAAAAATTGTATCAGACATTGATGACTTGGTGTCTAGGTCCTACAGACAAAAAAGAAAAATAAAGACTATTATGAACAACTGCGTTTTGTACAAATGTATATATACAACATCGTGGGGCAATATCCCCCCCCCCCCTTTTCTATTTTGATGAGCTCCACCACAGGGTACATATCGATTTGAAAAAAGAAGAACGACTCTGTTTTGGTGGATCTATCTAGTGATCAGGAGGTTACGCAATGCGCTCCATTAAAACGTTGTTTCTGACTGCAGTGTGTTGATGGGGAGACATTGATTAGATAGACGCCCCGATCTGACTGGCTGCTGTAACATTACTGTGTGACGACCTCCCTTAGACACACCATCGAACTATTGCGAAAGTGCACGAGGTGAGACCGTGTTCAATACAATTGATCAGTAGACGCCGATGTTTCAGTTTAGACATGCTTGAAGCAATCGAGGTGTTAATTTTTTATATATTTTGATTGGGGTGGGGTGGGGGAGAACTACTTAGATGAAAATTTAAAGGTTTTCTATTTTGTGTCACTGATTGATGACTTGATTATATGCATGCAATAAAATGCATGGAGATATGAACAATGATTATTAGCATTCTTTATTGTTTTACATGTTTCGGATGTTCGTTTAGATTTCAAGATTATTACGACAGTCCAAACCTCCTGCCGGACGGTGGGCGGGTTTCGAGCCCGGGATCATACGACCAGGCAGTCATCCACGTGTACAAAGTCTTAAATAAACGGAGTAACTACCTGGCAGTTTGTGGGCTGACCTAAAGCAACAAATTTATGATGCCTATGCCATAAATAAATATGAGGATGGCGCTGTGGGGTTTAAGGAACGGATGCGTGTTTAAATGAAAGCCATATCTGATTGAAAAGGTTACATTCCTTTGTTCTCCCACGACCATTGATTCTTCAATGTGATCCTGTTCAATATTTTACAATTATCACGACTTATTTCTGAATACCTGGGGGACCTATTTTATTTTGTTGACTTAGGAATGGACTATTAAATTTGAATAACTTCTTTTAGAAATGTTTTTTTTTTATCTTGACAATGAATGAGTTAAGTCCTTAACTTCTGGCAAGTGTTGATATAAAAACTAGGTCATTGTCAAATGGTGTGATGCAATATCCCTGGACAGATCATACTCATGTACCATGCACCGCTGAGTCGATAGTTTTGACTTCTCCACTCCTTTCCGGCGATACTTTCACATTGCTGTTAGTGACTATTGTTAGAATTATTGTTAGTCACACAAAAAATTGATTATTACGGTTTCCTGTTGTTGTCACGTGACATCCTCCAGTCTTTTTTTTTTTTTTTCATAAGATGGTGATGAAAACTTTTTTTTAATTTAATGATTGCCCAACACGACGGTCAACCGCATTTAGTTAGTCCGGCCGATGCAATGGATTCATTTCAAGGTTAATTCGAAACCGAGATTTCTACATTGGCACTCTCAACCTCGCTATGACACTTAAAATCCAACGATTGGATTTCTTGTTAGTGTTATGTGAAGTTGTACTGCAATTGAGATTGATTGAAATGGGATTGGGTCACATGGCCCTTGTGTTCAAACTTGAAGTACACCAGGCACTGAATATGTAGACGCTAGACGTTTGCTGCTCCAGATCTCTGGTAATCTAGTTCACGCTTGTGTCAACAAACAGTTCTCACCTTATCAGAGCAAGTCAACACTGTATGTGTTGTTTACTCTTATTGGCCTGGTGTATTGTAAAGAATTCATTCAGGTTGAGATATTATTGTAGCACTTGATCTCCAGCGTCGTGATTCTTGTGTCTTCACGTGACTCAAGTGTCTGATGCTCATGTGACGTCTTACTTGACAATCTTGTCACAGCGTATGGAAGTACTCGTCAGTCGTTAAGTAGTTTTACTCTTGACTGGGCAGATACACTTGTGTGCCTATAGGTCTAGCTGAAAGGATTGGCTCACTTAAAACAATAGCCACGCGAGCTTCTGTGTTTTGTTCTTGAATGATTTGTTTTTCACACCATTTGAACCTGTTGGACAGGTATGTGATTAGTGCACTGTTGTTAAGTAGGAAAAGCCTGTGGTGGATTGACTGCCCCTCGCCTGCTGTGTCATATGCCGCTAACCTTGTTTATGCCATGACATGGCTTGTGTTCAGTCCACCATTCTTGTCACAGCGTCATTTAGTGAATGGGAGGACTTTAACAAGTTTGCTTAAAGTGTCACCTTTGGCGGTGTGCTCTGTGACATAAATCAGTCTGATGTCAATGGGATATTCCCCTTAGTGTTATATATATATATATATATATATGTAGATTTGCTTTTAAAACAGAAACAAAAAACAAACTGAACTATGTAAGTCTCGCCATGTTATTTTACTGCTTCTTTTATTGGAAGATTGATTATTATGAGCAATTAGTGTAATGGCTAAATTGTGGAAAGTATACTTGCGACTGAATTTTTTTGGGCGATCTGTTCTGTACATATGACTCTGTCTGGACGGGTCAGTTGATTTATAAGAATATGAACAAACTTGACTTTCTGATTATTTTTTTATATGTATGGAATGGCCCTGGGTCTCGAAGGGTTTGGCAAGCTTGTGTTTTGCTCCTAGACCCACTTTGTGAAAACAGTAAGATGCTTTGTATTGAACCAAAGGTCATAGCCAATGTCTTCCATCTGTAGATTAAAGACAATTTATGTTGTAACTACATTAACCCTGACCAGTCTGGTATCAATCCATACACACACGCGCGCACAAACACTCTCATTTGGTGGCATGTACTTGCTTCCTTCACTAAGAGCAGCTAAGAGTTTCTAGTTTACAGTGTAAAACTCCGAGATATTCTCTATTTACCAGTGCATTTTAAGCTTTTTTGTCCCTCCCCCCCCCAAAAAAAAGCTTACATTAACTCACATTGTCTGTCTGTCTGTCTGGTACATTAACTCACATTGTCTGTCTGTTTCTCTGGTACATTAACTCACATTGTCTGTTTGTCTGGTACATTAACTCACATTGTCTGTCTGTCTGGTACATTAACTCACATTGTCTGTCTGTCTGGTACATTAACTCACTTTGTCTGTCTGGTATACTTTAACTCACATTGTCTGTCTGGTACATTAACTCACATTGTGTGTCTGGTATACTTTAACTCACATTGTCTGTCTGTCTGTCTGGTACATTAACTCACATTGTCTGTCTGTTTCTCTGGTACATTAACTCACATTGTCTGTTTGTCTGGTACATTAACTAACATTGTCTGTCTGTCTGGTACATTAACTCACATTGTCTGTCTGTCTGGTATACTTTAACTCACATTGTCTGTCTGGTATACTTTAACTCACATTGTCTGTCTGGTATACTTTAACTCACATTGACTGTCTGGTACATTAACTCACATTGTCTGTCTGGTACATTAACTCACATTGTCTGTCTGGTATGCTTTAATTCACATTGTCTGTCTGGTACATTAACTCACATTGTCTGTCTGGTACATTAACTCACATTTTCTGTCTGGTACATTAACTCACATTGTCAGTCTGGTATACTTTAACTCACATTGTCTGTCTGGTATACTTTAACTCACATTGTCTGTCTGGTACATTAACTCACATTGTCTGTCTGGTATGCTTTAACTCACATTGTCTGTCTGGTACATTAACTCACATTGTCTGTCTGGTATACTTTAACTCACATTGTCTGTCTGGTATACTTTAACTCACATTGTCTGTCTGGTACATTAACTCACATTGTCTGTCTGGTACATTAACTCACATTGTCTGTCTGGTATACTTTAACTCACATTGTCTGTCTGGTACATTAACTCACATTGTCTGTCTGGTATAGTTTAACTCACATTGTCGGTCTGGTATACTTTAACTCACATTGTCTGTCTGGTATACTTTAACTCACATTGTCTGTCTGGTATACTTTTGTTTCACGTTATTTCTTCCATATCCCATTCTCCGATCAAATTGAAACTTTGCAGTTTTTCATCGTCCCTGACAAAATATAAAAAATAAATAAAAAACTAACCAATGTTTTAACTAATTAGTGGTAATTACTTTTGTTTGATTGGAAAAGGGGAAATAAATAGTAAAGTATTGAAAGATAGGGCTATACATATGCACTTCTTCCCAAATTTTTAAAAAGAAAAAAATTTTTTTTTTAAAATTTGTATCACAATGTGATATGGTTCTGTCTTTCTCCCTTTTCTTCTTCCATTGAACGTAACATATTCATGACTACTGTCCCATACTTCTTGCCCACAACTCCCTATACAAAGTTTTGCTTTTCTCAACATCTAGACATGTACTCACGCCAAGAAATGACTCCTTGTGGGCACGGCGATATGTGCTCATCATTGATTCTCGAATCGGTTTCTGAAAAGAGACTTGCAGATTTGGTGTACCGACTCGTTATGTTCTACTGTCAATAGTATAATACGTTTTATGGTACTCAAAATGGTTCAATTATTGTCATTATTCTTCTTCTATTCTGTAGCTTTTATTTCTTTTTTTTTTTATCCCAGATCAATAGAAAACTTTTTTCCTATAGTGAGTGTATGTGTGTCAAAATAAATCCTTTAAAGTAATGATAGATAAATAATAAATAGCAAAAGTTCATTCCAACTAAAAAAAAAAAAATTACTTTGAAAAAAGAATAAATGATCAAGTAACAATACTCTTACTGCGTTTTCCTTTTTGATGAATTCCAGGAGTTATCTCGCTTGTTCCGTAGTTTATTATACTTGTGCGAAAATTGTTTCAAATTAGTTTATTAAAAAAAAAAACTGTTAAGATATGGTTTGAGTTGCAAATGTTTCATGTTAGATTTAAGTGTTAGATTTAAATATACGTGCTGTTGAAATCTTATGTATATTAGGATTTGTCACCATTCTCAACAACAAAACAATATACATACAATTGTAATAGTCCTACAACAGCACATGCTTGTCGTGAGTGTACCCTCAAATATAAAAGCTTTATATATATATATATATATATATATACAATTGCGTTTTGAATTTAGAGTAGTGGAACTGAGCACAAGATTTTTATTTGAATTGATTGACCTAACATACTGCTTATGTGATTTTTGTTTTGAAATGTTTCAAATGTTTAAGTTGTTAACTGTTTTTTTTTGTTCACATGACTGACAGTTGTTTGTTGACAATTAACGACTTAACAAATCATTACTCTAATTCATTTACAGTTCACTGGTGGAACATTTCAAATCTGTGCAATTTCTCTAAAAGCTCAAAATTTTGTTGTATAGTCTTTGTAAGGATGTTACCGCCCCCCTTTTTTTTTTTCAAATAACACAATTTAGAGCTGATCAATCTTTCTTTAAAACCAACAACACTAGCTAAAAAGTTATAATATGTAGAGAGTGATCAAATCTTTCGGAAAAACATTCTATTACATTATGTAATTTTGAGGCCGTTCAACTGTTTCTAAATAACCCAAGTTTTAACGTTGTATGATCGTTCTGAGGCTTTTCAACTCTTCCCCCCAAAAAAAAACAACAACACACAAGTTAAGAAAAAGTGTATAACCTTTGAGAGGCTGTTCAACTCTTACAAATGAATCCAGTATTCAGATCAATAGTTCGTCCAGTCTAGTGTGTGCCCGGCTCACCTGGCAATGAAAACGGCAGCGTGCGTTTTTTCCTTTTCTCTCTGGTTCCACCGGCATCTTTCCCCTGGCTCTGTGAGGTGAGGGAAAGAGAGCTGAAGGGCGCACATTGCCCGCTCGTGGACAGACCAAACACCAACCGACACATCGACTTGACAGTGACTTATATTAGTCACGAATCATTAGTGTTGCAAGTTCTTAGCGCTCAGTGTTTTGTTTGTTTCTCTTTTGACGGCTGCTAACCCAATCTCTAGGCAGCTCCAAGTGTTATTGTTGCAATCATTATTGAATAAATAAGTGATAAGAGATTCGTCTGTGGAGTGCATTGAATGTACTCACACGATTCATGTGAAAGCATTGTTTTGCACTAGCGGTTTTTCTCTTGGACTTAGAGCATGACGATAGTCTTGTCTACTGAAGATAAAGGTGAGTTCTAGTGGAGTTTTTGCAACATGTATTCTGAGATAGATAACTGTGTGATAGATATTGTGTTAACCATGTTTCAGCATCGACAGTAGTTTCATTCGGTGCAGGCCTCAAATAACCACAATTCTATCACGTTTGAACCATTTCTTGTGTAATATTACACTCAAACTTCACCATGTTTTTTTTTTCTGTTGTACAAAGTATTAAATCCTCACATTGTATCAGCTTAGTCTAGTATGTATAACAGTAATTAACAAAACAGTGAACATTTTTCTTGCTTTTTTTCCTTGTCTCCCCATGGAGATTATTCTAATATTAAAATATGTATTTCTTGCCTCCTCTTTTTTTGTTTGCTAATGTGACAAACAATACTAATACGACCATATGTACTGACTGGCTGTACACACACACACAGGTCCAGTAATAAAAATGAATTGATGTAAACATTTAAGTTGGTGTTATAAATAGCCATCAGCGTTGTTTAATGTATTGAATTTATGATGAGCTAATCTAGGTCTATATTTAGATGTGTCGGACTTAGCAACGGTTACTTGGTAAACACAGCAAAATACATTGATTGATTAGCCCTATTATTCACTCGGCTATCTTTTGCCTTATATGAAGTAATTTTAGACTCCCCGAAAACTTGTCGTGTGAGCAGGGGCTGACAAAAGTGTTTTTGTACTACTCTTGGGGAAAACAACAACAGAAGGCTTGATTTTTGGGCGGGTGTTTAATTTCTGCTCAGTGGAAACTCTCCTTCCTATCCCATGTCGTCCTTCTTACGTCTGTGCAGTTTCATCATTTGATACTAGCAATATTGGATCACTTTTTGCTTTATATATAAATACCATTAAAGAAGAGATGATTATGTAAGTAGCGTACTAGTGCACGCACACATGTCAGGATGTTGTTTGTATATATATCAGTATCAATGGCAACAAAGTCGTCCTTCTCCTTAGTCTTAGCGAGCTATTGCTTTGTCTTAAATTGGTATTTTAAAATCCATTGAATTGAATTCAATGGATACCAGCTCATATAGAACTAGAAGGAAATGAGAAGGCTGACACACTCGCCAAGAGTGGGAGAACTAACACATTAATAAGTTCTGCACTCTATCCAGAAGAATTGAACAAATTAATCGTAAATAAAATAAATGAGAAATGGACGAGCTCTCATCCAAATCACAAGAAAGATGACGCTTACTATAAGCTATCCCGACAAGACCAACGTCTAATCTTTCGACTCAGGACCGGACACAACAGAATGCGACAACACATGTACCGGAAGCTCAAAATTGGAACCAGTGAAATCTGCCCATGTGGAGAATCACCAGAGAATGCAGACCACGTCCTCCAAAACTGCTCTCTATACCAAGAGGCCCGCATAAGACATTGGCCCCAAATAGAAAGGAAACTATATGGAGAGCTCCCTGATTTGGAAAACCACTGCGCAGTTCATCTCATGTATTGGTCTAGTCATCTGAACACTCCAACATAACAATGAGAACGAAGAAGAAGAAGAAGGTATTTAAAAAAAAACATTGGGGATTCATTGTCAGTAAGTCTGAAAGTAAATGTTTTTCAATGTCATTGACCAGAAACCTGTTCTGTCATCAAGATTGATCCAGAATATTTCAACAATGAATATTAACAATCATACAATAGTCACGTGTGGCAGTAACCAACACATTCTTTATTTCAATGTCATTTACATTCAGAATAGATTCTCATTTTTTACATAAACCTAACTAAAAGTGGTGGAAATATTTGTATAACTCAATTTAAAAAAAAACCAACTGATGTCAGCGCTAGAAATCTCCCAAGTGGGACACACTCTTGAAGCTGTAATACGGCCAAGTTTGAACCTAGTTCTCTAGAATTGTTCTGGCCTGAAAGAAACGAACCATGTATCTGAATCCATTAGACAGCAGTGACTGTGGAACAGAAAAACAAAACAAAACATACAAACAAATCCCCCCCCACTCATACACACACACACACATTCTTGACATCTTCCTCCTTTTTTTTGTTTTTTTTTTAAGGAAAATCACTTTACCGTTACTTGGAAGTGTTTAGACAAACTGCCAGGTTAGATTTCATAATGACAAACGAATGTGGGCAATAAATAAAGAACAATTCGTTTTAAAGGGAAAGATGTGAGATCGCTGTTAGTGTCATGACCCTTCAATCGTTTACAAAACGTATTCGCTCATCGCCTATTTGTTGTCATGTTGACAGTTTTTTGTTGTTGTTTTATTAGGTTTCAGTTGTAATTGTCCGTCTCCAGTTGTTTGTTTGTTTTTTTCAAGTTTATTTACTTAATGAGTGGTTGTTTTTTGTTAAAGATTGTGTGTGTCTCATTTGTATAACAAGTTGTTACAAGTCCATTGAGTACGTCTTGTCCTCATTGTTCTTTGCTTTGGACAAGTACGTGCTCATTGTGCCCCCCCCCCTACCCTCGCGCTCAAATGATTGGTTCCTATTTCGATAACTTTGGCCTAACTTTGATCATTGTGGCGTGACTAGCGCAAAAGGAACGCTGAAATGTGTGTGAACATTTGTGCTTCTGTGCTGTTTCAGCCGAGCCCTGACATATGTCGTTAGGGCGATTTTTTTTAGTTGAATAAATAAATAGTCGTCACAGTGTGAGACTAACAAGCTACATAATGTGTTAGAGGAATTGAAAACTTTTTTTTTAAACGAAAAAAAAAAACACGATGATTTTTTAATTAAATTATTTTTTGGGGGTGGGTGGGGCGTTCATTTTTGTGATTCTCAGATTTCCGAACGAGCAACTTTTCTGTATGCTTATCGGGAGTGAGCCTCCCTCTCCATGTTTGATACATGCATACTCTCGCTTGTATCTCAGTACCTGCTATACAGGTTTTGGTTTTTTTTTTTTTTTTTTTTCAAATAGTCGCGTTTGTATTTGCGAGTAGACTGATATCTTACAAGAGTTAATCAATAATGTGTCTCTGATTACGGTATCTACATTGTTTCCATATTATTTGGTGTCCACGTTCTAGATATGTTGTACATTTGTCTGTATCTTCTCCATGGTTAGCAGCGAGAATCGTAGCCTTCATCTTAGGTGCAATGGCTCCATTTGGAGAGGGCCTCCTATAAAAATAATATAGTTTTAAAAACACGCATCAAAACAGATTTCCCCCAAAACTATGGTCTTTTAAAATGAGGAACTCTGGTTTAATAAAATATTTTATGTACAACACCACCATTACCACCACCACATAGATCTCTACCATTTTAAAACGAGCAGGGTAAAAATGCAGTTTGTAAAACTCAGTGTTTTATACATTTTGTACCGTCTTAAACTTCTTCTTCTTACTAAACATGTTCTTTCGTTCTACGCCTACGATGGTCCTCTGAAAGCGTGCCCATTTTTTGGTATCATGTGCTTATAGGCAATTACATCGTTGGTCCATCTCTTAGAAATAAGATGAAAGCCTGTGCATTAGCTGTGGCCGGAACAATGTCGCCCACATAGCAGGCCCACACACACACCACGCAGTTGATGTTTCAAAGGAACGGCAGGTACCCGACACACTTTGGTGTCGCAGGTTATGCCAGAGTGAAGTAGCACTAGGTTATGTACACTTCCCTGGGGTCACCGGCTCCTGATTTTTCCTCATGGTTTACTCTCGAACCAGATTTTGGGTCCGGCCGCAAGAGAGGCTTGAATTCCGTTTTTCTTCTCCTAGGTGGGTAGACAAGACTTTTGCTTAAGGCTTACTGCCTTATCCACCATTTGTTCGCCTTTGTCACTTCTCCTGTCAATGAGAACAGACGGACCCAATATCTGAGCGACACATGAAGTCCTGGTGTTGAACTGGTAATCAGAGGCTCTATGAGAAACATATCATTAGAAGCCATTTTATAAGCATTGAAGTGCTTATATCCATTTCCCCTTCAGGCAATGACAATGTTACGCACATATAATACATGTTCAATAAATATTTGTAAAATGCTGTTACTGTCTTTCACTTGCTATAGCGGATCTGGATCAAGTGTTGACAGATCCACTCGATCGTTTTCTTTGATAACATTGAGTCAAATGAATGTTTACTTTAGCTGTGTGAGTACGACTGAACGCAGTGCATCGCAACAAAATCCCGTAATGATCCAGTTGTATTGCGATTAATGACATCAATCTGGTTTAACGATGAAACATAGCTTTAAGTGTTCGAAACAACACTAACTAGAAAATGAAGAAACCCAAGAATTATATCTAACTGTAGAAAATGAGTCCAAAGCAACACGTTTCGTTATCTATTTAGAGAGCCGCCTGTGCGTGTGAGGACGTCTTCGTTTGATGTAGGACTTAACCTCCAGGTTTCCAATGTTGGTCTAACGGTCTCTGCCATCAGCGCTGATGACGCGATGCACCCGACCCATGCTGGTTAATTTATTCAAGAACACAATGGTCACTACAATTGGGAGGCAAGCCCTCTTGTGAGCTATGAAGGGCTTGCATAGGTTAATGCCGGCCCATTGGCCCCTTATTAAAGAGACCGGGGAAGGGGGGAATCCTGTCAGGCTCTGAGGTTGTTAACGAAATCGATTGGAAGCAGTAGTGTTAAAAGAATGGGAAATGGGGGGGAAGTGAGGGGGGGGGGCAACGTCAATGCTCGTATGTTCCTGGGACCCCGCATATCTTTACGGGAGCTGGACGATCGATACAAGCCAGGCATCTCCCAGTCGGTAGATATACTTATAGTCTTAGTTCACCCCAAACACTCCTCCATGGGATCTAGCTCAACAGTTTCTTATCTGGCTATTTCAAAAAAAGGTCGTTTGTAGATCTGACACAAACGTTTGCTTATCTTTTTAAAATTCAAATCATCCGGACCAGTTGCACACCAAAAAGAAAAAAACAAAACAACAAATGCGGGGTGGGTGGAATGCGCTGCTATTAATCACAGTGCAATGTAGTTTTATTTGCTTTGAACATTGGTACCCTTAAGGGCTTATAACGGCGTTGAGGGAAACTCCCGCATGTCTCTCATAATGAAGAAATGTTTTCGTTGTTGCGTCGAGCCAAACGATCTGCAACCTGTTGCCTCCAGGCTTTGTCCTGTCAGCAAGAGTGGACGTTTGTTTTGTACATGTTGTCTAGAGAATTGAACGTGATCTAGTTGTAGTCATGGCTTTCTTTGTCTTGGAAATAAAATGCATTTGTAAAGAAGCATTCCTATAGTATACATTGCCTTCACTGTTCTATTTAGTCACAGACAACTTTCTTGTTGGCATGTTGTATTACCTTTGGTTCTAGAGCTGATAATTCAAGATTTCATACTTTCTTGTCAACTCGTATTACCCACACATTCTATCGTCTTATAAGCCAACATGCGTTCTTCTTTTGTGGTATCACCGGGAGTTTATGTATACACCTTTTTAAAATGGTGTAATATTTGACTTAATCAAAAGTTTGATAAAAATAGATGTAATATTTGACTTCATAAAAAGTTTTTTTAAAAAGATCATAAAATAAAAGCTGTGACTGTAAGCACTTGATTTGAACGCCTTAATAATCTTTTCAGTTTAAACTGCAGTTCTAGTCTTTATTTTTCCACCTACCATGGAGAGCAAGGCGTCCTAATTGTGATTACCTTGATGGGGCGTCTTGGTAACCAACGCTGTACACTTTTAGTTTATGGCTTTCAAGTGATTTTGATGTCTCGGCTGCTCCATAACTAAAGGAATGCTTGGCGTCTTAACGACAAGAACTTAGGATACTGGATGGTGGTGATACACGGTCGTTGGGTTGTAGCCCGAACCAGTTAGTCCAACTTAGTCGTTGAAGGCGTAATCATTTCTTGATGCCCAGCTTAAATAAAACTTGAACAAGCTTCTTTATTAAACATTAATGAACGTAACTTGCTATTAACAGACTCAACTTCAATGTAGATCAATGTAGAAACAAAAGTAAATACCGGTAATACCTTGAACAATTGAAACAACCTTAGCTAGTTTCTCTTTACTTTCACTCCCCTAATTAACTAGCATGGAATTCATCGTGATTACATCAGATAATAGAAGCAAATTATAGGCCATACATTCTGCTCCTGGTTACATCAGAAACACACACACTCCAAAACACTTGGTTTCATTTTTTAAAAAAAGTCTAAATTAGGTTAATGAGTGCATTGCTTACATTTGTAATACTAATACTGTTAGATCTGGTCTTTTGGCTAATATGATAGTGATGGCGTCAATACTAGAAGAATGTTATCTGGATCTGAAGAATGATGTCTGGATCTTAGGCTCTTTGAAACGTTTGACAGTTGTAGTTATTCTTTTCCTTGAACGCTCTCTCGTGACCATTATGTCATAGAATGGAATTGAAACTAGCTCTGGGGAATGTTGATATTCTATAGCGTGGCTGCCTTTGTTTTATTTTTATTTTTATAGTGGTACTTAAACCACTGCATATACGTCATGTAATCAATCCGTTAGTGGAAAATGGCTCATTCAGGTTTGGCTAGAAAGAAAAGCAATGTCAGTGAGATTTGTAGTCTGACGTGTTCACTCAATGGCTTTGGTTCCTAGCAGAAAATCAATTGTATACGTCATTCTTCAGTTTGAGCGTTGCTCTAGACAACTAATTAAGAAACTTTGTTACGCTCCTAGAGAACATTGCTCCCCCCCCCCCCCAGTTTATCAATTACTAATCCTTACCCACCGTCGACGCTCGCTATCTCGATTTGTTGGTCAAATATGAAAAGTAAAATTTGATAAACAAACGAGCAAAGATAGGACCTTGCCTGTGTACCTACTTTCTCTTTATACTAACAGTCACTAACTTAGCTTCCAGCTCTGCATAGGTTACACTTACATGCATTGATTGCAAACATTATTAGTGCTCAAAAAATATTTTTAAAAAATGTAAATCTCTGAACTGTATAAAAAAAAAATGGACGTATAGTTTTGATGCTAAACTCATTCCCCCCCCCCCCCCCATTATTTTTTTAGAAATAGTAAAACTGAACTCACTTCCCATAATACATTTCTGGAAGCTAAGTGTCAATACTAAAAATGACCAATAATATCATTTCAAGTTATTTACGTGGCGCTGATGGTATGAGTTGGCAAATGTTTTTATTTTTGTTGGAGTGCCACATATCTATGTCGACCTCATTTCTTAGCCTGTTGCATTGTAGTCCAATTTCTATTGACAGAAGGACGTGGGAGTTTTGGATGGTTTAAACCCACAACTGATTGAACAAATGCTGAACCATGGCAAGTTCGATATAATTAGCCAGATATTCATGCAACTTCGGATGCTACCTGATTTCTTGTTACTTTATATCAAATTAGAGAACAAAATATCCACCGTGGTGATGAAGCGATGAAATGAACCTGTCGTTGAGTTTTTGTGATCGGTAACCACGTCTAGGACTTAACACATCAAGAATAAGAAAACGTCATCGTCTTATGTAATTGTATACAAACCGAAGTAAACCTGTTCTTGCAGGCTTTGCGATCTATAAGGCAAATGATGTTACCCATTACAGTTGGGTGGACCTAGGAGCGCCCTAAAAATCACGGAATTCAATATCCCAACCTTCACTGAGATTCGAACCCAGGACCTCAGGATCTTTTAGTCCATCTGCATCACCATTCTTATGAGTTTTGTTTATTCTTATGCCATGGGGCATATCAGCAGTCTAGTCGTACCGTGCAGTGATAGAGAACAAAGTTTCCTGTTGCTGAAGTTCGACTCTCCATCAGCACTTCTTGTCTTTCTAGCTGAAGTCCAATAGAGTTGGTCTCTAGTGCTGTGCAGTGTTGTTTTTTAAAATCTATTTGTATCTAGCATTGGATGCCCTAGAGTTCATTTTGCTTAGCACGTATTCCAACGTAAAACTCCACTGCCTGACGTGATTAGAGAGACAAGGAGGGAGGCGGACTACAGACTTAAAAAAACAACAACAGAAAACGTTCAATTCGACGAGCAAAAAGCAGAAATTATTAATCACTCCCTTATCCAGTTTTTCTCCTCTCACGGAATCAATGGATTGTGCATTTATTGATTGGATTTGTCATGAAAATTTGGGGTTTCAGCGGATCTTATCTCCCTTTAGAGCCAGGCTTGAATTATTGGAAATACTCGATCATTGAGAATGTATTTAACGATGCGCCCTCCCCTCAAGTGAATAGGATATTGTTGTTGTTGTTCTACCACTTTATTACAGATTTGAACTCGTGATTTTGTTGTTATAAATGCACGCAGTCACTCCCCTAGAAACGGTCTATGGTGTTTGACGTGATTTTAGTCAACAGTAGGAAAAGAAAGTATACAGTAAAAATTCTTCTGGCCAGTTTCTGTTTAAGTCAATTAGCTGTGGTTTCATTTTAGGAAGCTATAGAGGTTTTTAATATCAAAGAATTTCAAATGCTTGCATTGTTAGTGGGCTGTTGTTTTTTTGTCACATAATTAGCTTTTGTCAGTGAGTTTCAGAAATGTTGATTGAATAATTAAGTAGTATCTAATAAGAAGGCAAGCATACACTCACTTCTTTTTCTAGAAAAAGAGAGGGCAGAAAAAAGAATTTGTTTTATTCTATCTGACGACATGCGGGCCCAAGATAGTTGTCGAGCAAGGAAGAGACAGACTCTTCTAGATAGTGGCCAAGATGTAATCCTTAATGTGCTTACGATCAATCTGGATGTTTGGGTACACACATTTCAACCTGGTTTTTTTTTTTCTTATTAACACCCACGCACACACACAGAACCACTTGTTTTAATGTCTGGCATCTGGCAGTTCATTTAAGTATCACTCCCACGCGTGTGTACAGCCCACATTCATTTTTTTTTTCATCGCATTGGTTGCTTCGCAGACCAAATCTAGTAAGTATCACGCTTTGCGATTACATAGTTCTAGTGAGGTCAAACCTACGGCCAGCGGGTCGTATTCGGCCATAGATTGGGAACTATCCGGCCCCGCAAAAGTTTTGCCAATGGATCAAGAAATCGGCATGGAAAAAGAAAACAATTCTTGAATTAATTCTTGATACTTGTGTCGCAAATTTTAACTCCCACAAAAACTGGGCTGAAAAAATTTGGACATCACTAAATAGTTAACATTATACATAAAAACAAGAAAAAATGGTCATTCTAGTGATACGCAAGTTTTATTGTTCTTACCTGGGTTGAGTTCATACTCTTAACTAGTGGAGAATTTATATTAAATAATGTCTGATAGTGGTTTTTGAAAGATATGCATACATAGGGTCAATGTAACCTACATTGAAACGTCTGAACAGAATTTTTGTTGAAATGTTTAATAAATTTGATTTCTAGTGACGCCCCCTCTACCCCCCCCCGCCCCCCACCGCTTTTAATCTGTAAATTGTTAACGTATGTCGAAATCTAAACTTAGAAATGATATTCTAGATTTCTTTAAGTCTCGAACTGAAACCACAATGTATTTAGAAACTAACTTGAAATAAATATCGCTAAGATAAGCTTTGTGATATCTTCTCACATACTTCACTGCAATCATTTACAAGCTGCTAATCAATGTTCTGCTTTTCAGTATAGATGAAGTTCAAAGTAAAGGTTTATTCATTAATTATTTTTTGGATAGGGAAAAAAACAAAAGCTTACATAATACGTTTTTCCGTCTTTTTTGTTCCGGCCAGGTTTTCCTGTTTAGACAAGGCGTGCTTTCATTTGTGTGTAACGACCATCCGACAGTCAGTGTTTATTATATCGTAGTTTGTGCAAACTTCTGCTCACTGTCTACATTGCCCGAGGTGTATCGCAAAACTCAGCCGACTTCGACTCGCTCACTTAGGATTTTTTTTTTTTTTTGCACCGCTGGTAAAAAAAAAAAAAAAAAAAATTTGGCTGCGTATATAAGGCTGCTCCTTTCCGTCGCTCTCCCATCTCTCTCTCTCTCTCTCTCTCTCCCATCTCTCTCTCTCTCCCTCTGAAGGTCATCACGCGCGTGCGCCTTTATGTGTGTGTAACGTGCTGCTGAGCGGAGATGCTGAGCACTTTCTCACCTGCCCTGTGTTGTGATCGGTGTTCTTTGCCGTGCTCACTCGGTGGGGGAAAAGAGATCGTGTCTCTTTTTGTCTTGGTACTAGTGGATTATCTGGTGGAACATCGTCGGATGGAAATCTGGTGAAGTCACTGAAAGGCATATTGAAACTTGATTCCTTTCGAGGTGAGCGTGTGTGTGTGTGTGTGTGTGGAACATGTGTGTTTGTGTGATGACTAAAACTCTTACAAGGTGTGTTGGGCTTTCTTGTGCGCGCGACGTGAGGTCTGTCTACTTTACCTGAGAGAAGAAATGTTTTTACATGTTGCTACAGTAATCGAGATATTGCTTTGACATATCGAAGAAAGGTTGTTTTTTTTTTTTATTATTTTTTTGTTACAAGTAGTCCTATATTTATCATTAGATCTGACTTGTGTAATTGCTCTTTTGTGTT